>BLBF01000062.1:4016414-4053509 GCA_015471245.1 Laticauda colubrina | reverse complement strand
TATATATATATATATATATATATATATATATATATATATATATACTGCACACTGCACTTTATTTATTTATCCAAGGCTCTTATTATGACTCTCTTCTCCAGCAGCTTCAAAGCCAAGCCTCAAGTGTTGAAATATTGATAAGAGTCCAGGAAAACACCTGTAATAATATTTTTCTGTGCTCTCCCTCCATCTTATCACATTAAAATGTCCTTGAGAAGGAGTGTTTATACATTTCTCCCCAATTCAAATAAAGTACTTTCAAGCCTCTAGTTGGCAGTGTTGCAAGATCTCTTAATACTTTTTCACCCCCCAGCCAGAAAGAAGAGTAATGTATACAAAACTCAGAGGAAAAGAAAAAAAAAACAAAGGGGGCCTCTATCCTAAAGAAAGTTAAAAAGTCAAAAGAAGCATAAAAATATATATAAGAAAAAATTCAATCTGGTTACCTACAAAGTCACATTAAAGTCCTCAGAAAAAGAAGTAGTAAGGAAAGAATCCAAGCCTCAATTTGACATCACTTTAAAAAACGCCGCTCAAACAATTCCAGTCAAACAAAAATAAAGGCACAGGTTTCTTCTTTGTTCAGGATATCCTTTCAGGTCTCAACCAATTTACAATACAAAAGAGGTTTCTCACCCAACCGACACACACTCGCTCAAGCCACTTTCTTTTCGGAGCTGTCCCGACTTCAGCAGCTTTGGAGGCTGCCTTTCCACCGCCAGCAAAAGGGCTTCTCCCGGATCAAACCAGAGATTTTGCGATATCTCTGGGATCCTGGGACTGTGCCCTTCACAATCCCCGTCTCTACGGGACGGTTTAGGTCCGTTAGGACCGACCAGGGGCGAAAATATCAGCTGCGATCTCAGAGCCCCGAGATCGCAGCTGTAGCACCGAGACGAAGCTCCGCCTTCTCCCAAAATTCAGGCAGCATTTTTATCCCCTCTTACGAGGCCTTGGCTCACATTCTTTCTGTTTTCAAATTGATACATGTATTTCGAAGGTTCATACTAGCTCCTTATCTAGCAAAAGTAGTTATACGGTTTCTGACATCGCAGCACTTTATTATAGTTCCCCAATGTTCTAGCCTTATCTTGTTTTTTTTCTCTTGTGCACAAACTGGAACACTTTCTTATTTAGAAGAACTACTGAGTTTTGAGACACACTTCCTTATTCAATTCAATGGGCCATCCAACATGGCTTCGGTTCTGCTCACACTGCTGAATACCACCTCTGATTATGTGTATGTTCATGTGAGAGAAAGAAGCACACAGAACTAAAATGCTGTTCCAGAATGGAATGAATAACTTTCTTTGCTTCTTCCTATTTAGGTATTTATTTATTATGAGCTGTAGACTGCAGACTAGTGACTTGAGATAGTCTCCCCCATCTGTTCACATCTCTCTAAGTATCTAAACAGAGGAATGCCATTAAGAATGGAACAAAAAGACAATATGGATCTTTACAAACAATGGTAGTCAGTAGAAAAATAATGTATCTCAGCATAGTGGATATGTTGCCATGTTGATTGCTAAGCCTGCTCTATTTTCTGTCCGTTGTTCTCTGTTAATAGATAACATCAAAAAGGATGCTGTTATTTTTCTCTCCATAGTTATTTAAAGTAGACTTGTACTGAAAAGCTATTCAGATAAAGTGGGATTGCTTAACAGAAAACACCCCCAAGGTTTTGGAATATCTTCTAGGCCCAATGGGCAGATTTCCATCAGAAGCTTCAGCTGATGCAGAATGTGACAGCGTGGGCTGTTATGAACACATTATGATATGCCCATGTAACACCTTTGCTTTATAAATGGCACTGGTTACTAGTCAGCTATTCTTGCAATTCAAGATGCTAGTGATTGATAAATATCTTCATGGCTGGAATGTCATTGTTTGGCGGATCACCTTCCTCTCATTGCTTCTGCCAGTCTGATAAGATTTGACAAAATAAGCACATTTCAGCTACAATTTTTAAACAGGTTCATTTGATGGGACCTAGGAAATTTGCCTTCTCTGCTCTGGTGCTTTCCCTCTGTAACGGGAATGGGACAACTTGCCACAGCCAACTTATAGTGGGTGAATGTACCATGGCCAACTCGCTGCAAGAGAACTCGCTGCAGGACAATTTAACAATTCTGTTTAATTATTTAAAATAAATAAAAAAGATTTTAATTTTTGTTTTTCACATTTCATTCTGTCCCTCCTTTTGCATGCTTTCTTTAATGATTCTATTCCTCTTTTTCTTTCATATTAGATTAACTCTTGTCCTGCAGCGAAGTGTCCTACAGAGAATTGGCCATGGTGAGTTGGCTATGACAAATTGTCATAGACCCCTCTGGAACAGTTTCTCTTTGCCACCCTTAAAATCAGAGGGGAACCTTCAGGGCCTTCTACGCCTTCAGAGAAGGCCTTAAAAAAATCTGGACCAAAAAATATAAGTATTAAATTATTATATATAATCTATCTAATTAAATTTAATACAATATATTTAATACATTTTCTCTAATCTATGTTCTAAAGTTAAGTTTACTGTCAAGTTCACATCAGCAATGAAAGGGTTACTGTCCTGAAACATATTATCCAATCAGAATCGTCCATCTCTATCAAAGCCCGGTTAGCTTGCTCATTAATTGGTTAGGACTTCATGAATCCAGGGGAAGGCCAAGCTATGTGTTTTGGTTTGGAGAGTGATGGGAAAACTTACCAATCATGGTTTGATTTTAAGTGGGTGGGACAGAAAAAAAAGATCATAGGCCTTGGTGAAGTCCTACCAGCAGCTGCACAGTGAAATCCTGGACAACATTCTCACTCAGCTGAGGAACAGGTTCAAGGATCATGAGAAACTGATGTTCCTTGCCCTTTTGGACCCCAAGAAGTTTGCCTCATACAGAGAAAACTTCCCCAGCTCTGCGTTTCAAAATGAGGGCTGAGGTGAAGGCCCAGCTGTAGTGCTCACGGTTCGCCACTGCTTAAAATGGATCCTGAAGATCTGGACAGGTTAAACATAAGTTTTAAAGTTCTTTATTTTTAAAACTATGTTTAAACTTAGTTTAAAATTTATACTGCATCAATAATTAAATTTTGTTCCTGGAATGTTTTTTTTTTTTTTTTTTTTTGCTATTTGCTTTAAGCATAGTGAAACACATCCTATTTCTAGCCACTTATCTTTCCCATTTAAAAAGCAATACAAGATTTGGGGAGAATGAGGTGGGACTAGAGATAAACAGTTTATCTTTGTTGCTACTGCGAGTGCTACAAAATTATATCTACTAACTCACAGATAGAAGATAGCAATAAAATTCAAATAATGTTGATATGTTAGCAAAGTGAGGTGAAAAAAATAAGATAAGTCTGAGAAGTACACATGCATACTTTTTACTTGAAAAAAAATTAAATGCAATAGTTTAGAATGAGAATATTTTGGCAATTCTTGCTTGAATTGTTGAAAAGAAATGTGAATATGAGGTAAATGTCATTTTAGGCTGTACGAACAAAAATAGTTTCCAATTATATGAGATAATAGTTCCAACTTACTTAGTTTTGGTCATTTTCTGCCTTGAGTGGGCCTTGTTCTAGACATATTATTTTAGGAATGATTCAGACAAACTGGAACAGGTTAAAAGAAGGGTAATAAAGATAATTAGAGAAGCAGAAAGTAAAGCTGATGAAGAAAAATGGAAGAAGCTACATTTAGCCCTGAGAAAAGATGACAGAAATGGGACTATTTTAGTGCATTTAAAATACTAAAAAAAAAGTTTCACAAAAGAAGGTCAAGATATACTCTCTAATATTCTGGAGAGCAGGCTATAAATACTGGAATTTTAAAAAAGATAGATTAAAAAAAAACACTCTCAATAATAAGAGCAGTTTAGCATTGTAACCAATGACCCAGAAAAATGGTGAGCTAGCCTTCATTTAAGGCTAGACAGCCACTGGTCAAAGGTTATTTTATTTCAATTTCTGCACATAACAGGATATTGGAGTCAATGGCCAAGATGTCTTCTTCCATCTCTTGATTCTATGATACTAACGCTCCATCCAGATAAAGAGCATGAAACAAGATCAAGCTCATTTATCTGCTTTTGTGTGACTGTCACAAACCAGTTTCCAACATCATGAAAAAAAGATCCCTTTTTTTAAAAAAAATTATCAGGTTCAAAAAAGAGCATCTTAAAAACAAATTAATTATAGCATGGACTTTTAAGTTCTTTTCATCATCAGATACCTTTAAATAACATCTTCAGAAAGCTGTTATTATACAGATGCAAGTGTGCTTGTTTTCTGTGGATTTAATCTCTAACTAAATGACATTGCTTTTCATTGCCATATAAATTGTGCAGTTTTATACCCTCTGTCAGCAACGAGGATAACAATATCCAGTTCTATTTATCTGGGAAAGATCATGTCACATTTTTGCGCTACAAGATGTTAAAAACAAACTAAAACAAGGGCTGCAAGACTTTGGATGGCCAATAGATGACAGGAAAGACAGCTGATGGCTTTTAGGATTTTTGCAGATTAGATCCTGAAACTGAAATTAATAGTAAAATGCTATATTAGTACTATGGCTATATCCAACATCCTAGAGGATCTCTGCAAAAGGTAGTCATCTAGATCTCAGTAAATATACTGTAGTTTCCCACAGACAGTAGATTTTTATTTTGGCTTCTATTGGAATGCATTTCAAATTTATGCAGATTTGAAAAAGTTAGCAAAGTTGAGACATTTCCTACAAAAACACCTTTGATCTGGTTATCCCTAGCAAAAGCAAGGGAGTAATTTTCCTAGATTAAAAGAGGATTATTCCTTCTGGTTCACTATATAGTAAATAGCTGGATAACTTCAGGCCATAATACTTTCCTCTTTTTCTTTAATTGCAGAATATTTTTTTTACTCAGACATTCAAAAGAACCAAATCATAACTGTATTACAGAATTTGCTTTTTATATTTTATGTAGTTTAATAATTTAAATTATTTCTATCTTCAAATATTATTTAAAGTAATTATTAATGGAAAGTTTATTCATATCTTTCTCCAAAATTATTTACAATCATCTGGTCCATGGATAATACTGGTAATCAGTATTATCTGTGAAATTTTCCAAGTATAATTAAAATTATTTTGGAATACATCTGAGCTGAATTATTATGAAAAGTACTGCTCACCAACTACCCAAATATGATTCCCACCTACTGCAAAATGATTATTTGAAAAGTAAAATGGAATGGAGCATGTACTGATTCTGTAGATATAATTAGTTTCAACAAGTAATTGCTAAACTTCAAACTCTTCTTATAAATATTGATTTAATAAAATTTGAGACTACCAAATAGTATGTGTCTAGCTTGCATTAAGAGTCCTGTTAGATAAAGAGAAATAAGTTTCTCCCAGCACTATATTTTCGATTTCAAAACTAGCTAAGACAAAGAATGCTGAAGCAGAAGTGCTTCAGAACTGCCTATTGTCAATTTAACCTTTGTAACCAGATCCTTTGCTCAGACATCACCAGATTTTTAGCATTTATTAATTAAATAATTTGATTAAGATATATAAGTGAGGATAGGGATTCTGTTGTATTCCTCTTCCTTGTTTCCCACTGGCCTTCCAGCATAAGCTAGTTGTTCTCTAGCAGGACTATGACTTAGATTTTAAAACATAAGATTTGTCCATTAAGACATTAAGATCTTCCTTAATGGGCAGAATGTAGGTTTTATTACATTTCTCTGATATTCTGTTATCAAAACATAATGCAGTATCTTGTAAGCAGGTCACACACAACTATGGTGCCCACTTAACAGCCATACTAGGCCTATGACAAGTAGTCTTATCATCTAATTGCCAAATTTTATTTCTGTTTGATCATGTTGTCAGAACTCTGACCAAAAGGACATTTCAATAGTTGTTACTATTTTAGAAACGCAGCATTTAATAATCAGACACCTCCATTTCTGTCCTCACTTATTCTCACACAGGGAATCTGCAAGTATCAAAGTAAAATTCTGCTTGAATAGTTATATGTTCATTTTGGATATAGAGAGATGTGTGCAGTATAGATTAAGTTTGTTTTAATTTGTGAATATTTTGTCATTTCTGTCTTCAGATCTTTCTCATTACTGATGAAATGAGCAGTTAATACTCTTCAGGCAGTTCCATACATTCACTTAACCTATTGTAACTGCTATATTTTTTTCTCACTTTTTTCTTTATAGAAGAAGAATTATACAATTTTAGGCTACAATTAATTCAAAAGAACCACATATATTCTCTACAATATATTCAATATTCCAAACTCAAAATAGAGCCAGTTTAATCTAGTGGTTAAAGAACCAGGCTAAAAATTGAGAGATTGTGAATTCTAGTCCAGCTGGATAACTTGTGGCCAGCCAAACGTACCTCACAGGTTTGTTGTTATGGGAAAATAATAGGAAAGCATATTAGATATGTTTGCTGCCTTGAGTTTATAAAAATAATAAAGTTGGGTTATAAATAAAATAAATTCTAATGCATTTTTATGTTTTATCGTACAGCAAATGAACGATAGGGATACAACACAACCGTATAAGAAAAGTAGCTATTTAAATCATAAACTTGTTAGAAACCATCTAAGTACAAAAAATGTCTCTTCGTTAAACAAAAACTATTACAGGATCTTCCCGTCCATGTTACTACAGCCCTTGTGGCCAATGCAAAATGATTTTTTTAGCCAAAAGTCTAGTTGGATAGAAATGTTATTTACAAATTTTCACTACATGAATCTTTAATATATAATGTGATGTTTATGTCTCCAAATGTAAATAGCAAGGTTATTATTTACTAAAACATTTTATGTGAAAAACCCACATCAGACTTCAGATCGATGATTCTTAGTTATAGAACAAAGTAAGGATAGTAATGAAACACCTTTATTTTAAAAAGAAACAAAATGTGGGTTGTGACTGACTAATTTAATCCCCAAGGACCAAATGAAGACATTCAATATTTATATTGATTTGATTCTTGGAGGTTTTCCTCTTCCCTCTCATTTCCTGATATATTCACCAGAAGCGAAGGTATTAATTCATTTTTCTAAAGCTTATTATTCTGTTCAGCCAGATACATTAAGGTCATTTCCCTTTAAGAATAGAACAGCACTTCTTCCCCGACCAAAAAAATCTCATTAACCTTGGAAGTTAAAGCAGCTGTTCTTTCTCAAAATAAATTTATAATTGGCATGATTTTAGTTGGTAAGCACAAGTAAGATGAACAAACCATTTCTTTACCCACTTTAAGTAGAAAAAGAACAAAAAATATTGAGGCATTTCTGACGGATCTGTTAAAGAATGTGTACCTTCATTTTGTTATTCAAGGATGTAAAAACTGAAATAAAAAATGATAAAGGAATATGAGTCAAGAAGATGGTTTTAAAACATGGCTTTAATTAGATTAGACTTTTGCTGCTAGACTTTTGCTTTGCATAAAGGGTCCTTTGCTGTAGTAGTTCCAGATTATTTGATATGCATATATAAGTATTTTGCAGATAAAATTAGTAGATTTAAATGGCACCATTCATGGTATGGTTATATCACTCAAGCAATATATTGTCCTGAGTGTTGAGCTTTTATACCATTTTAAAACTGGATGTTTTTATATGAATAAACTGTATAAACCAGTGGTATCTGATGGCAACTTTAAGACCTGTGGACTTCAACAATACTGGTTGGGAAATTCTGGGAATTAAAGTCTACAGGTCTTAAAGTTGCCAAAGTTGGACACCCTAGTAGTCATTTTGCAGTGCTCTTAATAAAAAAAATACTGCTTAAAAGATCTTTGGGCTTCTGTGTAATAATTTTTCCCCATTCCCCCTTTTTGGGATAAAAGTGAATGAACATTTACATTATAATGATTTGTCCACAAAGTGAGTTCTCAGAAAAGACATAAGAGAAGGAGCTCTCTTCTTTCTACCCAATTATTTGAGTGAACTCTAATACATTGTCTTGCCTTTAATTTAGAGTATTTCATTTCTTCCATGCTTTTCATCTCCTTATCTGAAATCTTTATAAATAGTTTAATTTGCTTTATTTTTCTTTTATATCATCTATGCACTACTAAAGCTATGCATCACAGGACAATGATGTTTGAATCAAGATACTAAATGGCCTTACAAAATCTGGGACCCATGACTCCTAAAGGAATGAAATTTAGAGAAGTTGTGATTGCTTCAGGCTGCTGCTATGGTAGAGTGAAAGCTTTTTTCTCCTTTGTGAAGTTGGTTTGCTCATACCCTACTTAAACTATTATATTGATTAAAATACTTTTTACAAGTGTACATATCACATGGTTCAATGAAGTTAGCATGTAGTATGTTGATATGGGAATTAGCTTCTTTGAAAAAATAATGCTGTTTTGATGATATTACTGAGATGGTTATGATAATTAAATCATACATAGAAGTCATCAGTTGATCAGATGGTAAAACAGAAAAGTAAGAAAAATGTATGATTTCATTCCAAGATGATTTTAACACAAACATTTTCTGTATTCAAAACCACATATATACAATTTGCTACTTCATAAGAATGTTCCAGAATTATAATCAAAATATTAGATGCTTACAGAAGAACCACTAAAAATTAATAATCAGCTTCCTGTGGTTCTAACTTATTTAAATGCTTTGAGGAGGGATCAAACTGTGTTCTCTTGAAGAAAGCAATTTATCAGGTATGATCTCATTTGGAATCACGTTAACTCTTGTTCAGATTAATATAATGCCAGAATAGTAGCTTTCTTTTAATTAAACTCCATCTGAGATAAACATCAATGTTCTTTGGAGCTAGGTGACTTTTCATTCATTATATTTGTTTCTTTTATTCAAAGATTAGTAAAAGTTGACAGATTTCAGAACCAATCCACAAGCTTCAAATGTGAGAACTGGATTCTTTCTGTGAACTCACAAATATGCAACATTATGTCATTTATGGATATTGACATAGCATGATAGTAGTAGAGTTTTTATTTTTCATGAACTTATAAGAGAGCAATATTAGTTTTTTTTAAAGAGAGGTAAGCTATTACAACCTTCTGTATTCAAAATAAATACTTTGTGATTGGTGGCTAAATATATTAATATGTAAGCTTCTTTTCAAAATCCTGAAGTTCAGATTTATTCTTGAGACTTTAATATGTTTCCAAGTACTCTTTTTTCCAAAGTTCTTCACTATTTTGTTTTCTATTATCCGTTTTGTTAATTGGGCATTTTTCTTTTAGAATGATACCAGGCAACCATGCATATCTGAAATATATAAACAGGGATATGGGTATGGAGTGTACGCTGAGAGCAAACAAAATATGCAGTAAGGGATGAATGAAGATTTGAATTCGATTGAAATTCTTCAGGAGCATTTGCAACATAAAAGCATCAGTTTTATATAGCAATTTATTCAGTGTATTTATTCAAGGTTGTGACATTCTAAGCAATTCAATAGTCATTAAGCAAGGCTGTTAATGCTCCAAAATACTTTCTTGTTGATGAATGTCTCAGGTATATCATTCATTATACATTAAAGTGGCAACTAAAATCCATTTGTTCCTAGGCAGCTAAGATGTTATTACTGTTTAATGGTACATCAGTGTTGTACAACTATATAACAGGAAAAGCTCAAGAGCTAATTAAAAATGTAGCTGTATTTGATGTCATTTTGGGGAAGAAGTACTTCAAAGTATATGTAAATTTATTTATACATGGCATTTATATGGCTGTCATTTTTATGGAGATATCTCTGGAAAGCTATTAAGCATAAATATGGAAGCCAACATATAAAAAACATATAAAAAAAGATGACAGATAAAAAATAATTTCACATTTGTCATAGGTCAAAAACACAAACTTGATTCTACTAACATTTTGATCCCAAAATCTAAGAGGGAAAACAAGTCTTTAAGACTTTCCAAAAGACAAGAGGGTCACGCCTATCCAAACTTCACAAGGTTCACAGGGCAAGTGTCATGACAATGAAGGCACTTTTGTTAGTCAAGGAATCTGGAGCACACTCATCATTCCAGATCTGGGAAATGGGCAGAATCAACAAATTCCTGAAGCATTCTGGATTCCTTCTTGGTGAAATTGCAGGGCTAGGTGCTAAGGGAATAGAAATAAAGGAAATCCTCAGGAATGAATCCAGTATATCTCCTTCTGGACACATTTAGAAAACCAGCTGAAGCAATACGTAGTTCGGAATAAGCATTTTAATGTAATACTTTCTGATTCTTTTCCTACTGCATAGCCTAAAGTGAGATGCAATTCATGTCATTACATCAACAATGACACTATTATTATTATGGGCCATAACAAAAATGTCAGTTAAGTAAACCATCCTCTAAATTAATGGTACATCTTATAATTAAAAACAATGAAAGCAAATCAATATAAAACAAATAGTTGTTAGAGGACAGGTCCTTTTCCTATCAATTGTTCTATTAAAAAAATTAAGTGATCATAAATCTCATGTAAAAATATATTATTTGCATTTACATATTCCATCAGTTGACTATTTTCTTCATCATTTATTGATTGACTTTGGAGGTTACAGGGAATAAAGGAATGTAGGGATGACCCTAAAACTGAGAATTCATTAAGGAAGATAAAATGACAGTTTAATTCTAGATAAATAGAAAGTATAGAAAGAATCTCAAACTCCACTCTGATTTTATTTGGTATCAGATGAGGCTAATAGAAATTATGAAAGGCATTTAAGATTCTGTTGTAATATCCTATCATAATTAAATAGCAATCTTGGAATACTTGTACAATGGGGCTTTGATGGGGGTGGCAGCCTCTCCACAACACGTGGCCCCTTGGGAAAATTGATTGCCCACCCTCTTGTAGATCATGCAATACTCACAGGTGCCCTTTCTCATTTTATTTTGCTAAAATGGAGGATGACATCAGTTGTCAGGACATGACAATAGTAAAGCTGGAATTGATTCTTTGCCTGTCATTAGATTGTGTGTAAAGAGCTTGCAATTAAGGAGAAGGTGGCATCAAGATGATAATACAGATTCGCATGTTTATATTTCAAATTAACCCATTTGGTAACTCATTTATATAATCAACTTCTGAAATCTAATATGGTAATGCTGAAGTCTGGCTAATAGAAACTCCCAATCAAATTCAGATCTCCTTTGGTGCTTGCATCTGTTTTCTTCAGTATATGAACCTAGAAGCCATTCTGACCTCAGGTGAGCAGAACTGATAATCCCACCACTTACTTTGTTCACTTACAAGAAAAGCACAAAAAGAATATAAAGATGAGTTGAATAAACAGAAACAGAAGAAGTCTGTGACTGTAAGAGAGGAAAAACTAAAATGATCTTTATATTTCAAACTAAAAATATAAATAGCTCCTGAGCATTGAAACAATGAAAAGTTTCATAATTGCTGGAGGACTTTCTTGATAATATACAGCATCCAGTCATCTCCACCATGGATCGTCACACACTCCTTTTGGTAACCACCATCATTCTACAACAGTGCGAAGCCATCTACAGGCTCTTTCACCTGTTCTATGGGAAGAAAAGGAGGCGGCCAAGAGGTGTCTGGGTCCGAAGATGGATCGCGAGAAGAGCCGAGTACGGACTGTATAACAAGCTGATGGTGGAGCTCAGGAACGAAGACACTCATGCATTCCAGAACTTCATGAGGATGCCGCCAGCCATGTTTGACGAAGTTGTGCAGCGGCTGACACCCAGGTTGACCAAGCAGAGCAACAACTTCCGGCCCAGCCAGGAACCTGGGCTCAAGGAGGCACTGACTCTGCACCACCTGGCCTCAGGGACCACCTACAGGAGCATGCAGTACGGCTGGAGGGTGCCACACAACACCATCAGCATTGTGGTCAGAGAAGTGATGCAGGCCATCATCAAAGAATACCTGGAGGAGCTCCTCCAGTGCCCCTCCACTGAAGAAGGCTGGAAGAAAGTTGCAGAGCAGTGGTATCAGAAGTGGAACTTCCCCCACACCGTAGGAGCCATAGATGGGAAGCACGTGGCCTGCAAAGCTCCAGCCAAGTCAGGGTCCATTTATCACAACTACAAGGGCTTTTTCAGCATCATCCTCTTTGCCATGGTTGATGCTGATGACAAGTTCATGTACATCGATGCTTCTGGCAACGGCTCATCTTCAGATGCCCAGGTATACAACGCCAGTCACCTCAAGGAGGGGCTGGAACACAATCTCATCATGGGCTTCCCAGATCCAGACCCCTTGCCCAACGACACGCAAGATGTGCCCTACTTCATCGTGGGGGATGACGCCTTCTCCCTCAGAACCTACCTCATGAAGCCCTACACTTCCAGATGCCTCACCCATGAAGAGAGGATATTCAACTATAGGCTGTCCAGGGCAAGGCAGGTGGTGGAGAACGCCTTTGGCATCCTGGCCAACAGGTTCCAGGTACTTCTCACCACCATGCAGCATCGCCCAGAGACCGTGAGAAGGATCCTGGAAGCTTGCTGCATCCTGCACAATCTCATGCGCACCCGCTACCCAGTCATGCAGAACAGGCTTGTGGACCTCCAACAAGGCAATGGGGACATGGAGCCTGGTGAATGGAGGCAAGGACGAAACCTGATAGACACTGTGGATATGCAAGGCCCCAACAGAGCTTCACGTGAAGGGAAGAAGCAGCGCAACCTCCTGAAACACTGGTGCAACTCCCCAGCTGGAGCAGTGGAGTGGCAAGACAGGATGATAGATGCTTAATGGATGCTTCCTTCAGCCTGTCCCATCACACGGATGAGATTGTGCCATGTATGTTGAGTGGCCCTACAATGAACAAGGCATTTAACAAAGAGTTGTGTTTATGTTGAAATGTGTGGATCAATGATTAAATTGTTATTGATAATAAAGGGCCAAAGGTGTGGCACCTGGGAGGGTGGACCATACAGTCCCACGATGCTTGCACTGGAGGTTTATCTATCCCACAGCTATTACCCATCCCACAGGTATCCCTGCTCATCCCACTGCTATCTTAACCCATCCCACAAGCATGCAAAGGCTTAAACCATTTCTAAAAGTTTCCACCAAGACTTTATTGACTAAAAGAACTGAAGCAAGTGTGTGAAGCAAAGATAATCTTTATTAATGACAAGCTGTAAAAGAAAATGACCCAAGTATCATCAGGTAGCAACCCAGTCTCTGGCACTTTTCTCAGTCACTCTGAGGCGTGCCTATAGTCTCAGGGGTGAAGGGTCCAGGTGCTGTGGGGGTGGCTGCTGCTGGAGTGCTGGTCTGAGGTGCCATTGGGGTGCCTGGCCCCAAGAGGACAATAGGGGATGGAGGAAGCTCTCAGAGAGTTGGCTCAGTCCTGTGATGTTGAAAGCCCCTTCCTCCAGGACATGGGGTGTCAGTCCCAAGACCGATGACAGATGTTCTGAGGCCGGGCTTGGCTGTGGGGTGGAGGAAGGAGGAGTGTAGTGGGGATGTCTGGTCTGCAGGTGAGCAAGGTGAGGTGTTGGTGGCATCTGTGATGTGGGTGGCATCTGTGGCATGGGTGGCATCTGTGGTATGGGAAGCATCTGTGGCGTAGGTGACATCAGTGGCATCGGTGGCACCGGTGGCATACGATGAACTTGTGCCTGGACTGGGAAGGATTGCCTGTGCTCCTGGACCTCCTGGTAGCCATAGCCTTGGTAGGTGAGGGCCTGTGGAAAGCCTTGGAAGAGCAGTGACATCACCTGGGGTGGAGGAGCAGACCTGGAGTGGGTGGGAGCAGGTTCAGCTGGGTCTGGAGGGTTGTGAAGAAGACCGGTGATCCTGTCCTTGATCACCTGGTACTGGGATTTGGACATGTCCATGAGGGTCTGGTTGACGTAGGTGAGGAAGGGCTTGAGGTTTGAGGATGGTATGTCGGAGTGTATCAGCTGAGAGAGGAGATCTACGCTGCTTCTGATGGTGTCCCTGATCTCTAGCAGGACAGTGTGGCATCTGCCCCTCCAGTCTGGCTCTCTGCCTGCTTTCTGTGGAGTTGGAGCTGGGGGTGGATGTGGGTTCGTCTCTGGTGGAAGTGCCCTCTCCTTGCTCCCAATGCGTCAGGGGGTCCTCCACGCGCTCCGCCAGGGGGAGTGCAGCTGTCGGTGGGGTCTCCGTCGTGGGACACTCCACAGATACCTGCCTGGACACAGGAGCTGACTCTTGGCCAGAAGAGGACTGGCTCTCTGGGGGCTGCCTGAGAGAGAGGGTTGTCAGAGGGGCTGCTCCTCGGTGGCGGATCTCACCCTCCAAGAAGCTGCACTTGGCCATCACGTAGGTCTCTCGGTCCGTCAGCTTGACCGCGGCCTCACCAGCTCTCTTGAGGTGCAACTTCCCGTATCAGGTGTGCATGTGCTTCCACCAGCCGAGGAGCACCTCCGAAGTGTAGCCCAGGCTCTCCGCCTTCTCTCTCCAAGCTGCCTGCTTCCTCTTGGTGTCTCGATAGAGCCTGTGTCCCTTCCACCATAGGTATTCATTCTCCCTCAGCCATTCGAGCACCTCATCCTCATGTTCCTCTTTGATGGAGTCTTGCCTCCTCTCCCGTTCACGCGTATACCTCTTCCTCCCTCTGGCAGGGCCATCTGGGCCCTCATCAGAGGGGCTTCAAGGTTCTAGGGGCTGCTCCACGACACCACCACCACCACCAGCAGCAACAACAACAGTAGCAGCAAAAGCAGCACCAGCAGCACCAGCAGGACCAAGATCAGCAGCAGCAGAATAAGCACCAGCAGCACCAGCAGGACCAGGAGCACCAGCAGGACCAGGAGCACCAGCAGGACCAGCAGGACCAGCAGGACCAGGAGCAGTGCCAGCAGAGTAAGCACCAGCAGAAGCACCAGCAGGACCAGGAGCAGCACCAGCAGAGTAAGCACCAGCAGAAGCACCAGCACCAGAAGCAGCGCCAGCAGAGTAAGCACCAGCAGAAGCCCCAGCACCAGGAGCAGCGCCAGCAGAAGCTCCAGCACCAGAAGAGTCAGCCTGAGCAGCAGAAGCCCCAGCAGAAGCAGAGTCATGGTCAGGGGGTGGGATGGTTGTCCTTCTTGCCAGGGCTGGCAGCAGATGACACAGGCTTCCTCTTCTTCCCCATTGTTGTTGGCTGGCTGGAGCTGTGTCTGGCAGCAGGTCTTTCCTCTGAATGGTGACCTGCTTGCGAGCTGCTTCCCTTTATATCCGCAGGGCTGATGCAATGAATCCTCCCCGCATGCGCAGTGAACGCTTTGCATCTGCTAGGCATCCGCTAGGCATCCGCTAGGCTTCTGTGATGCATCCGGTGTATCCGCTCGGCATCCGCTCTGCATCCATTCCTTCCATTGTGCATCTGCTTCCAGGATCCCCTGGAAGCCCCACAGATGTGCCATCTGCTTCCATTCGCTAGGCTTCTGTGGAGAATCCGCTTTACATCCTGGCTACATCCACCCCCCGTCCGTTCCTTTCCATTGTTGTCCTCTCTGCTTATGCACATTTGGGGCACTTTTGAGAGCGGATAACAATGGATGGAAAATTTTCTCGTCCGCTGTGTCCTTTTTACATACGTTTTGCATCCGTTGGCCTATGTGACAGGCCCTTAACAATCTGTTAACCACCCCATTGCTTCTAGTTAGAACTAATTTTGTTGTGAAATGTCTAAATTAGGTAAAAGCTTTCCTGAGAAATATCTCATAATATAAATCAACATTGAATCACAGGTTGATATTTGGTATCTCTGCCCCTCCTCAAATTATTTTTATGCATGTATCTTCAATGTTCTCTTAAAGCAAAGTATAATTAACTTTCTAACTTTACAGCTGTGAATGATGTTCCGGATTTATTCATCCATCCATCTATCCATCTCTCTATGCTATCCATTTTTCCATGGCAACTATAGGCAGCACTTTTAGTTACTTAAATAGTTACATGGCAGAAATTCTGCAAATAAAATTTTCCCATCACTGCATCATATGAGGGGATTCTTGTGTTGTAGGAAATTTCTATAAACTAAACCTTACTTAATTTTAATGTGGTGGTGAATGTTCATAATTATAATTTAATGTATCCATACAGTGATTCAATGAAATTCTTATGATGTGGATGTAAACCTCTTTCATTGATTTTAATTATGAGCTAGCTGAGGAGTATAAACTATTTTCCATTAAAACAGTAATCTCTTCAGAAGCTGACAGATTTTCTGCTTCAGTGAAATCTGAAATACCACTGTTTCTCCAACTGACCTCCAGTTGGAGAGCAGCTAAAGAATACAAAGGAACAGAAAGATATCTAAAATAAAGTGCCCCTTGCTAATTTCTACATGCTTCCAAAATAGATTCTGAATGACAAAAACACTTTTGAGGGAAAGCTGGAGGGTGGACAGAGAAGAAGAAGAAACCTTTCAAGAAGTAGGAAGAGAATGTTTTTACTTGGCTTTTAGGAAATTTCAAACTACTTCCACTTCATTAACACAATGATCTTAATAGAGTATTATGGACAGGGTTATATCCTTAGTGTATGGTCAAAATGACTGAGATGACAGTCATGGCAATGCAATATACATTAAAAATGTGCACAGCTTTCATCAAAGAATTGTTGCCACAAATTTGACTTTCTTTAACCGCATCCTGTGAACACAGCTGACTCTGGAAGTACTAAAGTTATGGATTGTATAGAAGAGTTAAGGAAGAAGACTAAGAATTACATTTTTATTTCGAATGTCTTTTTATTGAACAAACTTGACATTGATGCAGTTTTGTCCCATATTGTAACTTTATTTCTTGTTCCTACTCTCCACCATAAGCAATTCAATAAAAAGCCTGTTTAATAAAAAGGAACAAGTCAATATAAAAAAACAACAACTCGGGAGTCTGTGCTGATTTTTCTACTGAAAAACTGCTGTGATACTGAGTGTTTTCTAAATGGTCAAAACTAAAACAATCACAAGATCCAAAAGGGTATCCTCCACATAATTTCTATTGATCATTGGAATGTATACCTTCAAAAATGCTAAATAGCACAATGTGTTTCATTGTTTGTAAGATTATGGTGGGATAAAGTAAATGAATAAGTTCCATTTGATCAAGCAGGTTATCTGTATTTGTGATACAAACATCAATTCTCCACCACCACCACTCCAACAAGCCAGGTACCTTCAATGGGGCCTTCTGCTTGTGGATTCATACAATTCAAATTTCCTTTGTAAAAAAGTTGAGTTGTTGAATTGTAATGTATGACTACAAAGTCTAAAATCTTAATCTTGGTCATGGAGCTGAAGATCATGATTTTATACACAGTGTTTCTTGAGGAACAGTAGATCTGGCAGGATGATACAGGTTAGAAAAGGCAAGTACACTGCTGACCACCAAATATAGCATCATCCTTGATGTGGCAGTGGAGCAAGAAAAGTTAACAAAGTTTTCTTGGGAGGGGAAAAGACATTGCTTTAAAAAAAGCATGAAAATTTAATGAATTTCTTTTTTATTATTCCTCTAAGGAAAAATATAGCCAATTGCTCCAAAAAATTTTTCCCCTCATATACAGTATTTTATTATACCTTCCTTTGGTACTCCTGTGACAGTTCTACTTCAATAAAGTCCTTTCACTAGTGATAATTAGCTGAGAATAGTTTTGTTTAGATATGTTTGTGATTATGTTGATGATGATAATACGATGATGATGAGGAGGAGGAGAAGGAGGAGGAGGAGGAAGAAGTTCCTAGTTTTTAAAATTCTATCAATTCTTATAAACTTCTTCCTTCCTTGCTTCCTTCCTTGCTTCCTTCCTTGCTTCCTTCCTTCCTTCCTTCCTTCCTTCCTTCCTTCCTTCCTTCCTTCCCTCTGAGCAACATACAGTTGCTTCTTAGTTGAAATATAAAATGTTAAAAATCAGACCTTATAACCAAAGATACATGGGGAGAGCAGGTGCAGAATGGAAACTGTTTTTAATTAATCATCTCCATTGTGCTGATCCCCCATTGGTGCCCAAGCTAATTGGCACAGTCAGGCCCTTGTGAAAAGATAGGAGGATTGGGCCAACCTCACATCAGGGGGAAAGATTTTCCAGAGGGCATCAGCAACAGCAGAGAAGGCCTTCCTCCTGGATCCCACTTTTATTTTTTATATAATTTATATAATTTTAAAATCGCAATATAAAGAAAGAAAAAAGAACAAGGACAAACACCAATTTTGTTTATTTATAGTTTGTATGTATTACTTTCCTATCTCCCTCAGAAATGTGTGTGTGTGTGTGTGTGTGTGTATAAAAAACAACCTAACATTGGTTAAGAAATAAATACAACAGAAAAAAAGTATGCTACATAATATGACATTACAAAAATAAATAGATACAATTCTATATACAATTCTATAATATAAACCTTATATAAGTATATACTGTATATTTCCCAGAGTATAACTCCTATGTTTCATAACACTTATCCATGCAAACTCTATATCTGTATGGAATCAGGTTTTCAATCCATTGAGAAAGGGCCATATGTTTATTTTTCAACTGCTGCAACACTTTTTAGCAACACTAAGGGAACAGAGAATCCATTAGAGTTGTTGTGTTGTCAAACACTAGATATGCAATTCAAGAAAATATTATCCTTTGAAATTTTAGCTTTTGTCACCCAGTCACATTTATACGATCGACTATTTTCCTCCAAAGTAAGTATATGACATTATAAAAATCTGTGTTTTAAAGAAGAATAACATCCAATACCTGTACAATCAGCACAGCCCCCCCCCCAAGGCTATGTGCTATCTCCACTTCTCCTCCCTATAGACCAATGACTACATCTCAAATAATCCATCTGTTAAAATACTGAAGTTTGCTGATGACACAACAGTTATTGGTCTCATTCGAGACAACAGTGAATCTGCATAAAGACAAGAGGTTGTACATCTTGCCTCGTGGTGTAACTGGAACAATCTGGAACTGAATACACTCAAAACTGTAGAAATGGTAGAAATGATACTGGACTTTAGAAGAAACCCTCCCATACTACCACCTCATACAATACTAGACAACACAGTATCAACAGTAGACACCTTCATATTTCTAGGTTCTACTATATCACATGACCTAAAATGGACACCTAACATCAAAAACATAATCCAAGAAGCACAACAAAGAATGTTCTTCCTGTGCCAACTCAGAAAGCTCAAACTGCACAAGGACCTGCTGATACAGTTCTACAGAGGAATTATTGAATCTATCATCTGCCCTCCATAACTGTCTGGTTTGGTTCTGCAACCCAACAGGAAAGAAACAGACTTCAGAGGATTATTAGGATTGCAGAAAAAACAATTACTACCCACCTACCTTCAATCGAGGATGTATATACTCTATGAGTCAAAAGAGGGCTGTGAAAATATTTACAGACCCCTCACATCCCAGACATAAACTGTTTCAACTCCTTCCCTCAAAATGATGCTATAGAGCACTGCACACCAGAACAACTAGACACAAGAACAGTTTTTCCCCGAAAGCCATCACTATGCTAAACAAATAATTCCCTCAACACTGTTCAACTATTTACAAAGTTACTGTTAATCTTCTCATCACTCCTTATCACCCATCCCCTCCATCTTGTGATTGTAGGACTGTAACTTTGTTGTTTGTATCCTTACGATTTATATTGACTGTTTCCTAGTATGATTTGATTGTTGATTGTACCCTATGACTATCAATAAGTGTTGTACATTATGATTCTTGATTCTTAACGAATGTACCTTCTCTTTATGTATACTGAGAGTATTTACACCAAGACAAATTCCTTGTGTGTCCCATCACACTTGGCCAATAAAGTATTCTATTCTATTCTGTTCTATTCTATTCTATTCTATTCTATTCTATTCTATTCTATTCTATTCTATTCTATTCTATTTTATTCTATTCTATAAGACAACTGATATCTTGAAGACATTAAAAAAAATCAATCGAAAACTTGTGGCATCACTGTTCAGCCATAATAATCTACTTTCAAATTTTGACCGACAAGGGAATAGTTTCCTTACTTAAGGAGAATAGTCTTCAGATTCCAAGGATCAGGTTAAACAGAAATCTGGAAGATGGAGTCAGAATGAAATACCACAGCCATTTATTGATTTTATTTAGAGAGTTCTTAGTTTGGGATATATTTTGTCCCTTGATTTAGATTCATCATCTTGTCATTTAGTACTCTGAGTAGCTTACAAATTTAAATTTAATATGTATAAGGGGTAAAAAAATGACTGGATGAGCAAAACACCAACTATAAGCCACCTGTAACAAAAGGGATTTCACAGTCAACTTGTCCCCAAGCTCTAGGAGAACATCCAGGTCTTCAACAATTTCTGAAATAACTTAAGTGTTGGAGCCATAAGAATCTCTAGGAGGGACAACATTCCAAAGGGCAGATGGTACCGCAAAGGAAGCACTCTTCTAGGGCTCTCCACAATGACATCATTTAACAGCATCCACCATACTTGAGGGTCCTGAATGGGCAAAATAACCAAAGATAGACAGACCCTCAGATAGGCAAGTTATATGCCTTGAAGAGCTTTAAAAATGATAACCAGGACCTTGAATTACACCAGGAAGCCAACTGCAACCTTTGCAATTCACAAAGCAGTGGAATCATGAAATCAGAGAAAGCAGAACTGCTTAACTTATTCTTTGCATCTTCATGCAAAAAGAAACTAGAGCTCAACCCACCAAAAACATAACTGTAAAAGACAGACCAGAAATAAAAGTTAAAATGAGCAAAAAAAATAGTTGTTTTTTTTTGTTTGATCTTGATGAAAACAAACAACCGGGGCCTGATGGATTACATCCCAGAGTTTTAAAGGAGCTGGCAGAGGTCATCTCAGAACCACTGTACCATATCTTTCAAAAATCCTGGAGCCCGGGAGAAGGCGGAGCTACGTCTCGGTGTTACAGCTGCGATCTCGGGGCTCTGAGATCTCAGCTGATATTTTTGCCTCTGGTCGGTTCTAACGGACCTAAACCGTCCCGTAGAGACGGGGATTGTGAAGGGCACAGTCCCAGGATCCCAGAGATATCGCAAAATCTCTGGTTTGATCCGGGAGAAGCCCTTTTGCTGGAAGCAGAAAGGCAGCCTTCAAAGCTGCTGAAGTCGGGACAACTCCGGAAAGAAAGGGATTTAAATGAGCGTGTATCGGTTGGGTGAGAAATTCTTTTGCATTATAAATTGATTAAGACTTGAAAGGACATCCTGAACAAAGAAGAAATCTGTGGCTTTATTTATGTTTGACTGAACCTTGGTTGAGCGGCGTTTAAGTGATGTCAAATTAAGACTTGGATTTTTTTTTTTCTTATTTTCTTTGAGGACTTTAAGGTGACTTTGTAGGTAACCGGATTGAATTTTCTCTTATATATATTTTTATTGTTCACTTGATTTTTATTTTTTATCTTTTTAACTTTCTTTTTAGGATAGAGGCTCCCTTTGGCTATCTTTTTTTTTCTTTTTGTTTGAGTTCTTTATAAATATTTTTTCTTTTGGCTGGGGGGGGAAAGAGTATTAAGAGATGCTGCAACACTGCCAACTAGAGGCTTGAAAATATTTTATTTGAATTGGGGAGAAAAGCACTTCTTTTCAAGGACATTTTAATGTGATAAGATAGAGGGAGAATACAGTAAAATATTATTACAGGTGCTCTCTTGGACTCTTATCAATATTTTAACATTTGAGGCTTGGCTTTGAAGCTGCTGGAGAAGACAGTCATAATAAGAGCCTTGGATAAAGAAATAAAGTGCAGTGTACATTGCATATATATATATATATATATATACCTTTGAAACTCCTACTCGCCAGCCTTTTTGTAAATTTTAACTCTAGTATTTTTGCTTTTTATTTTAAAGGGAAAGCCTCAGAGCTCTTTCTTTTTTCTTTTCTTTCTTTTTTTTTCTCTTGCCCCTTCGCTTCTTCCATTTATTTTAATTGGATTAGGGTCTAGAAGAACCTGAAGACCTTTCTTTTTCCTTTTTCCTTTTTTCTTTTTTGGTTTTGGGCTTTTTACTATTGGATTTCTTTTTTTTTTTTTTGGACTATATTTGGTTAATATACCAGCTGGATTCAAAGTCAAAGAGAGCTTGAAGCCTTGGAAATATTAAAATGAGCAGGAAGCCAAAACCATTCGGCGTTTTTGCTTCTACCTCTGCTTCCCCACCACTTGAAAGACAGCTTTTAATTCAGACAATGTTGAAGCAAGATAAGGAACAAGAAAAAGTAAATTTACAGATGATTATGCAAGGAATTCAAGATATTAAGATAAAAATAGATACCATGGATAAAAAAATAGAGAAATCTGATGAAAATTTTAAACAAATGATGGGAAAGTATGAGGAGAGATTCCAAAAAATTGAGGAAGAAGGAAAACAAAGAGAGGAGAAGATTGGAAATATTGACACTAGATTAACAGTGGTAGAACAAGAAAAAAATGGGATGTTGAGGTGGGAGATGGAAAGATCAGAATTTTATCTTAGATTTCAAAATATAGAAGAGGAAAAAGGAGAAAACTTGGCTGTGATAATGATAGAAATATTGGCAGATCTTCTGGAAATTACTGAGGAAAAAATGATGGACGGAGTAGATGAGATATACCGAGTTTATACAAGATATGCGATGAGAAATAAACTACCAAAGGAAGTACATATTAGATTTACTAAAAAATCCATCAGAACACAAATATTACAAGAGGCAAGAGAAAAAGCATTGAAATATAAAGGCAAAGAGATTGTAGTTTTAAAACAAATACCTAGAAGAGTGAGAGAGATGAGAAGAGAATATCGATTTTTGACCAAAATGCTATTGGAAAATGAAGTGAACTATAGATGGCTGATACCAGAAGGACTAATTTTTACGTGGCAAGAGCAGAGACATAGAATTGACTCGATTGAAAAAGCAGAACTTTTTTATGCAGAATTTTTTGGAAGAAAAAAAGAGGAGGCAGAGAAAGAGGTCTCATTAATTGAGCTTCAGGAGGAACAACTGGAGATTGAAAAAGAGAAAGGAGTTGTAGGTGGACATATAGACAATAAAGAACAACATGAAGTGAGAGCCACGAGAGCTGTTAGACCTAAATATAAAGCATAATCATGGAAGAAAAAAAACTGATTACAATGAATATAAATGGACTTAACTCAGCTGTTAAAAGAAGGAAAATCTTTCATAAATTAGAGAAATTAAAATTTGATATAATTTGCTTACAAGAAGTTCATATTAAAAAGCAACATGAGCAATTGTTAGTACAGCCAAAATTAGGGAAAATATTTACTTCTTTGATTCAATGTAAGAAAAGAGGAGTGGTTCTCTACATTAAAGAAGATATTCCAGCAAAACTGATCTACACGGATGAAGATGGAAGAGTATTAATGGTGGAAATAATGGATAATAATAAAAAAATACTCTTGATTGCAATTTATGCTCCGAATGATAAACAAGAAGAGTTTTATAAAAAACTACATATGGAAATAATTAGACTGGACTATGTTAACATAATTATGATGGGAGACTTTAATGGAATTGTGGACAATAAATTGGACTATATAACAACAACAACAAAACAAAATAGAAAGATTCTCCCTAAATCTTTTTTTAAAATGACAGATGAATTAACCTTAAAAGATATTTGGAGGGAAAGAAATGTTAAAACTAAACAATATACTTTTTATTCTAATAGACATTTATCATGGTCCAGATTAGATATGATTTGGATCTCAACAGAATTAATATCTACTATTCAAGAAACAAATATTGAAATAAGTACTTGGGCAGATCATAGTCCAATGACAATTAAATGGAAGGGACAAAAAAAAAGATCGAGATGGACATTAAACAATACTATTTTAAAGGAGAAAGATTTTATACAATGGATGGAGAAGGAATTGGTTTTTTTTTTAAAGAAAATAAAAAAGAAGATACTTCAATACAGAATGTTTGGGATACAATGAAGGCATATGTAAGAGGTTTGATAATAGACTATACAAGAAAAAAGAATATTAGGAAAAGACAAACCTCCAAGGCCTTGGAAGATGAATATATAAGACTTGAAAAAGAACTACAGAAAATACCACAGAAAAAAGATATTAAATTGAAACTGGATGTAATTAAGCATAAAATGGAATTAATAGAGAAAGAAGAACTGGCACAGAAAATTAGAAATTCTAAACAGAATTATTTTGAAGATGCAAATAAACCAGGTAGATGGCTAGCATATAAATTGAGAAAGGAGAAGGAATCAAGAAAAATATTGAAACTAATAGATGATCAAGGTCAAGTTTACTGTGGTAATAAGGAGAAAAAGGAAATTATTCGAGATTATTATGGACAACTATATAAACAAGAGAATATTGATGAGGAAAAAATTAAACAGTATTTACAGAATGTTAACTTACCGAAGATACCTAAAGAGACTGAAGAAATGTTAGAAAGCAATATAACAATGATGGAATTAAATGAAGCATTTAAAAGACAAAATAATGGGAAAGCACCAGGTCCAGATGGGCTTCCGGCAGAATTCTATAAAAAATTTCAAGAATCATTGAACACTCCATTGTTAGAAATTATGAATGAAGTTATGTTAAAAAAGATGACACCCAAAACATGGTCAGAGGCATATATTACACTTATTTTAAAGGAAGAGGCTGACCCGTTGCAAATTAAGAACTATAGACCTATTTCCTTATTGAATGCAGATTATAAAATCTTTGCTTCAATCTTAGCAGAAAGACTGAAAAAATATTTAAATAATTTTATTCATCCAGATCAAAATGGATTTCTACCAAAGAGACAAATTAGAGACAACATGAGAGTAATTTTGGATACCTTGGAATACTATGAGGCTCATCCTGAAAAACAAATGGCTTTGATATTCCTAGATGCTCAAAAGGCATTTGACAACGTGAACTGGAGATTTATGTTATTATTATTGGAACAGATGGGCTTTGCCAGAAAATTTATTCAAGCAATAGAAGCCATATATAATAAACAGACAGCAAAGGTAATGATGGAGGGAGAATTTACAGATCTTATTAATATAAGAAGAGGTACAAGACAAGGATGTCCCCTATCTCCTTTGTTATTCGTATTGACTTTGGAAGTGTTGAATAGAAATATTAGAGATGACAAAAATATAAAAGGAATGAAAATTAAAAAGGAAGAATTTAAACTACAAGCTTTTGCTGACGATTTAGCTTTTATTCTGGAAGACCCGTTAGAAACCGCTCCAAAGTTATTGGAAAAGATAGAGACATATGGTGAGATGGCTGGCTTGAAAATAAATAAAGATAAAACAAAGATTTTGACAAAAAACATGTTATTGAGACAAAGAGAAGAACTGACAGATCTTTTGAAAATTCAAATTACAAACAAGGTTAAGTATCTGGGGATATATTTAACAGCAAGATGTAGCACATTAAAAGAGAATAATTATATTAAACTCAAACAACAGATAATTACAGATTTGAAGAAATGGGAAAATTTACAATTGTCATTAATAGGGAGAATTTCAACAATTAAGATGAATATTTTACCTAGAATTTTATTTCTCTTTCAAACAATACCAATTAGACTTGGAAAAGACTACTTTGAAGATTTAAATAAAACTATGCTGAAGTTTATATGGCAAGGTAAAAAAGCGAGAATAAAGTTAAAACTTTTGCAAGATGCTAGAAATAGAGAAGGTTTTGGCCTGCCTAATTGGGAACTGTATTATCAAGCTGCAAATGTGATGTGGGTCAAAGAATGGATAACATTAAGAAAACATAGATTGTTGACATTAGAAGGACATGATTTACTGTTGGGCTGGCATGCTTTTTTATGGTATAAGGGAACTAAAACACAGGGGTATTTCAGAAGACATTATATACGGGAGTCTTTGTGGTTAAATTGGGAGAAGATAAAAAAACAATGTTACTTGAAAATTCCAGTTTGGTTATCGACTATTGAAGCATTTTCCTATCCTATGATCTATAAAAAGGAACAAACAGTTAGATATGGGGAACTGTTGGATGAAAAGGGTGGACTTAAAACGATCCAAAATTTAGAGGAACAAGGTATAAGGATGAATTGGTTTTCATATGCGCAAATACACTCAAGATATCTTGAAGATTTTAAAACGGAAGGATTCTATGATAAACAGACTGATTTAGATAAGATATTGATGGGTACTGATGAGAAAGTGATTAAAAAATTATATGGTTATTTATTGGGAATTAAGCTAGAGGAAGAACAAGTTAAAGAAACTATGATTGCTTGGGGGAAGAATTTTGGATATGGGATTGATTTAGAGCAATGGCAAAAATTGTGGTCTCAAAATTATAAAATGACAATGTCAATAGCATATAAAGAAAACTTGTATAAGATGTTTTACAGGTGGCACCTTCCTCCGACAAGAATAGCAAGAATGTTCAAGAACAAATCTGAAAAATGTTGGAAATGTCATCAGATACCTGGCTCATACTATCATATGTGGTGGACTTGTGAGAATGCCAGAAAATATTGGACTAAAATTCACATGTGGTTGGAAAAAATGACAAAGAAACACATAGACTTGAAACCAGAGATCTTTTTATTGGGAATTTTACCTGATATATATAATAAAGACTTGAAATACTTGATTGTAAATGTATTAACAGCGGCTAGGATTGTATTTGCTAAAAACTGGAAGAATGAGAAAATGCCATTGCAGGAAGAAATTATTGAGAAAATATTGGAATGTGCTGAGATGAGTAGATTGACATTTGAAATTAGAGAACAAGAAGATAAACAATTTTATGCAATTTGGGTTTTTTTTTATCAATGGTTAGATGATAAAATACAATAATAGAGCATTAATATTATATATATGAAGGGTTTTTAGGATTGATTTGTTATGATTATATGATAACTTATAGAATAAACTGTTTGAAGTATTGTTATCTCACAAAGCATGAATGATTAAAAGTATAGTCAGAAAAAGATTTTTTTATTTTTTTTTAGTAATATTAGAATATGGATTGACAATATGAGTGGTTATGCAATATAATTGTAATTGACATTATAAAATGAATGCAGAAAACTGATGAACCAACCGATACACCGGAAGTATATATGAGAGTAGATGTTTTTAATGTTTTGTACGTTTGTCTGTTTGTAGAAAATTAATAAAAATTTTAAAAAAAAAAAATCCTGGAGCCCCGGGGAATTACCAGAGGACTAGAAAAAAGCTAATGTGGTTCCCATCTTCAAAAAAGGAAAAAAAAACAGACCCAGGAAACAATAGACCAATCATCTTAACTTCAATACCCGGGAATATACTGGAAAAGATAATAAAAAAACAGATCTGCCAACATCTAGAAACAAGTAAAGTAATAACTAGCAGCATGGGTTTGTTAAAAACAGATCATGCCAAACCAATCTTATTTCATTCTTCAACATTGTGATGAAATTAGTAGATCAGCAAAATACTGTGGATATTAATATGCTTAGATTTCAGCAAGGCATTCAACAAAGTAGACCACAACCTACTTCTTAGTAAGCTAGAAAAAAGTGGAATAGATAGCACCACCACTAGATGGACTCAGATCTGGATGGCAAACCATACTCAATGAGTAGTTCTAAATGGGTCTAAGTCTACATGGAGGGAAGTAAGCAGTGGGGTGCCACAAGGTTCCATCTTAAGCCCAGTACTCTTCAGTATCTTCATTAACGACTTAGATGAGGGAATAGAAGGGGAACTTACCAATTTTGCAGATGGTATGAAGCTGGCAGGAATAGCTAACACCCAAGAAGATATGCTCAAGATCCAGATGGATCTTGACAGACTAGAACACTGGCCCATATCTAACAAAATGAAATTCAATATAGAGAAAAGTAAAGTCCTACACTTAGGCAAGGAAACCAAAAGTACACATATAGACTGGGTGAAACCAGACAATAGAGTAACTGTGAGAGGGATCTTGGAGTCTTAGTGGACAACCAGCAAAATATGAGCCAGCAGTATGCAGCAGCAGCCAAAAAAGCTAATGCAATCCTAAGTTGTATTAACAGAGAGATACAGTCAAGATCAAGGGAAGTACGAATACTATATAAAGCCTTAGTAAGACCACACCTAGATGGATCCAGTTTTGTTCACCACATTATAAAAAAGATGTTGAGACTCTAGAAAAAGTACAGAGAAGAGCAACCAGGATGATTAGGGGACTGGAGGCTGAACATACAATGAATGGTTGCAGGAACTGGGCTTGGCTAGTCTCATAAAGAGAAGGACCAGGGGAGACATGATGGCAGTCTTCCAATATTTGAGGGGCTGCCACAGAGAAGAGACAATCAACCTGTTTCCTCAGAAGTTGTGGAAGCACCATCACTTGAGACTTTCATGGAGAGATTGGACTGCCATTTGTCAGAAGTGGTCTAGGATCTCTTGGAGGGGTTAGACTAGATGACCTATAAGGTCCCTTCCAACTCTGATTATTGGTTATCTGTTATCTGTTATCAAGTATGCATAGTTTATCACCCCCATCACTGGAGGATTAATCTTTCTCTGGCAAGATAAAATTATGGAATTATTTTTACATGTTTTACCAAGTATTGCTGAAATTTCTTCTCCAAATGTTCTACTCATATTCTGCTTCATTTTCGGAGGACTCTTCCAACTTAGTTTATCATTATGAAATGGAGATAAATATTGTTTTTCTCTTGCACATTTCCTTTTATTGAGATTCCTGAGATAATCGATGGACTCACATCCAAATTATTTTTATAATTTCAGGTACCAATCTTATTTTTTCCACTTTGACCACATATTTATTTCCATTACATATTTGTAAATATGTACATATTCCATTACAGGTTTGCATATTAACAGATCGGTTTGTTTATTTATATATTTTCTGGGTGCACATCTAATTGCATTTCTCACTGAAACACTGTAATGATTAACAACATCTTTTAAAGCATTGCAAACTAAAAGGAAATCAAACGCAATCAGGAGCAATGAGGAGAATCAAGGTAAAATAAATTAAAAGCCTGGTCAGATTAAAAATACCTGCCTGTAAAAACAAAAGGCTTTTCAGTTAATGTATTGTATCTCTGATGTGCCATTTCTTTCTTCCCAGACTCAGGAGAAACCACAAACCTTAAGCCCATGTCACACTGCCCAACGGATGCAAAAAGGACACAGCGGACGAGCAAAATGTTCCATACGTTGTTATCCGCTCTCAAAAGGGGCAAAAATGTGCATAACCGGAGCGGATAACACGGACACGGGGAGGACGCAGGACGGATGCGAAGTGGATGCGGAACAGAAGCCCAGCGGATGGAAGCGGATGGGAGCGATGGCACATCCGCAGGGCTTCCAGGGGGCCTCAGCGAAGCGGACGCAGAACGGATACAGCAGATGCAGAGCGGATGCACAGCGTATGAAGCGGATGCACAGCGGATGCACAGCGGAAGCCTAATGGATGCCTGGTGTTAATTGCGCATGCGGGGAGGATACATTGTATCAGCCCGACGGATATAACGGAAGCAGCTCGGAAGCAGGTCGCCATTCAGAGGAAAGACCTGCTGACGGACACATCGACTGTCTTGCCTGCCCTGCCTGCATGTCTGCCTGCCAGCCTTGCTGCCAGCCTGCCTGCAAGCCTTGCTGCTAGCCTCCCTGCCAGCCTTGCTGCCAGCCTCCCTGCCAGCCTTGCTGCCACCCTCCCTGCCAGCCTTGCTGCCAGCCTGCCTGCAAGCCTTGCTGCCAGCCAGTCTGCCTGCCAGCCTTACTGCCTGCCTTCCTGCCAGCCTTGGTTCATGTCTGCCTGCCAGCCTTGGTGCCTGCCAGCCTTGGTGCCTGCCTGCCTGCAAGCCTTCCTGCCAGCCTTGGTGCCTACCTCCCTGCCAGCCTTGGTGCCTGCCAGCCTTGGTGCCTGCCAGCCTTGGTGCCAGCCTCCTTGCCAGCCTTGGTGCCAGCCTCCCTGCCAGTCTTCCTTCCAGCCTTGGTTCCTGACAGCCTCCCTGCCAGCCAGCAACCCCACAACCATGCAGAAGCACAGCAAGCCTCAACCATCTGCTGCCAGCCCTGGCAAGAGGGACAGGGCTACCATCCCGCCCCCTGGCCCTCACTCTGGTTCTGCTGGGGCTTCTGCAGCATGGGCTCACTCTTCTGGGGCTGGCGCTTCTGCTGCTTCTGCTTCTGGAGGAGGAGCTAATGACAAGCACTCCAGCACCAGCCACCTCCACAGCACCTGCGCCCTTCACCCCTGAGACTGAGCAACCAAGAGGAGTGCCAGAGACTCTTTTTTGTCTTATAGCTTGTTGTTAATAAAGTCTATTTTTGATTCACACACTTGCTTCATTTCTTTTTTTTAATAAAGTCTTGGTGGAAACTTTTAGAAATGGTTTAAGCCTTTGCATGCTTGTGGGATGGGTTAAGATAGCTGTGGGATGGGTTGAGATAGCTGTGGGATGGGCAGGGATACCTGTGGGGTGGGTAATAGCTGTGGGATAGATAAACCTCCAGTGCAAGCATAGTGGGACTGTATGGTCCACACTCCCAGGTGCCACACCTACGGCCCTTTATTATCAATAATAATGTAATAATTATCCACACATGTCAACACAAACACAACTCTTTATTAAACGCTCTGTTCATTGTAGGCCAACCAAACATACATGGCCCAATCTCATCCGTGTGATGAGACAGGCTGAAGGAAGCATCCATTAAGCATCGACCATCCTGTCTTGCCACTCCACTGATCCAGCTGGGGAGTTGCACCAGCGTCTCAGGAGGTTGCGCTGCTTCTTCGCTTCATGTGAGGCTCTGTTGGGGCCTTGCACATCCTCAGTGTCGATCAGGTTTCGCCCTTGCCTCCATTCCCCAGGCTCCATGTCCCCATTGCCTTGCTGGAGGTGCACGAGCCTGTTCTGCAAGACTGGGTAGCAGGTGCATATGAGATTGTGCAGGATGCAGCAAGCTTCCACGATCCTCCTCACAGTCTCTGGGCAATGCTGCATGGTGATGAGAAGTACCTGGAACCTGTTGGCCAGGATGCCAAAGGCGTTCTCCACCACCTGCCTTGCCCTGGACAGCCTGTAGTTGAAGATCCTCTCTTCATGGCTGAGGAGTCTGGAGGTTTAGGGCTTCATGAGGTAGGTTGTGAGGGAGAAGGCGTCATCCCCCATGATGAAGTAGGGCAGATCTTGTGTGTCGTTGGGCAGGGGTTCTGGATCTGGGAAGCCCACGATGAGGTTGCCTTCCAGCTCCTCCTTGAGGTGACTGGCGTTGTATACCTGGGCATCTGAAGATGAGCCGTTGCCTGAAGCATCGATGTACATGAACTTGTAGTCAGCATCGACCATGGAGAAGAGGATGATGCTGAAGAAGCCCTTGGAGTTGAAATAAGTGGACCCCGACTTGGCTGGCGCTTTGCAGGCCACGTGCTTGCCATCTATGGCTCCAACGGTGTGTGGTAAGTTGCACTTCTGATACCACTGCTCTGCAACTTTCTTCCATCCTTCAGTGGAGGGGTACTGGAGGAGCTCCTCCTTGTATTCTTCGATGATGGCCTGCATCACTTCTCTGACCACAATGCTGATGGTGTTGGATGGCACCCTCCAGCCGTACTGCATGCTCCTGTAGGAGGTCCCTGAGGCCAGGTGGCGCAGAGTGAGTGCCATCTTGAGCCCAGGTTCCAGGCTGGGCCGGAAGCTGGTGTTTGCCTTGGTCAACCTGGGTGTCAGCCACTGCACAACTTCGTCAAACATGGCTGGAGGCATCCTCATGAAGTTCTGGAACGCCCGAGTGTCTTCGCTCCTGAGCTCCACCATCAGCTTTGTTGTACAGTCCGTCCTCTGCTCTTCTGGCGAACCATCTTCGGATCCAGACTCTTTTTGGGTGGCTCCTTTTCTTCTCACAGTAGAGTTCACCGAGCCTGCAGATGGCTTCGCACTGTTGCAGAATGATGGTGGCTGACAAAAGGACTTTGTTACAATCCACGGTGGACATGACTGGATGCTGTGGAAGAGGAAGAGTCAGATGAAGGCTGCAGAGGTCTGCACCGCTGGGCTTCTGTTCTGAAAGTGAGATGCAGGTGAGTTGCTCCCCCTTTTTATAGGCAGTATAGGTTTTCCTCTAGGCATCCTCTAGGCATCCTCTAGACATCCTTAATATCCAAGATAGGTCCCCTCTGCGAATGTTTTTTCCATTTTAAACGCTTTGTTTCCATTCTGCATCCGCTAGGCATCCGTTCTGCATCTGTTCCGCGTCCGTTCCGTTTCCTCCCTGCGTCCGGACGGATGCGAGTTGCGCGGATGCGTAGCGGATGCCTAGCGGATATAGCGGATGCATAACGGATGCGTAGCGGATGCGTAGCAGATGCGTAGCGGATGCAGAACAGACGAACTGGATACATTTGGAGTGGATGAAACGTCCATAAACGGATGCTGGACAGATAGAGAGGAAGCCAAACGGAGGCAGTGAGTACATCGCGTTTTCGAACGGATGGCAAGGTTTTTTGTCCGTTTTACATTCTCTTTGCATCCGTTGGTTCAGTGTGACATGGGCTTTAATTTGTTCTATTAAAATTCTACATAATTACTTCCCTGGTTTCAGACCTGCAAGTATGAAATGAGGAATGGAAGTGTTTGTTTTAGTAAATGCTCACATAAATCAATAGAAATCTGCTTGTGAAGCACCAAGGTTTTGCCACATGAGACAATAGTGCCTGCTGAAGTGCTACTTTTGGAAATTATTTGTGCTTCCAGCCTTCAGAATTGAATAAATACATTTAATTGGCACTGGATTTTTCTCTTCTGATTAGTATATTGCAATTCTCTGCTGAACTTTTACTTAGGAAATTGTTAAATCCCATCTAAGACTCATGAATTGTTTGCCAACTATACAGTTGTTTTTAATTCTATGAACAGTATGTTACTAGCTGAATGAATTGTATATTCCTAAACACATACAGAATGCAGTGTATTTTCTCACAGCAAAAATAGAAGGAATGCTAAAGTCTTCCATGGCAGCACTGTCTGTAGTAATCAATAACACTGTCTCAGAGATTATTGATGTGGTGTGGTGACTGACTAACTGCACAGTATGAACTCCTGGACCTTATTTTAGGAGATGGTGTTGGTCATACGAGACTTGTTTTTTGGTGGTGGGTGGGTAGTATTTAAATCTCCATATCCAAGGAGAGCATTTTAAGCTAGCTTGTAACTTTATGGTTTAGCACCAGCAATAGTAGCTTTGATACAACAGGAATTTGCAAGCTTCATCTATGTTTTAATTCATAGTAGTAATATATTATCTACAAGGCGATCAAACCAGTCAGTCCTAGAGGAGACCCTGACTGCTTTTCAGAAGGCCAGATCCTGACAATGAAACTCAAATATTTTGGTCACCTAATGATAAGGAAGGACTCACTGGAGAAGAGCATAACACTGGGAAAGATTGACGGCAATAGAAGAAGGGGATGACAGAGAATGAGGTGGCTGGATGAAGTCACTGAAGCAATAGGCATGAGCTTAAATGGACTCCAGAAGATGGTAGATGATAGGAAGGCCTGAAGGAACATTTTCCATGGGGTCGCAATGGGTCGGACATGACTTCGCAACTAACAACAACAAAAATGAGCTACGTAGCACTGTCACAAATTCACATTTGAACCTATTAAGTGACTTTGTGAGGTATATGGTTTCAGCTTTTCTTTATTTATTGAATCTTAAACTTAACTCTCAGATGATGGATAGGGTAACCTAGGTACTTTTATGAAAGAAATGACAAAATGTTCAGGCCATTGAGATGATTTTGTAGGTTTTCTGTAGCTAAAGCTGCTCATATTAACTCTGTCTTCTATGGCAGTAAAGGCTAGGTCCCACTGGCGGATGGATGCAAAACATATGCATAAAGGACATGGCGGACAAGCAAAAGTTCGGGGGTGGCTCCATCCGTTGTCATCCGCTTCAAAAAGTGGTGAAAATTTGCATAAACAGAATGGAAAAGAACGGAAAAGAACGGACGTGGGTAGTATGTACTGGGGATGTTAAACGGATGTTCATAGGAAGCCTAGCGGATGACAGCAGATGAAGCGGATTCATCACATATGCCTAAAGGAAAGAAAAGGGATGCCACGCGGATGTATATCAGAAGCAAATGCATCCTTTCTATTTCCGTGCTACTAACGATGTATAGACGTTCCATGTACCCTTTCTTTCCTCCCTCTTTCCATTTTCAGCTGCAGCGGATGTGAGTTGCGAGGATGCCCAGAGATGCAGAGAGGATACAGCAGACGTTTAACAGATGATAAATGGACATAGAACATTTGTTGCTCGTATGTCGTGGATTTACACGTACACGGCGGAAAGTTCATCTGTTCACAAAGTTTTGTGCAGCTCAAAACTTGCGCGGATGAAATCGCAGTGGATGGATCCTCGACGGATAGAGCATATGAAACACGTATGCAATGAGTACACAACGGATGCATAGCGTTTTCCAATGGATGGCAAGCTTTTTTTTAATGTTTTACATCCTCTTTGCATCCGTAAGTGCAGTGGGACAGGGCCTTTAGATAGATCCAAACAAAGTGAACAAAGATGAATTAACATTATAGAACTTAAGGAAGTGGATTAGATTCTTTGTAGCATGTATCTGTCATCTGCAGACTTGATTGACATCCCACTTATCTCCTTCAGGCATTAGAGTAGGATGCAGTGACTGATTTGGGATATGGTTAATGCTTTTCTGAGGGAGGTTATTATATCATCACAGCAAAAGGAGATGATGATGATTCATCTTTTAAAGAAGGCATTTCTTATTTTTGCTGTACCTGACCTTTTGGCCCTATCTCCTTTTTTTCTGCTTGGTGACAAAGTTATCGAAAAGTGGTAAATCAGCCATAGATAATCCTAGAAGTAATAGTTAACTCAATCCATTTCAACTAGGGTTTAGGCTGACAAAGACAACCCTGGTCATTCATTAGGATTTGGGTTGTACTCCTCCCTTCTCATCTGAAAATGGTGGCATTTGTCACCAAAATATCATGCTGTACTGCCTACTGAAGCTTAGAAAGAATGAAAATCTTATTATGGTTCTATTCATACCCAGGTGGGTTATTTTACTATCTATAAAACTACTAAATTGTGTCTTTGATTCTGTCTTTCTAGTTCAGAGAGGAAGTACTGGAAATTCCCATATTCCACCGAAAGATCCATGAGGTCAGGACAACAGGCCTTTTCAGAAATAATGATCTAACTCCTCTGAGAATATTTTGCCTGAAGAACTACAACTGACTTCAATTCTGATTTCTTGCTTTTCTTCAGGCAAGAAATGGCCTGAAGACTCTTATTCCAACAAGCCTTTGGCCCAGAACCTAATGATTGAATGACTATTGTTTATTATGCTTTTTGTATTATTTTTCTTTGTTTAGTGTGTACTAAGCTGAGTACTAGTGATTGAGCTATATATAAAAACTATAAAATAGAATAACTGAATAAATTTACCCAGCTTCTTTTGACAGTTCCTTTTAATATCAATTTGTTTCCTTTACTGTACTATACAATTAACAGAATAAGAGAGTTGAAAGGTACAGTGGAGGTCTTCTAGTCTAATCCTCTGTTCAAGCAGGAGACCCCATCATTCCAGACAAATGGCTGTCCAAATGGCTGTCTCTTCTAAAAAGCCTCGAGTAATGGAGCACTCACAACTTCTGAAGGTTGTGTTAATCTGTTCCACTGATTAATTGTTCTCACTGTTATGAAGTTTCTCCTTGATTAGTTTCCCATGCATTGTTTCTTGTCTTGCCTTCAGGTGCTTTGGAAAATAGATTGATGCCCTCTCCTTTGTGGCAACCCCTGAAATATTGGAACATTGCTATAATGTCACCCCCAATCCTTTTCACTAGACATACCCAATTTCTTCATATGTTCTAATCATCTAATCATCTTTGTTGATTTTTTCTGCACGCTGTCCAGAGTCTCAACATCTTTTTTATAATATAGTGTTCAACGCTGGATACAGTATTCCAAGTGTGGTCTTACTAAGGCTTGAAAGAGCTGTACTGATACTTCACGTGATCCTGATTTTATCCCTCTGTTAATGCAACCTAGGATTATTTTGGCTTTTTTGGTTATTCCTGACATTGCTGGCTTGTATTTAAGTGATTGTCCTCTAGGACTCCAAAATATCTCTCACAGTTACTGCTATTGCTAATTAAAATAATTATTTTGAAGTTGGACCTATATGTACACATAAATGATGCTTTTATTCAAATATTAAATGAATGTAACCAAAGTTAACATAGATCAGACATATGTGTTATTATATGTTCTTATAATAATTGTAAGTCAATTTTATCTGGTGCTTAATATTTCTTATCAGGAATATATTTTATCTGAAAATGTGAAGTATAGACTTGATTACAGGAGAAGTGTACAATATTCTAAACTTAAGAGAACTAAACAGATCAAAATGTGATATGGGATTTTATTTCCCTTTGTCAGTTTTTCCAGCTGGCCTGGTTGAAGGTATTTTTGATTTGCAAATGTATGTACAAGGAAGAGCTAATCTTCTTACCTTTCTTACTTTCAATGTCTTCATGCAAGATATCTTAATTAAAAGAAATTAAGATATCTTAATTTCACAAAGAATATCAATGACATTAAAACACCATATAAAACAAAGGGACACTGACTCCAGTACATATATATTATAATATTCATATTGTGAAAAGACATGAAGATCATATTTTCCTCTCAAATGTATATGTACATTTTTGCATTTGTATTACATTGTGTTTACAAGGCAAATATCAGGATTTTTAGCAAGGCAAGACTACCACATGGAGCTTCTCTTTTTGATTTACAATTCTTATCTGTACAGAAGTATTAACATGGAAATACACTCATTTATATATAAATACAGTAAAAAATCAGGAGGATCCTTTCCAACTAAATTTTTATTAAATTTTATTAAAAGTTCATATGTCATAACAAATGATATGCTTGATAGTTGGAAAAACACAGACATACGTGCATGCATGCTTCTGCACGCATACAGTACACACACATGCATAGAGAGAGAGAGACAGTGAGATATGTGTGTGAAATGTATGTATGTATGTATGTATGTATGTATGTATGTATGTATGTATG
>BLBF01000062.1:3979955-4012416 GCA_015471245.1 Laticauda colubrina | reverse complement strand
CATCATCATCATCATCATCATCATCATCATCATCATCATCATCATCCCAGTACGAGGGATAGTAAAGAAGATAATAAGAAAGATAATCATAATACCACAATCATTCTACATGGGTAAATACATATAGACATTAAATAGTACTGTGAGCATTAGGTGTTCAGCAGAGTGATGGCACGAGAGAAAAAAATATCCCTGTATTTAGTTGTTTTGGCATTCAATGCCCTATAGTGGTATCCCAAAGGGAGGAGTTGAAACAGTTTATGTCTAGGATGTGAGTGGTCTGCATATATCTTCTCATCCTTTCCTTTGATCTGCACAATATACAGGTCTTCTATGGAAGGCAGGCAATTGTGTTTTCTGCAGTCCATTGGAGTCTGCACCTGGTTGCTATACCAAACAAAAACAATTAAAGAAGTGCAAATGATATGTTCAATAATTCCTCTGTGAAACTGTCAATAGCAGATTCTTTGTTGCGCCTTTTCAATGATGGTCAGATGTCCATTTCAAGTCCAGAAACATGAAGAATTCTACTGCTGATATTGTGCTATCAAGGTGGTAGAATAGAAAGGCTTCTCCTAAAATCCACACTCATCTCTACAATTTTAAGCATATTCAACTCCATATTGTTCCAACCGCACCAGAGTTGCTCAACTTTCTGTCTATATGAGACTCTGTCTTGAATGAAGCCTATTGTAATAACTGCAAACTTCAGTATTTTAATAGAGAGATTCCTAGAGATATGGTTTTGGTATAGGGAGAATGGAGAGACCACACAGATCTGAGGGGAATCTCTGCTAATTGCTTATTATAATTTAATAATTACTAGGTATAATTTTCCCTAGCTTCACCTCTTGCTGTCAACAAGCAAATAATCCGCCTACAAGTATGGACAGGCACAACAAGCTGATTCAGTTAAAAGTGAAAAATTTCTGGAATAATGCTATTGAATGCTGAGATGAAGTCTATTAAAAGGACCCATGCATTGGTGGCCAGGGATTCAATATGTTGCAAGATGTCATGCAGTGCCACATTGCGAGCATCATCTGCCAAATTGTTTGGTAGACAAAGTGTAAGGAGTCTAATAGTAAATCCATGGTGACTTTCAGGTGGGCCACACTAACCTCTCCAAGGTATTCATATGTCAGAGCAACCATGCATCCATTCAGCTCCCTGATGGAGGGTTTCTTAGGAACCAGGATGAAGGGAGAACATTTGAAGCAAGAAGGGGCATAACACATCTACAGTGATTTATTAAAGATACAGCTGAAGATGGGGGCCATTTGATCATCATAAGCTTTCAAGCAAGGAGTTAATCCCTATGAGCCTAATGCTTTTCCAATCTTTTGTCTAAAATATAGACCTCACAAATAAACATGCTAATAACCAACATAGTTATTTACCTCTTGTGTAAAATACGGAAAGCAAGTATGATGTTGGATAAGTAGGTATCTTCAGGTAGAAAGTTTAAAGCTAATGCAGCTATTTTCCAGAATTCTGCCATAAAATATCAAATAATAATTTTCTCAGTGTGAATAGGAAAATGAAGGTGACAAATGAAAATGAATTTCCAATTATGATGCAAGGTCAACTGTTTCATTAGAATATTTTTACTGAAGAATGAAGGTTTGGTTTGAAAAAAAAATCCTAGATATATAAAGCCATTAATCACAAATGCATGAAAAGCAGGCATCATACAATAACTCAAAATACAATGTTTAGGAAATGCAATTTCAAGTTTAGGTTGCTTTTTAATTAAGATAGGTGGAAGTGAAAAACAAAGTCTTTGAGTTGCTCCTGCCTCATGACAATATTGGCAAGATTATGGTGTCAAACTAGATCATATCACATGACATCATATTATGTATCACAACATTTTTTGCCTTTGCAGAGCTAGGGTGGGTATGGCCTGCACGTGATGCATCTGGCCCACGGGCTGCCAATTTGACACCCCTGGGCTAGACTCCAAGCCAAATCTAGAATTTCTAAGTAAATTCTGTGTGGAATGTGGCAACTTTCCAGATGTTCAATTCAGACAGATAACAATTGCAGGCCCCCACTTGCACTTCTTAGACTGCTTTGCCCTTTCTACTTTCTATGCCAGAAGAAATCAATTACCAATCAGTTTCTTTTCTATAGGCATATCTTAATGAACATATATACTTTACATGCATGCATATCTATATGTTCTTTTGTATGTGTACACAGATTCACATCTGCACCCAAGTAGACATACAAATACAAAATACTTGTAAAATGTTAATTTCCATATGCAAAGTTAAAGCATCAAAATGTATACAGATAAAGGCTCAAAAACCAACTTTTATTTTTATATCATTTAAACAACTTTTTCTTTCATTCACCCTGGTTTGGCATATCTACAGCAATTTTTCTTACAGAAGTCATTCAGCTAATCAGCAATGGTGTTCCAATACAGATATGTTACTGACTGTTGCCTGGATGAACACAAAAATGCAGTAAAAAAATTGGAACACACCTCCTCACTAGTCCAACACATGAAAACCATAGGTCACAACATCAACTTCAATGGCACCAAAACCCTAGCCACTATAGAAAACCCCAGCCCCAGAATCATCAGAGAAGCCATAGAGATTGAAAAAAGACTGAAAGCATGAATAAAAGAGATGATTCCACCAGACTGTCAATCATTTGGAAGCCTGCACTCTCAAACAAAAAAATCTCCACATCACAAGCCAGGCAAACACCTGGGCACAAACAGACCCTCCCTGATACTTCCAGCTCAAACACACCCCAACCTGGCACCCAGATGAAACCTAGCTTCCTAATAGATGATAGCCGTCCTTTTACTCTAAACCAAGCTACACTGAAAGCCTTCAATACAGGAACAGAGTGTTGCCAGCCAATCAAAGCCACAAAACAGACAGAAGAAACTAGAAACACCAATCAAGCAGAACACAGCAAACTCCAATAAACCAATAAACACAGACCAAGACTCCCAACCAATCAGGATGAAGAGAAAACCATTCTGGCTCAACTGTAGGCTAGCCTCAAATTCAAAATCAACGCCTGTGATAGCCTGACCCACATACAAACTCCATACAGAAGCCTGATGATGGCAGATGAGATTCTGCTGAAACGTTGCTACAACTTTCAAAGCACAACTACAATAATGTGGGATAATACCCGAAGGAAGCTGAACAGCATACGAACATATATATATATACATGTATATATTCTTAAGTTTTCGTGAGTACTTTCATGTATGGTATTCAGCTTTGTTCGTGTATTTTCCCACATCATTATAGTTGTACTTTTAAAGTTATAGCAACGTTTTGAAAGAATCTCGTTTGCCATCATCAGGCTTCTGCATTGTGTTCGTCTGTGAGTCAGACTTTCACAGCCATTTCTGTTTTGAATTTGGGGCTTGCCTACTGGTTTTTTCTTCATCCTGATTGGTTGGGAGTCTTGGTCTGTGTTTATTGGTCTTGGAGTTTGCTGTGTTCTGCTTGATTGGTGTTTCTAATATCTTCTGTCTGTTTTGTGGTTTTTTTTTGTCTTGATTGGTTGGCAACATTGTGTTCCTGTATTGGAGGCTTTTAGTGCAGCTTGGCTCTGAGTAAATGGACAGCTATCATTTATTAGGAAGGTAGGTTTCATCTGGGTGCCTCGTTGGGGTGTGTTTGAGCTGGAGGTATCAGTGGGGATCTGTTTGTGCCCAGGTGTTTTCCTGGCTTGTGGTGTGGAGATTTTTTTGCCCAGTCAAACACCTGGGCACAAACAGATCCCCCCTGATAACCTCCAACTCAAACACACCTGATTCCATAGTGACAGTTTACAGATTTTACAAATTTACAGTTTACAAAACAATCAAAGAAAGCAAAGTAGATCAAGAAAAAAGAAGAGAAAACTCAAAGGATAAATCAACCAAGCAAATGACAATACAAAACTAAAGGGAATCAGTTATCATCCTAACCCAAAACCTGGGACCATAACCAGATCTTTAGCAGTAGGCAAAAAGTCAAAAAGATGGAGCAGTATGAATATTTGGGACCTGTCATTACATCCCCTTCCCCACATTACAGGGGGGAGGAGCCAGAGTCTCCAGCCTATTTGCAGATGGGCACTTTTCCTTTCACTTGAAAAATATATGACAAAGACTTCTACTTCTGACATAAAGAGTTAAGCAATCACTACGCTAGCAGGAACAAAGAAATTCCCATTCTCAGTAAAACCATTAGTCCATATGTCTCATTCAATATATTGATTAATAATGAATTTCAGATAGATTTTTTTTCATCAGCTAGAAATAGATAAATCTGTTACAATCCAATTATCATCATCTTACAAAATTCCTAGTAAATACATTTCTTTCCTAGTTAATGCAGGCCTTTTGTGTGCATTTTTCTTTATATTTGCATTCTTAATATTTGTTTTTTATAATATTCCTTTATATTTTATAATATTTCTTAATATTGTAATAATATAATGTATAATCTTAATATTATAATATTTCTTAATATTTTATAATATTTCTTAATATTTTCTTAATATTTGCATTGAACAATTTTTGTACTGCAAACAACACCAAAAGCTTCAAATGCACAACCTGATTAAAGTTCATATAAAGGCTTCAGAAACACAACATTTAAGTGGATGAATTTAAATTAATATTTGCAGATGTGTCCATTATGTTTATTTCCAACCCTATCTATGAAGGCTGGGGAGTTTGAACTTGGGAGTTTTGGACCTACAACAAACTGATCTCCATGAGATGTGTATGCTATGATAGATTTCCAGTTCTTCTTTGTTGGTTCTCCAGATGCTGCATCTGTTAAAATACTGAATTTTAATAATTAAGTAATTAAGGATACTGAATTTGAAATTTGTTTTTTCCAGAGCTTTATAATTTTCGACTCCAAATCCATCCTTGCAAACAAGGCAAGGATGAATTAGAGAAAGGTAAAACTGTATTCGCCTCCTCTTTCACTGTGCATAAATCAAATCCACATACTAATCAGATACCATCTTTATTATAAAGATAATGATACCATGATGAGAAATTTTCAGATCACACAATGTGGATAGCTAAGGAGGTTGATAGGCTCTATCTTGAACACAAATGCATAGTTTCTTTGGTCATCTTGCTGCTCTCAAATAAATTTTAAAAATATCATCAAAGAAATCTGTTCTAAAACTTCCTGACAGAGATTGAAGCTCAATTTACAAGAGAAGAAAATGTTCAGGAAATTTTGATATATCATTGGTTTTCAGAAACTTCAGCTATCAGAAGTACTGAAAAGCAAACAACTATTCTTCTACCTAGTGAGAAATTACATATAGGCAGATACTGGTAAGAAAATCAAATGAGGAACAGAAGGAAAATATAAATGAATGTAAACATTACAGGATAAAATTCCCAGCTGAAAATTATTATCATTCAGCAAGCAAGAAAATAATCCTACATTTTCTAATAAATTAATTGAGTACAATAAACCTGGGACTTCTTTTATATTTGGTTATGCAGTGGTTATGCAGAAGCAGCATCTTTCTGGTCAAAACAGCTTGGCTGCTCATATCTGCACAGCAGAATATGAAAACGTCCAGCTTGACTACTTAATGCTCAGGAAAAATGCCAATTTTCTACACATATCTCCTTGGTGAATATGTCAAAGGATTCTTCTGTCATCATTTAATGTGAAGTGGCTTTTCACTGCTTTGAAACATATGGCATTAAGTTCTGAACTTAACCCAGCACATAATATTTTATTTTTCATGGCAAGGGTGCATAGATTTGAGAAAGTAAATGAATAATGACCTGTTCAACATTAGGTGTATGTGATGGGAGGCACACACACATGTACACATATTAGTATATATGTATATACATACATGCATATTTGAGTATAAGAAGAATCAATCATTTGAACTATGTGATAAGAGTTGGGTGGCTTTAGTGATAAATATATGCTGGCTTGAGTTTTGTTAATATTCCTCCTGGGTAAAATAGTAAATATTTACAGTCATATGAATTAAAATTCAGAGAAAGAGAGTAGGAGTACATTATATCTTAATTTTCTAAAGGGCAATTTGTTATAGAATAAAATCAGGAACTACAAAGCTTCAAACTATGGCATGGTATGGTACGGTACTTTTAAAAAATTCTTTACAGTGATGCTAGACTACGGAGGAAAACTGTTTTTCTTTCCCTACTATTATCATGATAGGGAGACTCAGTATCCTAGAGTACAAGCACCTCTATTTAATCAATGGCCAATTCACAGCAATGTGAATTTTGGCAGAAATGAGATATTTTCATGCATATTGATTTTTCGCTCTCAGCTTATCTGAAGTGGTAAACTGTATTTTTCACTACTAGAATAAGTTCACATATTACAAGAAACAGATGCATGAATTACTGGGTTATCCAAAGTTTATGCTTTGAACATAAAGTGCAACCTTGGAATGTTCTTGCCTTTGATCCACAACAGGAAAAAAAAATAAGATATTTAAACAGTTAAAGAGGAGAGAATGGGTACATTGATTACCTCAAAGCACATACCATTAGAAATTCCTAAAAGAAATGTGCAACATATTAGTCATATATCCACATGTTGTGGCGTTCTTGGAAATGCAAACCTGGGTTCCTGTCTGCAGTAGTAATATTCTAAATCAAGGGTTGATTTCAGAGCAAGTTACTCAGTTGTCTCATTCTTCATCATGAGTCCAAACTAACCAACATAAAATATCTTTAACTTGAGTCTGATCAGTTTTCAGTGACTCTCTAAATCAGGAACACCACTGAAAACTGATCAGAGTCAAGTGTCGAATATAAGAGCCGTACTAGATCAGATCATAAATGCATACAATTCACCCTCATTTGTCTTAAACTTGCTTATTAGATGCCTCCAAGATGCCCCCTTTGTTATCCCAAAACCTTAACATGAAAGGATAGAGCAATGCCCAGGTTCTTTCAGGATATTAGAGCATGAAAGCATTTAGATATGACCAAAGTAAACAAGGGATGGTTCTAATATGCCTTTTAGTATAAAAAAATGTTCCCTTTGGGCATTAAGATTCCTAATGAGATGAGTATGCACTGTGTAGCTCAGCTTCCTCTATTTCCAGAAGTGTGTTTAATTGGCTGAATGAAGCTACATTATTCCACCCGATTGAGAATCTTGTTTGTGCAGTATCCCTGATTGAATGGAGTTTGTAACTAAATTCAGATGAGTGTGGTTACAGTCTTTGAGCATGGCTGAAATTGCTAAAAGTATTCCCATTATAATAAGACACAGTGGACCAGACCACTGCACATATCCCATCTCCTCTCTATCACTACAAGTAATATTTGAACAAAGCTTTGAGTGTGTTATGTGCTCTAAAATATAAAAAAATTTCAAAATCTCTGGAATGAAGCACATAGGAACTGTTTATTTCCTGTGGTTTCTTTCCAGCCAGTAAGGACTGATAGATTTGCTGGCCTCCAAGTCTTCTTGATCAACTAGTGTCATCTTTTGGAGCATATATTCTATGTTGTGGCTCCTAGAATAAGGTCAACATTGATATGTGGATGTCTCCTATCCTGATAGCATTTCATAAAGGCCCTGTCACACTGCCCAATGGATGCAAAACGTTAGTAAAAAGGACACAACGGATGAGAAAAATGTTCCATCCGTTGTTATCCGCTCTCAAAAGGGGCAAAAATTTGCATAACCAGAGCAGATAACACGGAAAGGAACGGATGCGGGGAGGACACAGAGCTGATGGAAAGCGGATGCGGAACGGAAGCCCAGCAGATGAAAGCAGATGAGAGCAGATGGCACATCCACTAGGCTTCCGGGGGACTTCAGCAAAGCGGACGCGGAACTGATACAGCGGATGCAGAGCGGACGTGGAACAGATGAAGCAGATGCACAGCGGATGCACAGCGGATGAAGCGGATGCAGAGCGGAAGCCTCGCAGATGCACAGAGGAAGCCTAATGGATGCCGAGCGTTAATTATGCATGCAGGGGGGGATGCATTGCGTAACCCCGCGGATATAAAGGGAAGCAGCTCGGAAGCAGGTCACCATTCGGAGGAAAGACCTGCTGCAGGACATATTGACTGCCTTACCTGCCCTGCCTGCATGCCTGCCTGCAAGCCTTGCTGCAAGCCTTCCTACCAGCCTTCCTGCCAGCCTGCCTCCCAGCCTCCTGGCCAGCCTCCTTGCCAGCCTTGCTGCCACCCTGCCTTCCAGCCTCCCTGCCAGCCACTCTGCCTGCAAGCCTTGGTGCCTGCCTGCCTGCCAGCCTTGGTGCCTGCCTGCTTGCAAGCCTTCCTGCCAGCCTTCCTGCCAGTCTTCCTGCCAGCCTTGGTGTCTGCCTTCCTGCCAGCCTTGGTGCTTGCCAGCCTCCCTGCCAGCCTCCCTGACAGACAGCAACCCCACAACCATGGGGAAGAAGAGAAAGCAGCAACATGCCGCCATCCCTGGCTAGAGGGACAGGGCCACCCTCCCGCCCCCTGTCCCTGACTCTGCTTCTGCTGGGGCTTCTGCTGCTTCTGCTTCTGGAGGAGCTGAGGATGCTGCTTCTGGCGGTGGTGCTTCTGCTCGTGCTTACTCTGCTGAAGCTGCTCCTGGAGGTGGTGCTTCTGCTCGTGCTTACTCTGCTGAAGCTGCTCCTGGGGGTGGTGCTTCTCCTGGTGCATACCCTGCTGAAGCTGCTCCTCGTTCTGCTGGTCCTGCTCATCCTACTCGTATTCCTGGACTTGCTTGTCCTGCTCGTGCTCCTGGTCTTGCTCGTCTTGCTCGTCCTACTCGTCCTGCTCGTGCTCCTGGTCCTGCTCATGTTCCTGGTCTTGCTGGCACTGCTGGTGCTTACTCTGCTGCTGCTGATCCTGGTCCTGCTGGTCCTCCTGCTGCTGCTGATGATGATGATGAAGATGATGATGATGATCCTGTTGGTGCTGCTGCTGCTGCTGCTGCTGATGATGATGATGATTATGATCCTGCTGGTGATGATGATGATGATGATGATGATGATGATGATGATGATCCTGCTGGTGCTGCTGCTGCTGGTGGTGTGGAGGGGCAGCCCCTACTACCTGGGAGCCCCTCTGATGAGGGCCCATCTGGTCCTGCCAAAGGGAGGAAGAAGCATATGCGGGGAAGGGAGAGGAGGCAATACTCCATTGAGGAGGAACACGAGGATGAGGTGCTGGAGAGGCTGAGAGAGAATGACTATCTGTGGCGGAACTGACACCGTCTCTACAGGGAAACCAAGCGGAAGCATGCTGCTTGGAGAGAGAAGGCAGAGAGTCTGGGCTACACTTCGGAGGTGCTCCTCGGCTGGTGGAAGCACATGCACACCTGGTACGGGAAGCTGCACCTGAAGAAATCTGGCCAGGCCACGATTAATCTGATGGACAGAGAGACCTACATCATGGCCAGGTCCTGGAGGGTGAGATCCGCCACCGAGGAGCACCAGCAGCCCCTCTCACTACCCTCTCTCTCAGGCAGCCTGCTGAGAGCCAGTCCTCTTCCGGCCGAGAGTCAGCTCCTGTCTCCAGGCAGGTTTCTGTGGGGTGTGCCATGGCGGAGAACCCGCAGACAGGTGTTTTAACCATGGTGGAGCACGTGGAGGACTCCCTGGTGAAAGGAAACGGCATGTCCACCACAGCCCTACCCGCATCCACCCCCAGCTCCACCTCCGCAGAAAGCAGACAGCCAGACCAGAGGGGCAGAGCCACACTGTCCTGCTGGAGATCAGGGACACCATCCAGAGCAGCATAGATCTCCTCTCTCAGCTGGTCCACACCGACTCCTCATCCTCCAACCGCAAGCCCTTCCTCACCTATGTGAACCACACCCTCATGGAAATGGTAGACCAGGTGGTGAAGGACCGGATCACCGAGCTGCTTCACAACCCTCCAGACCCAGAGGAACATGCTCCCACCCAGTCCAGGTCTTCTCCTCTACCTCAGGTGATGTCTCTCCCATTCCAAGGCTTTCCACAGCCCCTCACCTACCAGGGCTACGGCTACCCAGGAGGTCCATCAGCACAGGCAGCAGCCCTTCCCAGTCCAGGCACAGAGTCATCGAACGACACCGACGCCACCAATGCCACCCACGACACTGATGCCACCGACATCAACAATGCCACCCACGACACTGATGCCACCCACGCCACCGATGCCACCAACGCCAGTCCTCACCCAGCTGCAGACCAGACAGCCCCACTATACTGCTCCTTCCTCCACCCCACAGCCAAGCCAAGACTCAGTACATCTGTCATCGGTACTGGGGCTGACACCCCATGGCATAGAGGAAGGAGCTCTCAACATCATGGGTCTGGGCCAGCTGTCCGAGAGCTTTCTCAACACACCGTCACCTGTTGTCCTCTCGGGGCCAGGCACCCCAGTGGGGCTTCAGACCAGCACTCCAGCAACAGCCACCTCCACAGCACCTGGACCCTTCACCCCTGAGACTGGGCACACCTCCGAGTGACCAAGAGGAGTGACAGAGACTGGCTGGCTAGCTACCTGTGGACTTTATTTGGACACTTGACTTGGGTCATTTTTCTTTTAAAGCTTGTTGTGAATAAAGTCTATTTTTGATTCACACACTTGCTTCATTTCTTTTTTTTTAATAAAGTCTTGGTGGAAACTTTTAGAAATGGTTTCAGCCTTTGCATGCTTGTGGGATGGGTTAAGATAGCAGTGGGGTGGGCAGGGATACCTGTGGAATGAGCTGGGATACCTTTGGGATGGGTTATAGCTGGGGACAGATAAACCTCCAATGCAAGCATTGTGGGACTGTATGGTCCACCCTCCCAGGTGCCACACCTATGGCCCTTTATTATCAATAATAATGTAATAATCAACCACACATGTCAACATAAACACAACTCTTTATTAAACACCCTGTTCATTGTAGGCCCACCCAACATACATGGCCCAATCTCATCAGTGTGATGAGACAGGCTGAAGGAAGAATCCATTAAGTATCTATCATCCTGTCTTGCACTCCACTGCTCCAGCTGGGGAGTTGCACCAGTGTTTCAGGAGGTTGCACTGCTTCCCTTCACGTGAAGCTCTGTTGGGGCCTTGCACATCCTGAGTGTCTATCAGGTTTTGCCCTTGCCTCCATTCTCCAGGCTCCATGTCCCCATTGCCTTGTTGGAGGTCCACGAGCCTGTTCTGCAAGACTGGGTAGTGGGTGCGCATGAGATTGTGCAGGATGCAGCAAGCTTCCACGATGTTCCTCACGGTCTCTGGGCGATGCTGCATGGTGGTGAGTAGTACCTGCAACCTGTTGGCCAGGATGCCAAAGGCATTCTCCACCACCCGCCTTGCCCTGGACAGGCTGTAGTTGAAGATACTCTCTTCATGGGTGAGGAGTCTGGAGGTGTAGGGCTTCATGAGGTAGGTTCTGAGGGAGAAAGCATCATCCCCCACGATGAAGTAGGGTACATCTTGCGTGTCATTGGGCAGTGGGTCTGGATCTGGGAAGCCCACGATGAGGTTGCATTCCAGCCCCTCCTTGAGGTCACTGGCGTTGTATACCTGGGCATCTGAACATGAGCCGTTGCCTGAAGCATCGATGTACATGAACTTGTAGTCAGCATCGACCATGGCAAAGAGTTGAAATAAGTGGACCCCGACTTGGCTGGAGATTTGCAGGCCACGTGCTTCCCATCTATGGCTCCAACGGTGTGGGGGAAGTTCCACCTCTGATACCACTGCTCTGCAACTTTCTTCCAGCCTTCTTCAGTGGAGGGGCACTGTAGGAGCTCCTCCAGGTATTCTTCGATGATGGCCTGCACCACTTCTCTGACCACAATGCTGATGGTGTTGTGTGGCACCCTCCAGCCGTACTGCATGCTCCCGTAGGTGGTCCCTGAGGCCAGGTGGCGCAGAGTGTGTGCCACCGTGAGCCCAGGTTCCAGTCTGGGCCGGAAGTTGGTGTTTGCCTTGGTAAACCTGGGGGTCAGCCGCTGCACAACTTCATCAAACATGGCTGGAGGCATCCTCATGAAGTTTTGGAATGCACGAATGTCTTAGTTCCTGAGCTCCACCATCAGCTTGTTGTACAGTCCGTACTCTGCTCTTTTCCCAATCCATCTTCGGACCCAGATGCTTCTTGGCTGCCGCTTTTTCTTCCCGTAGTAGAGTTCACAGAACCTGTAGATGGCTTCGCACTGTTGCAGAAGGATGGTGGCTGCCAAAAGGACTTTGTTACGATCCATGGTGGACATGACTGGATGCTGTGGAAGAGGAAGAGTCAGATGAAGGCTGCAGAGGTCTGCACAGCTGGGCTGCTGGGCTGAAAGTGAGATCCAGATGAGTTGCTCCCCCTTTTTATAGGCAGTATAGGTTTTCCACTATGTGTCCCTTTGCATCCTCTAGGCATCCTCTAGACATCCTTAATATCTGAGATAGGTCCCCTCTGTGAACGTTTTTTCCGTTTTAAATGCTTTCTTTGCGAGCTGCATCCACTTTCATCCTTTCTCCATTCGTTCTGCATCCGTTCTACATCCATTCTGCGTCCGTTCTGCTTCCTCCCTGCGTCCGTTTTCCGCTGGAGGGGATCGAGTTGCGCGGATGCATAGCGGATGCCTAGCGGATATAGCGGATGTGTAACGGATGCAGAACGGATGCCTAGTGGATGCCTAGTGGATCCAGAACAGACGCATTGGATACATTTTCCGTGTAAAAGTTTTGAGCAGCTCAAAACCCTCTGAGTGGATGAAACGTCAATAGATGGATGCTGGATGGATAGAGAGGAAGCAAAAAGTATGCAGTGAGTACAAAACAGAAGTATCGCGTTAACCAACGGATGGCAAGTGTTTTTCTCCGTTTTACATTCTCTTTCCATCCGTTGGTGCAGTGTGACAGGTGCTTAAGATGATAAACTGTCTTTTCTCACTAGCTTTAGGGTCAGATATATGAAACCCACTTATTAGATACATTAGTCACATGTTACATTTATTTTGTCTTATAAGTTCAGGCTTGAAAAGAAAGCTATAATATATCTTCATACTCCTCCCAATGCCACATGCCCAATGGTCTGTTCCCAAAGTTTGGGCATCAGTACATTTACAGAAAGTATCTCTGCAAATACATTTGTACTCGGGATTCTAATTAAAGGGCCTGTCACATTGGCCGACGGATGCAAAATGTTTGTAAAAAGGACACAGCGGATGAGAAAATGTTCCATCCATTGTTATCCGCTTTCAAAAGTGCCCCAAATTTGCATAAACAGAGCGGACAACAATGGAAAGGAATGCACGGGGAGAGGACGTAGCCAGGATGGAAAACAGATGCTCCACGGAAGCCTAGCGGATGGAAGCAGATGGGAGTGGATGGAACATCCACGGGGCTTCCAGGGGAGCACAGCGAAGCGGATGCGTAGCGGAAGGAGTGGATGCAGAACAGATGCCGAGCGGATGAAGCGGATGCAGATCAGAAGCCTAGCGGAAGCCTAGTGGATGCACAGCGTTAACTGCACATGCGGGGAGGATGCATTGCATCAGCCCCGCGGATATAAAGGTAAGTAGCTCGCAAGCAGGTCACCATTTAGAGGAAAGACCTGCTGCCAGACACAGCTCCAGCCAGCCAGCCAGCCAGCCAGCCAGCAACCCAACAACCCAACAACCATGGGGAAGAAGAGAAAGCCTCAGCCATCTGTTGCCAGCCCTGGCAAGAGGGACAGGGCCACCATCCCACCCCCTGGCCCTGACTCTGCTTCTTCTGGGGCTTCTGCTGCTCGGGCTCACTCTTCTGGTGCTGGAGCTTCTGCTGGCGCTGCTTCTGGTGCTGGAGCTTCTGCTGGTGCTTACTCTGCTGGCACTGCTCCTGGTGCTGGGGCTTCTGCTGGGGCTTATTCTGCTGGCACTGCTCCTGGTACTGCTGGTCCTGCTGGTCCTGCTGGTGCTCCTGGTCCTGCTGGTCCTGCTGGCGCTGCTGGTGCTTACTCTGCTGGTGCTGCTCCCAGTCCTGCTGGTGCTGCTGGTGCTGCTGCTGGTCCTGCTGGTCCTTCTGCTGCTGCTGCTGGTGTGGAGGAGCAGCCCCTACAACCTCGAAGCCCCTCTAATGAGGGCCCATATGGCCCTGCCAGAGGGAGGAAGAGGCAGACGCGTGAACGGGAGAGGAGGCAAGACTCAATCGAAGAGGAACATGAGGAGGAGGTGCTGGAATGGTTGAGGGAGAATGAATATCTTTGGCGGAAGGGACACAGGCTCTATCGAGACACCAAAAGGAAGCAGGCTGCTTGGAGAGAGAAGGCGGAGAGCCTGGGCTACACATCGGAGGTGCTCCTCGGCTGGTGGAAGCACATGCACACCTGGTACGGGAAGCTGCACCTCAAGAAATCTGGCGAGGCCGCGGTCAAGCTGACGGACCGAGAGACCTACGTGATGGCCAAGTGCAGCTTCTTGGAGGGTGAGATCCACCACCGAGGAGCAGCCCCTCTCACAACTCTCTCTCTCAGGCAGCCTGCTGAGAGCAAGTCCTCTTCTGGCAAAGAGTCAGCTCCTGTGTCCAGGCAGGTATCTGTGGAGCGTGTCACGACGGAGAACCCCCCGACAGCTGTACTACCTGTGGCGGAATGCGTGGAGGACCCCCTGAAGCAGTGGGAGCAAGGAGAGGGCACTTCCACCACAGGTCAACCCACATCCACCCCCAGCTCCACCTCCACAGAAAGGCAGAGAGGCAGACCAGAGGGGCAGAGCCACACTGTCCTGCTGGAGATCAGGGACACCATCAGAAGCAGTGTAGATCTCCTCTTTCAGCTGGTACACACTGACGTCCCATTCTCCAACCACAAAACCTTCCTCACCTACGGCAACCAGACCCTCATGAACATGTCGGAACCCTAGTACCAGGTGGTGAAGGACAGGATCACCGATCTTCTTCACAACCCTCCAGACCCAGCTGAACCTGCTCCCACCCACTCCAGGTCTGCTCCTCCACCCCAGGTGATGTCACTGCCCTTCCAAGGCTTTCCACAGGCCCTCACCTACCAAGGCTACGGCTACTAGGAGGTCCAGCAGCACAGGCAGCCCTTCCAAGTCCAGGCACAGGTACATCGTACTCCACCAATGCTACTGATGCCACCAATGCCACCCACACCACAGATGCCACCCACGCCTCACCTCGCTCAGCTGCAGACCAGACATCCCCACTACACTGCTTCTTCCTCCACCCCACAGCCAAGCCCGGCCTCAGAACATCTGTCATCGGTATTGGGGCTGACACCCCATGTCCTGGAGGAAGGGGCTCTCAACATCACGGGGCTGAGCCATGTCTCTTAGAGCTTCCTCCACCCACCGTCCCCTGTTATCATCTCGGGGCCAGGTACCCCAATGATGCCACAGACCAGCACTCCAGCAGCAGCCACCTCCACAGCACCTGGACCCTTCATCCCTGAGACTGGGCACACCTCCGAGTGACCAAAAAGAGTGCCAGAGACTGGGTGGCTACCTGTTGACTTTATTTTTGCTTTGGACACTTGAATTGGGTCATTTTTCTTTTACAGCTTGTTATTAAAAAAGATTATCTTTGCTTCACACACTTGCTTCATTTATTTTTCTAAATAAAGTCTTGGTGGTGACTTTAAGAAATGGTTTAAGCCTTTGCATGCTTGTGGGATGTGTTAAGATAGCAGTGGGATGGGCAGGGATACCTTTGGGATGGGTAATAGCTGTGGGATGGGCAGTGATACCTTTGGGATGGGTAATAGCTGTGGGATGGGCAGGGATACCTTTGGGATGGGTAATAGCTGTGGGATGTGCAGGGATACCTTTGGGATAGGAAATGATAGCTGTGGGATAGATAAGCCTCCAGTGCAAGCATAGTGGGACTGTATGGTCCAGCCTCCCAAGTGCCACACCTTTGGTCCTTTATTATCAATAACAATGTATAATAACGTTTTTTCCGTTTTAATGCTTTGTATTCGAGCTGCATCCACTTTTATCATTTCTCCGTCCGTGCTACTAATGCTTTGTGTCTGTTCCGTGTCCGTTTCACTTTCCATGTCCATTTTTCACTGGAGTAGATTTGAGTTGCGCAGATGTGCAGCGGATGCCTAGCGGATATAGCGGATGCGTAACGGGTGACGACGGATGTAGAACGGATGTTCCCCATATGCGTTGCGGATGCAGAATGGACACGTTGGATACATTTTCCGCTCAAATAGTTTTGAGCAGCTCAAAACTTTTTGAGCGGATGAAATGTCAATAGATGGATGCTGGACGGATAGAGAGGATGAAAAACGGAGGCAGTGAGTACAGAACAGAAGCATCACGTTAACCAAGAGATGGCAAGTGTTTCTCTCTGTTTTACATCCTCTTTCCATCCGTTGGTGCAGTGTGACATGGGCTTTAAGAACTTCTGTCAGTCTCCCCTTCAAACAATGCTTATTTAGCATGACAGCCTGAAATAGGTTTGGAATGGCATTTGACTGAGTAGGCTTTGAACCTTAACCTGAGTAGGCTTTGAACCTTCAATGGGATCCAATTGACAGGACTGAATGACTCAGAATATCAAAGTGGGCTGTAAAGCACTATAAAGTGGTGTATAAGTCTAAGCGCTATTGCTTTTAATGTATGCATTGGGATTTCCTATTCCTTTTTTGTTTATTTGTTTGCTTCTTTTCTGAGTGATTTCTGTAAGAGTTGTATACATGTCTGCACCAATATGGAGGAGGAAAAAGATTCAGAAGAAATAAATTTGTCTTTATTTCTAAACATTCTGTTATCCAGAGTTTATATTTACTAACTACTAAAAACAGATGGTAGGGAAGTAAATAGAAATGAGGGGCAAGTTGACTATTTTTGAGAAGAGGCAGAGAATAGCCAGAAACATATAAAAGCCCAGATTGGGTTGTGTTAATATCAAATAAAATGAGAGAAAAATGAACATTTAGAAGCAGCAGAGCAGGGATGCTGAGTCCATCTGCTAGCAGAAAGATTACCTGTGAGTAAGCAACAAAAGGAGAAAGCATGAGGTTATTGTCCCTGAAGATCTCCACCTATCAGGCATCTCTCCAACTATCAAAGAGAATGAGGCAACTTGATAAAGATGTGAAGGTGGTAGGTTATTTTACTTTCATGGAGTCAAAAAGATAGTCTGTGTGGTTAAGAAGAGTAGATATGTCTTATGGAAGAAAGGGAATGACAAACATGGACAAGATCAGAAGAGCAGTGATTAGAAGAGTTAAATAATGATTGGTCCAGTAGTAATATACAGCTATTACGGTTGGATATAGAGTAAGAATAGAAAAAAAAGGAGGAACACACTTTCAAATTATAGCCTTACACATAATTACCAAGAGTACCACTGACTTCAAGAATCAATCTTGGATTAAATAAAGAATGATTGCTCACTCCTGTGTGTTAAACATTTGTTCTTGCAGTATTAGAACAAAGCCCTATTCAATGGAATCTATAGGGCTATCCAGATCTGGGCTGCAATACTCCAAGCAATCACAAAATGGCAACAGACAGATGCAGAACATTTTTTCCTATCATAATCACCTTCTAAATATTTGCAGTTCTGGTCTTCTAGTCCTAAGCATCTAAATAATTAAAATGTACTATAGCTGCCTTATAGAAGAAATGGGTTAAGGAAAAAAAAAAGCCAAAAATAGAACAAAAGTTTACTTTTGGCTGTTTTAGCCAAGTTTTTTCTGTCTGAAAGTTTGAGTCAAAGTATTTCACTAATATGAAATGTCAACTGCAGTCTGAACAGGAGAAGTGGTTGAAGTTCTGTTTTGGAGCTTGATGCAGCCTCTTAAGGACTCCATGGAAAACAATAGTTTTAGACCTAATCCTTTCAAGAACTTGTTGCTGTGGTATAAAAACTAATATCAATGAAGGCCCCATCCTTAGTTTTGATTGAAATTGCCTTCTCCCATGCAGAGTTGGTTCATAATCTACTTGTCTTCTTGAATGCATTGCTTATGCTCAAAGAACAATAAGAAACCATGGGCAAATGTACAGTTTCGTCTTACATTCTAGTGATAGGCATTTCTGTATTTGGAAGCATTATTGACAGTCACTTGTGTCTTGGTTATTTCTTATTTAAACTATTGCAACTTACTGTGCATTGGATTAACCTTGAAGATACTCAAGATACTGCAATTGGTCCAAAATAACTAACTAACTAAGCATGCAATCCAGTTTGCCCATATGACAGTACTACTTTGAAATTGTTTTCTAGTTAGCTATTTGTCATCATTTTGCCAGCCAACTCTCCTTAGCAATTCTTTCATATATCCCCCCAAAATCATATCTAAATTCTTTTAAATCATTTGTTGCTGTTGTTCCTACATGGCCCAACCAAGCACACTAACACACACAATCCCTCCAAATGGCATCTAATTGTCCAATTGAGTGCTGGAAGGAAAAGTCCACTCCAAGTCCTGATCCTTAGGAAGAATCAACAGGGACCATTAGAATAGGCTTTCACCATTGCTGACCCACTTTTCTTGAGTAACATAATCTTGGAATCAAAACAACCATGCCTTGCACGGATTTTGGACAGTTATAAAGATCTACCTCTTCAAAAGTGTTAAGCCTGGGTTCCCCAACCAGGGTTAGGTAGACAAGCTAAACAGAATGTGCAGCGTTAGTCAGATAGGCACACAGATAAATGAGTGAGCTAAGCTTGTATGTTTATTAACATACAGTAAAAATAACAGATACGCTTGTGCTATCAAGAATATATTTTATTCCAGTATAAGTTTATAGCATAGTCAAAAACAGTCCAATATTCATTTACCATGTAGTCAGTCCATTCAGGGATATTCAGTTAGCAAAGTCCATGTAGAATATCCTAGGTCAGTTCACATAAATCAGTCCGTTGTTGTCTCTCCCGTTCGAGCAATGCAGTCTTGATTCCAAGCAGTAATCAGGGATCATCAAAGCCAGAGAGAGAGAGAGCAAGCTGTAGCCTTGCTACTTTTATATGGTTTTCATAACCACACCCACAGTTGCTATTTTACAGTTAAAGCTGCATACACTAACTATGATTCATAGTTAGTATTTCACCTAAAACAGTTAGGGTGAACAATGTTATCCCTAACAAAAAGGATATTTGGGCATTGGTGTGAATTTTGGTTTTTCTTGGCTCCTATTCATTATTATGTTGTGATTTTTAATCTGCTTATTATTTCATGTTTAATCTTGTTGCTCTATAATGGTGTATAAGCCACAGTATCATTTTACTGAAGTAGGATATAAGCATTAGCAGATAAATATGAAAGTTAGCAAATAAATGTGCTCTGTGTTTTTGAATAGTTATTGTACACAACTAAGGGCCACATTGTGGGATAGGTCCAAGGGCTATAATTAATGAGATGATGAGGGATATGCATAGAACCATACCATGCATTTGGATGGGATTAGCAATTTTTTTCTTATTCTGTATTTTATGATACAATCAGGACTATAAGGATGGGAAACTGCTACCAAATTTCAGCAGAAACTGAGGAACTTATGTATTTGGGAGAAACATCTGAACCTTATTTTATCATATTCTTAGTTGCTGAGACACCTCTCTCTCTACTATTTTTTGCAGAAGGTGCTTGAGTATACAGAAATCAGAGATAGAGATAAACAATATTGCTGTATCTTAAGCATATTTTATTCATATTGCAGACTTCTAACATCCAGCAAATCTTCTTTCTTCATAAAATGCTACATTATCTTATTTGTACATTCTATTTCCTTGCAATGTTGCAGCATTTCACTGGGAAAAAAAACTCTTTAGAGTAAATCGAAGCAATAAAAACAGAACAGGTAATTAATTTTGAAGTAATCAAAGAAATATATTGTCAATCAATTCAGCTCTTTGAAATCTTTGCATTTTCCTGTCTTAATCCTTGATTGCTTTTTGTCAACTTCTTCAATGATGGCTCTTGTATTGTATTTGTTTGGGACCAATTTATAGCAGACTTCATTGCAACTGTGTATACTTTTGTAATTCCCTTCATATTATCTCTATATAAAAGACATACTTTTATTTTTGTTGAAGTCTTCCATACTTAGCAATGTATTAGCAATGTTTTACAGTTTGAAAAAATAATGAAACTACACTGGAAAAGCATTTGGAAGCTTCAAATGGTGTGGAGTACAGCAGTGTGGACAAGTAACTAGTACCTTGAACAGCACTCAGTAATCGTAACCAGTGCAGCTTACACAGCAGAGTTGCAGTGTGCACTACTTACGTACATCCATTACTATCCCAGCACTGCATTCTGAGCCAGCTGCAGCTTTTCAGTGGTCTAAGAGCAACCCTATATAGAACACTTCATAATAATCCACAATTAAATTACGCAATATTAATTTCCAATATTTCTTTTCTCTTTCAACATCAACAAAATCCAACATAAATAATTCTGATTTCATTGTAGTCTTAATCCACAATATTGTTTGCACTATTGTATGAATTTGCACCCACACTTTTTTGGTTTTTCACACAAGTCTATTTTGCAGGATAAAAGCTCCCCTGTTCCTTTTCAAACTTCCAATAGTGCTATAATATTCCTTTGTACATTTAGACAGCTTGACTAAATATACCTACTAAATGTACTCATATACCTACATTATTTTTAAAAATGTTCTCTTAAATTATGAAACAATATAAATTTAATACCAATTTACCACATTTTGTCCCATGTTTCTATCTTTATATTATATTCGAAATTTACAGCCTAGTTTTGAGAAGAATATTCTCAATATTTCTCAAGACCTCTGGAAACCTTCAAAATGCAATGGAAGCAGCCTTCAGCCCTTTCAAAGTTTATATTATGATAACATTTGTCAAGGCATCTGCTTCTTTTTAGCCTTTCCCACAATAAAAGAGGCAGTAGGACAATGGTGGGATTCAATTTTTTTTATGACCAGTTCTGTGGGCATGGCTTGGTGGGTGTGGCAGGTGTCAGCCTTCAAGATCTTCTACTATCGCTTTGCATCTTTCGGCTGTCATAAGAAACGGGGGGAAGGGGAGGTAGGGATAAGTCTGGGAAGTGAGCTGGAGGTGTTACCTTCTTCTTTTGTGTAAATGAGGGGGGGAGCATACAGTAGAGTTAGGTTTCTATTTCTCACTTAGCTTTCTTTTCTCTGCGCAACTGCAACCCGTTGTCAAAGTATGCCAAGGTCAATGGACAGAGGCCTCATCATCACCTGAAGATGCCTACATGATCATATTCACAACTTCTAATTGGAAGTTTCATCTGAACTATTGGGGGTGGGAACACTTCCATCACTTTGTATATGTGAATTGCGCGCCTAATTTCTCAGATTCAGAATTCTTTGGTTGCTACCACTTCACTTTCAGTAAAAGATATCTTTTCTCTAATTTAAAGAGTTTCAGTATTTCTTTCTTGGATTTTAATGGAGCTCCACCTGACATTATTCTGAATCTCTCTCTACCAGCCCACCCAGAGAAAACACCCAATTTTCTTCCGAGGGGGCCTGGACATCATGTCATCTTCAACTAGTGATCAGGAAGACCTGGGAGCCATTGGAGGACAAGATTCTTTGCTGGTACAGGAAGCCCAATCGCTAGCAGAGCTCAATCTGGAAGAGGATCCAGCTGTGAAGCCCAGATGGTCAGTGGGGGTTGGCTGGAAAGATTTGGAGAAGGATCCTCCCCCCGGGATCACAACTACCCGCCGGCGTGGAAAAGAGGATCCATGGCAAGAGAAGGAAAAGAGAGAACTCTCAACTGAATCAAGCCAGGAGACTCCTTGATGAAGCCTTTGAACAAGTCCAAGTTGCACAAAGGTATGAAGGGGAAGGGGAAGTAGCCCCAGCTAGAAGAAGCACAGCAGCCCCCTCTCCCATAAATCAACCAGAGCCAGCAGCAGCCACGGGCCCCTCAGCAGGGGGTGTAATTCCTAGAAGGCGTAGAGCTCCTAGACTGCCTCCATTAGAAGTAAAATATGAGGGAAATCCCAAAACCTTGGGATTTTTCCTAGCCCAAGTTTGGAGCTATATGGAAGAATACGGGGAGGATTTTCCCTCAGAAGCAGCCAAAGTGAGATGTGTTACCAGGGCTTTGGAGGGAAGAGCTGCAGAGTTGATGGTGACCTTGCATAATGATAATGCTCCCCAGTTGATGAACTATAATCTGTTCATGACTGTGCTGCGGGCTAGGTTTGAGGACCCACTGGCAGAGCGCAAGGCCCGGATTAAGATGAAGACCATAAATCAGGGGCGGAGGTCAGTGGCTGACTACACCCAAGATTTTAGACAGTTAACTGGTCATATCTGAGGCTGGTCCCAGGAAGTCCTGATAGAAGCATTTAAAGATGGTCTAAATGAAGATGTGTACCAGAGATGCATTCCTAGAAGAGACCCAAATGACTTGTAGATGTGGTACTTGCTGGCAGAAGAAGTGGAAATTGATTTAACCTGAAGCAGATGGCGGGGAGGTTCTGGGTGGAGCAAGCCTTCCCCCCCACATCCTCAAGAGGTCCCCAAACCTCAGAGGGGAGGAGTGGTGGCGAGACCCAACCCCTTGGCCTGCTTTCAAAGCAGGAAGGAAGGTCAGTGGGCTGTGAACTGCAAAGTCAAGCTGGAACCAAAGGGGGCACCTAAAGAAGGAAAGAAACCTGAAAAATCCCCAGCAAAGCCTTGCGAAGCAGTACTAAAGTCAAAAGAGATGGCAGAGGTTGCCCCCTCCCGCAGGAGAGGAATCAGAAACCCCAGTTACCCCTGAGGAGGATGATTTCGACTCAGAAGACGATTTTCTGGTAAGTCCAAGCGTGGGTCCTATGACCATTCCAAGTTGAGAGTACCCAATTCAGGGGTCGAAAGGGAAATGCTAGCCCTGTTAGATTCTGGGTGCACAAGGTGTATAATCAACACGGAAGTAGAGGAGAAAATGGGCTTAAAACAAGATGCCCATTTCCTTTTGCCAATTAGATGGATCAATAGTTGGAGGTTGCCCTGCACGTTTTATCACGGAACCTATAGAAATGATCATGGGAGAGCATGATGAGACTCTGCGTTTTATTGTGGTCCCTGGGATGGAGCAACCATTAATACTGGGATTGCCCTGGCTCTGGAAATGGAACCCCCAGATTAACTGGAGAAAGGGGTTGTTGCGCATATGCACCAAGCAGCGACTGGGAAAAGAGGGCAGATCTCAGCCGAAGCTTCAGATTCTGATTGAAATAGCTTCCACAGGTACTGAACCCATGAAAGGGGAGGAGAAAATTCCCAAAGAGTATTGGGATAAAAAAGAAGTGTTCAGTGAGAAGGCCTTGGATGAGCTTCCGCCTCACCAGCCAACATACTGTGCTATTGAGATTTCGCCTGGGGTGAAGCTCCCAAAACCGAAGTTGTACTCAATGACACCACGGGAATTGGAGGAGCTAAGATTGTTTATAGATAAAAATCTGGAACGAGGTTTCATTCAACCTGCTAGGCCCCGGGTAGCGGACCCAGTGTTGTTCCGTGAAAAGAAAGATTGTTCCAAACGCTTGGTGGTGGACTACAGAAATTTGAACGCCATTTCCATTGAAAACGTGTACCCCTTTCCTTTGATGAAGGACATGTTGGCCCACCTAGCAAAGGGGAAGATTTTCACGAAGTTGGATTTCAGAGAAGCATACTACCAAATTCAAATTAAGGAAGAGGATGAGTGGAAGATCACTTTTAACTACCCGATGGGTTGCTTCCAATTCAACGTTCCTCCTTTTGGTTTACAAGGGTCCCCAGCTGTATTCATGCAGATGATCAATCAAGTGTTACAAGAACATTTATACAGGGGGGTTCTGGTTTATCTTGATGATATCCTTATCTACATGGAAACTCTGGATGAACATTTGAAACTGGTGTGGTCGGTTTCTACAGAAACTGTGTGCCGCTAAGTTGTATGCTAAACTGTCAAAGTGTGAATTCCATCAAGAGAAAATTGACTATTTGGGATATCACATTTCATCTGAAGGCATAGAAATGAATCCAGAGAAAGTACATGCCGTTTTGGAATGGGCTCCACCACGTATCAGAAAACAACTTCAGAGCTTCTTGGAATTTGCAAATTTTTACCGGCAATTTATCCCATTTGCTAAGATAGCAATGCCCATCACAAATCTCTTAAAAACAAAAGGGGAGGTGAAGCCAAGGCCGGGCAAGCTGTTGGAGTGGTCCATGGAGTGCCAAGCAGCTTTTGAAAAGCTAAAACGACTGTTTGCTGCAGAATCAGTGCTAAAGCACGCGGATATGGAAACTCCTTTTGTGATTCAAGCTGATGCAAGTGATGTGGCTGTTGGAGCGGTGTTACTTCAAATCAACGAGAAAGGGACCTTACAGCCTTGTGCGTATACCTCCCATAAGCTGTCTGAAACCGAGAGAAGGTGGGCCGTCTGGGAAAAAGAAGCTTTTGCAGTTCATTGGACCTGGAGACATTTCCTGGAAGGAGCAAAACATCCATTTGAGGTATGGACTGATCATAAAAATTTGGAAGCCTTAAAAACGCCTCGGAAGCTGTCCCCTAAACAAGTTCGCTGGGCCCAGTATTTCAAGTGGTTCAATTTCTCACTGAAGTACATTCCAGGAGGGAAGAACTTTATGGCGGATGCTCTCTCTAGACTACCCCAATATAATAGTATGCGCCAGGAGGTGATAAGTCCAATTGTCTCAACCAAACATCTAGCCGCCCCAGTGATCACCAGAGCCCAAAAGAAGAAACAAGAAGTGGATTTATCGAATGACCTAACCGAACAACTAAAAGAAGTTTTAAAACTGGATGAATGGTTCCTGGCTCATTCAAATGACTATACAGTTAGAGATGGTTTGGCTTGGGTGGGGACTAAGTTGTATGTGCCACAGGTGCTGAGGGGCCAAATACTACAACAAGCTCATGATTCTAAAGCAGCTGGTCACTTTGGATTTGTGAAAACCTTACACCTGGTTAAGCAGCAATTCTGGTGGCCTACTTTAAAGAAGGACATTGAAGCTTGTGTAGCTAGCTGTCCAATTTGTGCTTCGGCGAAGAGACCTCCTGGCAAGCCAGTAGGGTTGTTACAAAATGTAGCTAAACCAACAGCCCCCTGGAAGGAAATCTCTATGGACTTTATAGTAGAATTACCCGAAAGCAGTGGAAACACGGTTATCTGGGTAGTAACTGATTTGTTTTCCAAACAAGTACATTGCATACCTTGTTCCAAGATTTCATCTGTTAAGACGCTGGCTAAACTGTTTATTTCACATATCTATAGGTTACATGGCGTTCCAGAATGCAAAATCTCTGACAGAGGGGTCCAGTTTACCTCAAATTTTTGGAAAGAGTTCCTGAAGTTGATAGGCTCCACCCAGGGCTCAAGCTCCAGCCACCACCCTCAAACCAATGGGGCCTGTGAGAGGACTAACGCAGTGTTAGAACAGTATCTTAGATGTTACATACATTATCAACAAGATAACTGGTCCGACTTACTACCATTTGCCGAAGTGGCATATAACAACTCCATACATAGTAGTACTGGATTTACTCCATTTAAAGTAGCTTCGGGACAAGATTTTGTACCCATACCTGAACTTCCTCATGAAAAGCCTAACATCCATTCATTGGATGAATGGATAACTCAACTCCAACTTAACTGGCCAGTGACACGCAAAGCATTAGATGAAGCCCATCAAGCTCATAAGAAGTTTGCAGAAAAGAAAAGATTTCCACAGAAATTGTATAAAGTGGGCAACAAAGTTTTCCTGTCCACCAGATACCTGCAAACCACTCAAAAGTCAAAGAAGCTTGGTCCTAAGTATGTTGGTCCTTTCACGATTGAACGGATTATAAATTCTGCAACAGTCCAGCTGAACTTACCAAAAACTCTTCAACAAATTCATTTAGTTTGCTAAAACCTGAACATACTTCTGATTTAAGACCCATCCAGGCTGACCCTCCCATACCAATACTGATTGAAAGTGAACAACATTTTGAAGTTAAAGAAATTCTGGACTCTCGCAAATGGAGGGGTCAACTCCAGTATCTTGTAGCCTGGAAACATTTCCCTTCTTCACAAGCCGAATGGGTTAACGAAACCGACGTTAAAGCCCCTAAGTTGATCAAAGCATTTCGTTCCAAGTATCCTTATAAGCCTTAGGAATGTATTCTTTTGTAATTGTTTAATGATTAATAATTGTCTTTATATTTTCTCCTCTCTCTCTTCTAGGACTGATGGTTTTCCTTTTTCTAGGAGGGCCGAATGTCAGCCTTCAAGATCTTCTACTATCGCTTTGCATCTTTCGGCTGTCATAAGAAACGGGGGGAAGGGGCGGTAGGGATAAGTCTGGGAAGTGAGCTAGAGGTGTTACAGTCTTCTGTTGTGTAAATGAGGGGGGGAGCATACAATAGAGTTAGGTTTCTATTTCTCGCTTAGCTTTCTTTTCTCTGCGCAACTGCAACCCGTTATCAAAGTATGCCAAAGTCAATGGACAGAGGCCTCATCATCATCTGAAGATGCCTACATGATCATATTCACAACTTCTAATTGGAAGTTTCATCTGAACTATTGGGGGTGGGAACACTTCCATCACTTTGTATATGTGAATTGCGCGTCTAATTTCTCAGATTCAGAATTCTTTGGTTGCTACCACTTCACTTTCAATAAAAGATATCTTTTCTCTAATTTAAAGAGTCTCAGTATTTTTTCCTTGGATTTTGAATGGAGCTCCGCCTGACAGCAGGGGAAGGATACTGTAAAATCTTCAGTCAGAGTTGAGATTTGCTGGTTTTCCAAACTACTCAAAATTTCCGCTACTGGTTCTTCAGAACTGGTCAGAACCTGCTGAATACCACCTCTGCAGTAGAATCTGGTCCACAAGGGAATATGATAAGGAACTGGCTCACAATAAAATTGATTTACCACTATTGACATCAAACTGAATGATTATTGCCACTCACCTTCCTTCAGCAAGAGGGCCATAAAAAATCACAGAAAATGAAACCAATAACTCTAGATCATAAATTTTGAACTTTTAGAAGGATCCATGGATCTTGAGCACCAAAAATGTGACATCAACATTCTGACTTGCCTTATTTGAGGCCTTTGGTGTTACAAAACCAACATCACAATTTAAGAACCAGAGAATTCATCTGTCAACAATCTCAAATATACCACCAGACTGTGTATACATAAATTTATCCCATATCAAAGAGAAATACTTTGTATTGTTTTATCTAGTCAACCTCCTGGGCACTATCTAATTGATCAGGATAATTTCCTTTTCCAGTTTACAGCAAGAAGAAAGGAACAAGAGATTTACTGTTTTAGAATTGTGGCAGTTATTAAATATTTATTGGAGGTATATCCAAGACACAGAAAAATAGAAGGTCAAGTTGCATGATACCATACATAGAACCTGCACAATCTATGCAATCCATCATTAATTTATTTATCTCTCAGCAGCTCCCAGGAAAGGTGATTTGTACATATTTGTCTTCTGAAAGGTAAGACATTGCAAACTATGGGATCATTATTAAGTCAGGCTTGCTGGTGTAGAGGACTAAGTAGAATGGCAAAGAGTCCAAGAAATTGGATAAGCTGTAACAAATCAAATCAATAGAGCATGCTATGTATTTGCAGGATATGTACGGTACAGAAAGTAGGACCATATGGATACTCAAAGGAACACTTTACATCCTTTTGCATACTTTTGAACAGCAAAAAACAACTACTTCTCATCTGTAGAGTGGAATGGCCACAACACTTCAGATAGTAGCAATTTATTTGCAAATATAAGGGCCCATTTATAATGCAAATTGGCACCACTTCAACTGTTCATCAAGATGATGAAGACATTCTGAAGCACTGAGACACAATAAAACAACTCCTTGAAGTAAACGCATCATTGAGAAAAATTGCTCATTATCTGGCCAAAGGAGGCCATTTTTCAATATGATAAGGCTTAATATGATAGACTGCATACAATATTTATAGCTGTAGTATATTCAGGCAATTGTAGATTTGGCAGGGAGCTGAATCATTTACATAAACCTGTTTCTTACTGCTTTTAAGTTTTGGTTCAAAACTATTGTGGTATAGTGATGGATATACAATGAGCCTCTGAAACTGAAACAGGGACATAAACCTGCTTTTCCCTCCCTATTTTTAAAAAACTTATGGAAGATAAATAGTTGCAATAAGCTTACAACCAGCCAAATCTTGTGTTCAGTACTTGGCTAATTAAAGATTGTATTGGGATTAAAATACATCATGTGTAACCAATAAAGTCCCACTTCTTGAATCAAGGTCAAATGTATTGTTTCACATAGCATTTAACACTTCTAGACGTGGGATTCCCCTTATTCTAATTAACTTGTGAAAGAATTAACATCAGTTCCACACAATTTTATTTATTTTAATTATTCTTTCATAAAAGGAGAGAGAGAAAAGTAAAATTCAAAGTTCTTGCAGCTTAGGTAAGTAGCTCTTTGACATTTCATTTCATTTATTCCGGTGCAAAAAGAGTTCATTCTGTGGTTATAATAATTTATAGCCTCCTTTAAAACATAGCATAGAGCTTTGTTTCAAGATAGGTAAGGACTGAGAATTAATTGGCTATTAATGGATGAATTTGTGATGAAAAAAGGAAGATATGTATTTGGCAAAGTGACATTTGCTTTAGTTTTTATTTAATGTAACAAAGCAGATCTTTAGTACATATAATATAATATGAATTCATTTCACAAATAATAAAAGAAAAAAAGAAATCTATAACAACATACACTGAAAGGAGAGGAGATGTTTAACAGATAATTCATTTCTGAAATTTATATTTTGATATCTATCTATAGTATCTATGCCACAGTTATGACAAGCTTGAGATAATGTGCCATATTAAATGTCATCACAATTCTTTTTCATTGATGAGAAAAGAAGAGAAAGAAATGAAACCATTAAAATGATCTAAAAATAGAACCCAAGCAACAAAAGATCAAAATGCCAAAATTTTGCAGGAAGGAAGGAAAGAAGGAAAGAAGATGAATATATCTGGCATTTTCAAGATATTTCAATCATTTCTCTGTAATGTTCTTGCAAGATCATAAACTAATATCAAAATATTTTAATAATTAAAGTATTCAATATATATATCAATTACAAATGAGTTTATTTATTATTCTGTTAGGTTCTCCAGTATATATCTCCGGATAAACAAAGATCCTATATAACCCAAATCAGGAATATGCAAATTAGTTTGTCCAAACAATAAATCCTGAGAAGTTAGTTAAGCCCCTGTCACACTGAACCAACGGATGCAAAGAGGATGTAAAAGGGACAAAAAAGCTTGCCATCCATTGGAAAACGCGATGCATCCTTTGTGTACTCACTGCATACGTGTTTCATATGCTCTATCCGTCAAACATCCGTCTACTGCTATTTCATCCGTTCAAAAAGTTTTGAGCTGCACAAAACTTTTTGAACGGATGAACTTTCCACCGGGTACGATCTACATCCGCGACACATACGGCCAACAAACGTTCTCCGTCCATTGTCATCCGTTACATGACCAATGAATCCTCTTGGCATCCTCTGGCCATCCGTGCAACTCACATCCACTCACATCAGCGGAACTCACATCAGCGGAAAGCGGAAAGAGGGAGGAAGCAAAAGGTACGTGGAACATCCACACAGCATTAGTAGCACGGATATAGAAAGGATGAAACCGGGTGCAGCTCAGATATAAAGCATTAAAATGGACAAAACGTTCATATATGGGACGTATCTCGGATATTTAGGATGTGTGGAGTATGCCTAGAGTATGTGGAAGGACACCTAGCGGAAAACCGACATTTCCTATAAAAAGGGGGAGGAAATCACCTGGATCTCACTTTCAGTCCAGCAGCCCTGGTGTGCAGACCTCTTCAGCCTTGCTCTTGCTCTTCCACATCATCCATTGATTTCCACCATGGATCATCGCATGCTCCTTTTGGCAGCTGCCACCATTCAACAGCAGAATCAAGCCCTCTTCAGACTGTTTCACCTTTTCTCCGCAAAGAGAAGGAGACATCCAAGAACTGTCTGGGTCCGAAGATGGATCAGGAGAAGAGCGGAGTACGGACTGTATGAAAAGCTGATGGTGGAGCTGAGGAATGAAGACACTCGTGCATTCCAGCACTTCATGAGGATGCCACCAGCCATGTTTGATGAACTTGTAGAGCATCTGAGACCCAGGTTGACCAAGCCTAGCACCAACTTCCATCCCAGTCTGGATCCTGGACTGAAGGTGGTACTGACTCTGTACCACCTGGACTCTGGGACCACGTACAGAAATATGCAGTATGCCTGGAGGGTGCCACACAACACCATCAGCATTGTGGTCAGAGAAGTGGTGCAGGCCATCATCGAAGAATACCTGGAGGAGCTCCTCCAGTGCCCCACCACTGAAGAAGGCTGGAGGAAAGATGCAGAGCAGTGGTATCAGAGGTGGAACTTTCCCCACACCGTTGGAGTGCCTGCAAAGCTCCAGCCACGTGGCCTGCAAAGTTCCAGCCAACTCAGGGTCCAATTATTTCAACTACAAGGGCTTCTTAAGCATCACCCTCTTCGCCATGGTCGATGCTGACTACAAGTTCATGTACATTGATGCTTCAGGCAAGGGGTCAGCTTCAGATGCCCAGATATAAAATTCCAATGACCTCAAGAGTGGGCTGGAATGCAACCTCATCATGGGTTTCCCAGATCCAGACCCCCTACCCAATGACACACAAGATGTGTGCCCTACTTCATCGTGAGGGATGACGCCTTCTCCCTCAGAACCTACCTCATGAAGCCCTACACTTCCAAATACCTCATCCATGAAGAGAGGATCTTCAACTACAGGCTGTCCAGGGCAAGACAGGTGGTGGAGAACACCTTTGGCATCCTGGCCAACAGGTTCCAGGTACTTCTCACCACCATGCAGCATCGCCCAGAGACCGTGAGGAGGATCATGGAAGCTTGCTGCATCCTGCACAATCTCATGCGCACCCGCTACCCTGGCTTGCAGAACAGGCTTGTGGACCTCCAACAAGGCAATGGGGACATGGAGCCTGGGGAATGGAGGCAAGGTGGCACAGAGTGAGTGCCACCTTGAGCCCATGTTCCAGGCTGGGCCGGAAGCTGGTGTTTGCCTTGGTCAACCTGGGTGTCAGCCGCTGCACAACTTCATAAAACAGGGCTGGAGGCATCCTCATGAAGTTCTGGAACGCCCAAGTGTCTTCGCTCCTGAGCTCCACCATCAGCTTGTTGTACAGCCCGTCCTCTGCTCTTCTGGCGAACCATCTTGGGATCCAGACTCTTTTTGGGTGGCTCCTTTTCTTCTCGCAGTAGAGTTCACAGAGCCTGCAGAGGGCTTCGCACTGTTGCAGAACGATGGTGGCTGCCGAAAGGACTTTGTTACAATCCACGGTGGACATGACTGGATGCTGTGGAAGAGCAAGAGCCAGATGAAGGCTACAGAGGTCTGCACCGCTGGGCTGCTGTTCTGAAAGTGAAATGCAGGCGAGTTGCTCCCTCTTTTTATAGGCAATGTTAGGGATAACATTGTTTACCCTAACTGGTTTAGGTGAAATAATAACTATGAGTCATAGTTAGTGTATGTTAAAGTGTCTGCAGCTTTAACTGTGAAATAGCAATTAAGGGAGTGGTTAAGAAAACAATATAAAAGTAGCAAGTCTACAGCTTGCTTGCTCTGGCTTTGATGATCCCTGATTACTGCTTGGAATCAAGACTGCATTGCTCGAACGGGAGAGACAACAACGGACTGATTTGTAAGTGAACTGACATAGGATATTCTACATGGACTTTGTTAACTGAATATCCCTGAATGGACTGACTACATGATAAATGACTATTGGACTGTTATTTGACTATGCCATGAACTTATAATGGAATAAACTATATTCTTGATAGCACAAGCGTATCTCTTATTTTTACTGTATGTTAATAAACATACAAGCTTAGCTCACTCATTTATCTGTGTGCCTATCTGACTAACGCTGCACATTCTGTTTAGCTTGTCTACCTAACCCTGGTTGGGGAACCCAGGCTTAACACTGGTTATGGGCCCAGAGGCTGCAAAGTCAGTTTAAATAGGATAAAACAGATTTATGTAAAAAGTGAGAGTTTGTGTTGTTATACATTACAGTAAACAGACAGCTGTGTTTTATCAATTATATTTTTATATCCATATAAGAAAACATGGCACAAGTCAATCTACAAAGTTTGTCCCTTATATCCAAGCTGGATGGAACAAACTATGTATCATGGTCTACAAAATGTAGTCTACTTCTACGAGGAGAAGGTCTGTGGAACATAATTGAAAATCCACCAAACGTAGAAGAATGGGATCCAGAGGATGAGGAAGACAGACTAAAGATAGAAGAATTTATGCATAAAAATCAACAAGCCATTTGCATAATTGGGTTAACCTTACCTGATCAACAGCTTGTTTATATCCACGGAGAGAAAACGGCTTTTGGGTGTTGGCAGAAGCTGAAGAGGATTTATGT
>BLBF01000062.1:3948022-3974955 GCA_015471245.1 Laticauda colubrina | reverse complement strand
CTACATGCACCATTGCAGCACACTATATATTTAAGAAAACCAATTGGTATAACAGACAATAAAGTAAATAGTAATGATTGTTGGAAACTCAAAAAGAGTCTTTACGGGTTGAAACAATCTGGGTTTGAGTGGAACCAATATATTGTGAAAGAGTTAAACAATATAGGTTTTAAATCTGGTTTAGTAGATCCGTGTGTGTTTAAAAGAGAAAATAATGGAACGGTGTCATTATTGTTATTATTTACAGATGATATTGCTTTAATAGCTAAGACTAATGATGAAGCTAATGAAATTATATCATTATTAGCCAAAAAGATAAAATTAAAGCATTTAGGTGAAATTAAAAGGTATCTAGGATTGACAATTAATAAAACAAATAATGGTTTTAAGATATCTCAAGAAGATAAAATTTGCCAATTAATTAAAACGTATAAAATGGAACTTTGTAAACTGGCAAAGACTCCAATGAGTCAGGAAGTTTGCCAAACTAATGATCAAAGTCCCAAATTTGATAAGTCCATATATCAATCTTTGATTGGTAGCTTATCATATATAAGCAATTGGTCAAGGCCAGATATAGCTTATAGTGTAAATCAGCTGGCACGTTTTAATTCAGATCCAAAACAATGTCATTGGCAATCCTTAAAAAGAATATTGAGATATCTTAAAGGAACAATGAACCATGCATTGTATATAGAACCAAAGGGTGATTTGAGTCTTAGTGCCTATGCAGATGCAAGTTTTGCAACTGATATAAACACTAGAAAATCAACATCTGGGATGGCTATATTATTTGGTAAGACACTAATAGGATGGAGGTCAATCAGACAACAGCATATTAGCTTATCCACGATGGAAGCTGAATTTTCATGTCTGTCATTATTATGCACTGACTTGATTTTCTACAAACAGTTATTATTAGACATGGGTATAACTGTAAAAGATTCCATTATGGTGTACGAGGATAACCAAGCAGCTATAAAGTTAGATGCTAGTATTGCTGTAAAAACTAGATCAAAACATACTGACTTAAGATATTTAAATGTAAGAGAATCAGTGAAAAATGGACTAATAAAATTGGAATACTGCATGTCAGAAGAAAACTTTGCAGACCAATTTACAAAAGCTCAAGGAGCAACTAAGTTTAAAGAAAGTTGTGAAAAATATAATTTAAAGATGTAAATGATTCATAGTTATTATTTAACCTAAAAGGGGAGAATGTTAGGGATAACATTGTTTACCCTAACTGGTTTAGGTGAAATAATAACTATGAACTATTAACTTATAATGGAATAAACTATATTCTTGATAGCACAAGCGTATCTGTTATTTTTACTGTATGTTAATAAACATACAAGCTTAGCTCACTCATTTATCTGTGTGCCTATCTGACTAACGCTGCACATTCTGTTTAGCTTGTCTACCTAACCCTGGTTGGGGAACCCAGGCTTAACAGGCAGTATAGGTTTTCCGCTAGGCATCCTCTAGACATCCTCTCGGCATCCTCTAGACATCCTTAATATCCGAGATAGGTCCCCTCTGCGAAGATTTTTTCTGTTTTAAACGCTTTGTTTCCGTTCTGCATCTGCTAGGCATCCGTTCTGCATCCGTTCTGCGTCCGTTCCACTTCCTCCCTGTGTCCGGGTGGATGCGAGTTGCGCGGATGCGCAGCAGATGCCTAGCGGATATAGCGGATGCGTAATGGATGCGTAATGGATGCCTAGCGGATGCGTAGCAGATGCAGAATGGACGAACTGGATACATTTTCCGCGCAAAAGTTTTGGGCAGCCCAAAACTTTTGGAGCAGATGAAACGTCCATAAACGGATGCTGGATGGATAGAGAGGAAGCCAAATGGAGGCAGTGAGTACATCGCATTTTCGAACGGATGGCAAGGTTTTTTGTCCGTTTTACATCCTCTTTGCATCCGTTGGTTCAGTGTGACATGGGCTTTAGTTATAAAGATCAAAGAACTCACTCCCTTTTTAATTTTCTTTTCAGTTCTAAAAGGCAAACATAGAATCAAATTTGTTTCCATTCCTTTCAGGTTTACCTCAGTATTGAGGATAAACTGGGGTGCTTTTTTTCCCCCTACTGGCCAGTGGGATAGGAGGCCTGCCCAACTTTTTATTGGACTTATATGTATTTCACCCTTCAAGGACAGAGTATACAATTCGAATACATAGAAAAATGCTGTGAATAAGAGATAAATGCAAACTTAATTCAGAAAACCATGAATAGAATTCTGTTCAAGTGCTGAAAGTGTGACAAATGTGACTCAGTAGGAAGAATAGTATTATTCTTCCTATTGAATAGTATTACTGAATATATTGAATAGTGTCCTATTGAATAGAATAGTATTATTAGGCAAAATAATAGACTCAATTTACATAGACTTCTGTAAAGCCTTTGATTCAGTGGTACATGAAAAGCTCCTCCTAAAACTAAAATATTATGGTATCTCTGGACACCTGCATAACTGGATAGATGCATTCCACACAACAAATGGTCAAAATTGGGAGCGTCCTATCAAATTCTGTACAGTGGTGTCCCCAAGGCAGTGTTCTAGGACCAACTCTCTTCATACTCTACATAAATGACTTCTGTGATTATATTAAGAGCAACTGCATCCTCTTTGCTGATGATGTAAATATTCAACACCACAAACAATACTGCTACCCTTCAAAAAGACCTCAACTATGTATCAGAATGGTCAAACAAATGGCAACTTCAAATCTCAACAAATAAATGCTCTGTCCTAAATATTGGCAAAAATAATATATCAGAAAATAAAATGCAGACTGAATAGTCAAAACCTTGTTGATGATCCAAACTCTGTCAAGGACCTTGGAGTATTCATCTCTAAGTGCAAGAGCCCACTGTAACTGCATAGCCAAAAAGGCATCAAGAGTTGTTAAACTAATCTTACGTAGCTTTTTCTCTAGTAATATCACACTACTAACTAGAACATATAAAACTTTTGCTAGACCTATACTTGAATACAGCTCATCAGTCTGGAACCCGCATTACGTATCTGATATTAATACAGTTAAGAAAGTCCAGAAATATTTCACAAGAAGAGTTCTCCACTCCTCTACTCATTGCAGAATACCTTATGCCATCAGACTCAAAATTCTAGACCTAGAAAACCTAGAACTACGCTGTCTTTGGTCCAATCTAAGTATAGTATATAAAATCATACATTGCAATGTCCTACCTGTCAATGAATACTTCAGCTTCAACCATAACAATACAAGAGCACACAATAGATACAAACTCAAAGTAAACCGCACCAAGCTTGATTGCAGGAAATACAACTTCAGCAACAGAGCGGTCAATGTCTGGAATACTCTGCCTGAATCTATGGTTTCTTCCCCAACCCCCCAAAACATTAACCTTAGACTGTCCACATCACCTCTTTCCTAAGAGGTCTGTAGTGGGCGTTCATAAACACATCAACGTGCCGACTGTCCCTGTCCTATCGTTTCTTTTTATTTTTCTTATATGTATCCATTTCATGTATTCATAACTATGTTTATACTTGCACCTGTTTTCTTATAATCACTTGACAAAATAAAATAAATAAATAAAATAAATTATGCCATGTTTCTTGCTACTTTTTTTTATAAAGTTTTATTTGTGTATACACAAAATACAAGGAAAACATCTTTTTTGAAAATAGTATGGTCCCGGGTTACTCTTTTTTATACAGACACAAACTAAATTTCATGCACATTTTTGTGTTCTATTCCATATCTTTTTACTATTTTGCATTTTCTATATAGTTTTCCCCCTCTTTTAATTTTCTCAACTTTATTTTGATTATCTCATCTCAATTCAAATCATTATATTTGTACTTTTGTCTGTCCTGTTTCAATTTCTCTTTTCTCATTAAACAAATTTTCTCCTGTAGTTACTAATTGGAGTATGACACCTTTATATCTTTTAATTTTATCCATTCAACTCTTATTTAAGCCCATGTCACACTGAACCAACAGATGCAAAGAGGATTTAAAATGGACAAAAATCCTTGCCATCCGTTCGAAAACGCGATGTACTCACTGCCTCCGTTTGGCTTCCTCTCTATCCGTCCAGCATCCGTTTATGGACGTTTCATCCGCTCCAAAAGTTTTGGGCTGCCCAAAACTATTGCGTGGAAAATGTATCGAGTTCTTCCATTCTGCATCCACTACGCATCCGCTATGCATCCATTATGCATCCGTTATGCATCCGTTACGCATCCGCTATATCCGCTAGGCATCCGCTACGCATCCGCGTAACTCCATCCACCTGGATGCAGGGAGGAAGCGGAACGGATGCAGAATGGATGCCTAGTGGATGCAGCATGGAAACAAAGCATTTACAACAGAAAAAACGTTCGTAGAGGGGACCTATCTCGGATATTAAGGATGTCTAGAGGATGCCTAGAGGATACCTAGCGGAAAACCTATACTGCCTATAAAAAGGGGGAGCAACTTGCCTGAATCTCACTTTCAGAAAAGCAGCCCAGCAGTGCAGACCTCTGCAGCCTTCATCTGACTCTTGCTCTTCCACAGCATCCAGTCATGTCCACCGTGGATTGTAACAAAGTCCTTTTGGCAGCCACCATCGTTCTGCAACAATGTGAAGCCCTCTGCAGGCTCTGTGAACTCTACTGCGAGAAGAAAAGTAGCCACCCAAAAAGAGTCTGGATCCCAAGATGGTTCGCCAGAAGAGCAGAGGATGGACTGTACAACAAGCTGATGGTGGAGCTCAGGAACAAAGACATACGGGAGTTCCAGAACTTCATGAGGATGCCTCCAGCCATGTTTAATGAAGTTGTGCAGCGCCTGACACCCAGGTTGACAAAGGCAAACACCAGCTTCCGGCGCAGCCTAGAACCTGGGCTCAAGCTGGCACTCACTCTGCGCCACCTGGCCTCAGGGACCACCTACAGCAGCATGCAGTACGGCTGGAGGCTGCCATCCAACACCATCAGCATTATTGTCAGAGAAGTGGTGCAGGCCATCATCGAAGAATACAAGGAGGAGCTCCTCCAGTGCCCCTCCACTGAAGAAGGATGGAAGAAAGTTGCAGAGCAGTGGTATCAGAGGTGGAACTTCCCCCACACCGTTGGAGCCATAGATGGCAAGCATGTGGCCTGCAAAGCTCCAGCCAAGTCAGGGTCCACTTATTTCAACTCCAAGGGCTTCTTCAGCACCATCCTCTTCACCATGGTCGATGCTGACTACAAGTTCATGTACATCGATGCTTCAGGCAACGGCTCATCTTCAGATGCCCAGGTATACAACGCCAGTCAATTCAAGGAGGGGCTGGAACGCAACCTCATCATGGGATTCCCAGATCCAGACCCCCTGCCCAATGACACGCAAGATGTGCCCTACTTCATCATGGGGGATGACGCCTTCTCTCTCACAACCTACCTCATGAAGCCCTACACTTCCAGACTCCTCACCCGTGAAGAGAGGATCTTCAACTACAGGCTGTCCAGGGCAAGGCGGGTGGTGGAGAACACCTTTGGCATCCTTGCCAACAGGTTCCAGGTACTTCTCACCACCATGCAGGATTGCCCAGAGACCATGAGGAGGATCATGGAAGCTTGCTGCATCCTGCACAATCTCATGCGCACCCGCTACCCAGTCTTGCAGAACAGGCTCGTGGACCTCCAACAAGGCAATGGGGACATGGAGCCTGGGGAATGGAGGCAAGGGTGAAACCTGATAGACACTGACGATGTGCAAGGCCCCAACAGAGCCTCATATGAAGCGAAGAAGCAGCGCAACCTCCTGAGACACTGGTGCAACTCCCCAGCTGGAGCAGTGGAGTGGCAGGACAGGATGGTCGAAGCTTAATGGATGCTCCTTTCAGCCTGTCTCATCACACGGATGAGATTGGGCCATATATGTTTGGTTGGGCTACAATGAACAGGGCATTTAATAAAGAGTTGTGTTTATGTTGACATGTGTGGATAATCATTACATTATTATTGATAATAAAGGGCCGTAGGTGTGGCACCTGGGAGGGTGGACCATACAGTCCCACTATGCTTGCACTGGAGGTTTATCTATCCCACAGCTATTACTCATCTCAAAGGTATCCCTGCCCATCCCACTGCTATCTTAACCCATCCCACAAGCATGCAAAGGCTTAAACCATTTCTAAAATTTTCCACCAAGACTTTATTAAAAAAAAGAAATGAAGCAAGTGTGTGAATCATAAATAGACTTTATTAACAACAAGCTATACAACAGAAAAGAGTCTCTGGCACTCCTCTTGGTCACTCAGTCTCAGGGGTGAAGGGGGCACGTGCTGTGGAGGTGGCTGGTGCTGGAGTGCTTGTCATCAGCTCCTCCAGAAGCAGAAGCAGCAGAAGCCCCAGCCCCAGAAGAGTGAGCCCATGCTGCAGAAGCCCCAGGAGAACCAGACTGAGGGCCAAGGAGCGGGATGGTAGCTCTGTCCCTCTTGCCAGGGCTGGCAGCAGATGGCTGAGGCTTGCTGTGCTTCCGCTTGGTTGTTGGGTTGCTGGCTGGCAGGGAGGCTGGCAGGAACCAAGACTGACAGGAAGGTTGGCAGGGAGGCAGGCACCAAGGCTGGCAGGAAGGCTGGCAGGGAGGCAGGCACCAAGGCTGGCAGGAAGACTGGCAGGGAGGCAGGCACCAAGGCTGGCAGGAAGGCTGGCAGGCAGGCAGGCACCAAGGCTGGCAGGCAGACCGGCTGGCAGCAAGGCTGGCAGGTAGGCTGGCAGCAAGTCTGGTAGCAAGGCTGGCAGCAAGGCTGGAAGGCAGACATGCAGGCAGGGCAGCCAAGGCAGTCGATGTGTCTGGCAGCAGGTCTTTCCTCTGAATGGCGACCTGCTTCCAAGCTGCTTCCGTTATATCCGCGGGGCTGATGCAATGCATCCTCCGCACATGTACAATTAACGCTAGGCATCCGTTAGGCTTCCGCTGTGCATCCGCTGTGCATCCGCTGTGCATCCGCTGTGCATCCGCTTCATCCGTTCAGCGTCCGCTCTGCATCCGCTGTATCCATTCCACATCTGCTTTGCTGAGGCCCCCCGGAAGCCCTGCGGTTGCGCCATCCGCTCCCATCTGCTTCCATCTGCTGGGCTTCTGTTCCACATCCACTTTGCATCGCCCTGCATCCTCCCCGCGTCCGTGTTATCCGCTCCGGTTATGCAAATTTTTGCCCCTTTTGAGAGCGGATAACAACGGATGGAACATTTTGCTCGTCCGCTGTGTCCTTTTTGCATCCGTTGGCCAGTGTGACATGGGCTTTAAACTTCAATGTATACCTTAATGTTATAACAGTCAATATAATACATAATACATAACTTCCAATCGAATTCTGCTTGGTACATTCTTAAAATACACACTATATTCTTTTAAAAAGGATTATAAATATATGTAATTAAAACCCTCATTCCATTCCAATTCAGTTCTATCATTAATATTCATTAATGTCTTAACATCTTTAACATTTCTTTTCAATTAAATATCATACTTCCTTAAAAACACATATAATCTCTATCATTAATTTTTCCCTTATTTTTCTTCACATATATTTTGTAAATCATTAAATATTCACTTTGTTACATTTATTTATTGACAAGCATTCCACTAAATTACGATAACTATTTTATCCATCATTTTGATCATACATTGTTTCATATTTTCTGAAATTATTTCTATTTCTAATATAACTATACTATCTTATGTACCTTTACAGAATCCCTTTTTCAATTAGATTTTCACCCATTATCTCTAAATAGGCCCTGTTTCTCTATATCTTGTGTCTGTCCTTTATAACTTCTTTTCCTTTCTTTCTTCTCTCTCTTCTTCTCCCACCCCTTTTTACCCCCTTGTCTCTCTACTTTTAATTCTCTCTTCTGCATTTCCCTCTTCTGTTGCTTTCTAATTTTATGCTTATTTTTTCAAACTATTCTTTTTTGGGGTTGTTTTTCCAGATCTTAACTTTTCATTCTCTTTACCCCCTTTCCTTTTTTTCCCCCACATAAAATTACTTATTCATTAAAGATGGCTTTTTCTTTGTCCCAGTCTTCTTGTTCTGCAGGCGTTTCTTGTTGTTTCTCATTATTGCAAATTTCCATTTGTAAGAATTGAAATATGAAGCCAAAAGAACCTCTCCCTTCTTGTGCATCTTCTTTGTACTTTTTAAGTTCTGTTTTCAGTTCTTCTAAAAGTGGTGCCATTTTAAACACTTTTAAACAACCACCCGATTGATTTTAGTTATTCAAATGCAATAACCAAAAATCCAGAAGTCACCAAGTAATCCAAATACTCCTGAGCTTCTTTTTTCACTTTCTCTTCCTGAGGTTTTACTATTTTGTTGCCATGTTTCAGTTAAAATGTATCTTTTAGAAGTCTTGTTGAGATTTTTAAGTTCTTTTTAATTCCAGGCAGTCTCCTCCCTTCCAGATCGTGCCCTTTTATTCTTTTTCTCTCCTTTCCTGTTTTCAAAAGCTTTTAATTGTTGAGAAATCTTTATTATCCCTTTGACTTTTTATTTTCAGCATTAAATGCCTATTGATGTCAAAGTGGATTTTTTTCCAGATTCCTGAATAAGTCTCTTAAGGCCATGTCACACTGCCCAACGGATGCAAAAAGGACACAACGGACGAGCAAAATGTTCCATCCGTTGTTATCCGCTCTCAAAAGGGGCAAAAATTTGCATAAGCAGAGCGGATAACACGGAAAGGAACGGACGTGGGGAGGACGCAGAGCAGATGTATAGAGGATGCAGAGCGGATGTATAGAGGATGCAGAGCGGATGTAGAGCGGATGCGTAGAGGATGCGTAGAGGATGCAGAGCAGAAGCAGAGCGGATGAGCTGCATCCGCTTTCATCCTTTCTCCATCTGTGCTACTAACGCTGCGCGTCCGTTCTGCTTCCTCCCTGCGTCCGTTTACCGCTGGAATGGATTTGAGTTGTGCAGATGCACAACGGATGCCTAGCGGATATAGCAGATGCGTAATGGATGCAGAACGGATGTCCCTCGTATGCCTAGAGGATGCAGAATTGATGCATTAGATACATTTTCTGCTCAAAAGTTTTGGGCAGCTCAAAACTTTCTGAGTGGATGAAATGTCAATAAACGGATGCTGGACGGATAGAGAGGAAGCAAAACGGAAGCAGTGAGTACATTGCGTTAACCAACGGATGGCAAGCTTTTTTGTCCGTTTTACATCCTCTTTGCATCCGTTGGTGCAGTGTGACATGGGCTTTAGCTGTCAGTATAGGAAAAGGAGAAAACCAAATCTTTTCCCTTTTCTCTCTCCTTCGCAGCTTAAAAATGTTCTTAGGGAACAATGTTATTGTTTTTTAACAGTTTCAATTCCAGGGTCCCTTATTTGTTGCTTTTGCTGTTTGACCCAGTCAACCAAAACTTTATCTTCTTATCTTCCTCCTGCACATTCTTTTCTGGTCAAGTTCTTCTTTGTGGTGACCATTTCTGACCACCACTACAACTGCCTTCGGGAAAGAGAGTAATGGCCAGCTGGGGAGGGAAAATGCTCAACCCTGCAGGCAGTCTCCCCCCTCTTCACCACCTCTATGGGATGGCTTAGCCCCAAAACTAGCTGGCTCGGGGCACTACAGCAGTGAGCACTGATCAAAATCATGCAGAGTCATGGTTTCAGTCTGTAGCCGAAGAAGTTCAAACTGGAAGTTTGTTTCTTGCTACTTATATGGTTGATATTTGTGTTATTATAATTGTGTTAATTTCTAAGGATACTTCCATACTATTTCCATTTCATGTCCTGAACCTTTACTAATTCATGACTTGAAATGCTAAAAACAAGGAGAAAAAGTCACTCTCCTCCTTTGAGATGCTATTTATTCAAACAAAGCGTTCTTATCTCAACTTCACACAAAACAGAAAAAAAAGTAGCCAAATAAATAAATAAACAGAACTGGTGCAGAATCTTGGTATGGAAATGTCCTAAATGCCATAAAAAGACTATATTGGCTGGATTACAAGTAACCAGAAGTATGTGATCCTTCAATTGTTAAGGAGTTCCAGTGTCAATGACTACAATGCTACCATTCCTTACTATTAAACTCACAAGTAAAGATCATGGAAATTAGGGTTCAACATTTAAATGAAGCCCACACATTGTCCATCCCTGAAAAAGACTAATATTTCCCTGGCAATTATTACCTTACACCTTTTTATATTGGAAGTCTTCAATTCATGACATCAAAATGTGTCATTTTATGAAAGTGTTGAACAAATTAGTACACGTGTATATTACTAATATACATGCTGTCAATTGTTAATAATTAGTATGGGCTACATTTCAATATTTACTAGGAAATTGATGTCTGGTAAATGTTAGTTAAATGAATATTTTCTTTTGACATTCAAAATATTCCTTGAATCAATGTTGGTTTTTTCTCATATTTAGTATTCACTTTGGATCTTTCTGACTGTGGCATTCTTCAAGAATAATAAGATTATGCCTTCCAAATTAATGTCCAGGCTGCTGTAATTTCTAAATGTAACTGGAGGACCCTAAGCTGGAGGAACACTTTACATGGACCTAACATTTCTATAAATTTATTGTGACCAATAGATTTGCTTCCAAACTTATAAATCTCAACTGAAATTTTAGAAGCCCACTTCAGAATGCAAAGTTTGGAAAATAAATGGACAAATTGAATTAATCAATTAATTATATAACAAAGACAACATGTTTGAATACCATGATGCATTTATAGAAAATAATTCCTTTCCCCCCACTCCTTTATAATATGGGTAATTAAAATAAAATATGCTGCTGCGGAAACAATTAGGTAGCCATTTAGTTTCATTCCCAGGCATTCTCTGAAATGTGACTTAATTAGTTTATTACATTAGTAAGTAAATTAAATATCCTCTATATTTATATCAAATTAACAGGTCAAAAATACCACTTGCTGTTTCCAATCAATCAATCAATCAATCAATCCTCATGAAGCCCAGTGGAGTTCCTGCAGCAACAGTTTAGCAAAACATCAATCAGTTGTGATTTTGATGCTCTCCAATATGGTGGCAGAGAAAGCAGCTGCCTGAAATAAGTATGCAATTATCATATATGCAAATTAAAGGAACCTAGTGATGAGAAAATTGAAAGTGTTGTATTGTTTGACTGAACAAAACAACTTGAACTCTAAGGTTTCAGTCTAATGAAAACTAGGATTAGAATTTCCAATTGCAGATCATAAATTATTTTATACAACCATATTCCAAAGCATCCTGTTCAGCTTTTAAATCCCCACTTTAAAAAAATAATGTAGGATTCTAGGACACCTGAATCTCACTCTTGGGGCAAATTGGTGTCTATGATGGATTGAATCTGAATATTTTTAATTGATTTAATCAGTATTATTAAAAAAATGTCCATTGCTTCCTGATTCACAGGTAATCGAGATGAATGTCTGTAAGAAAACAACCAAAAACAAAACAAAAAACAAAAACCCCAAGCTAGCTCATGTATTATATTTAACTCTGGCAGAAGTGGTATGGAGATGGAAGCAAAAAGTATCTCCTCTGCCACTTAGAGTGAAGCTGTTACTGACTTGTTCAAACATAGCATTAATAATAGCAAATACATCTCTTTCCAATTCATAACCAGTAGAAGCTGGTCCATCATCCCCTTCATATGTCAAGTGAAGGAATGCTCTTATAACAGACATAATAATGCTTCATTGTTGTCCCGGCCCTGCTCTGAATGTCCACATATTGGATTTGATATGGTGAATTTGTATGTTTTTGTGCCTTTGAGTCAATTTTTGACTCCTGATGGATGCCTAGAGAAGGGATGTCCAACTCACATCATCACGGCATCATCATGTGATGTATCGTGACTTTTTCCCCCTTTGCTAAATCAGGCATGGGCATGGCCAATGCGTGACACATCCAGCCCACAGGCCACGAGTTTGAAAACCCTGGCCTAGACTAATTGCTGCAGTTTTCCTGGCATGAGTTTGGAAGTGGCTTGCCATTGCCTGCTTCCTAAGGTTGAAAGACAATATCCAGCCCAAGGTGAACCAGTGGCTTTGTTACTGAGATGGGAGAAGCACTCATGGTCTTCTACATTCAGACATTCAGTTTGATGCCATTAGCCACTAAGCCAAACTTTCTTTCCAATTGATTTGGAGGATGTCAGAAGGGTTGGGGACCCCTACTATATTGATTTTTCCTTCTGGTGCATAAATTTGTTTCAGGGATATAGATTCTTTGGAGAAAGAGGCTTCAATTCCTCATTGTTTGCTTCAGCAAGTTCCATTAAGATTCAGCCTTAACTCTTCTCACTTCCTTTGCTTGATTCAGCAGTTCTCAATTTATCACATCCCAAAACCTGACAGCAGGAATAAGAGTAGACATCTGCGATGAGCATTTTGTTGGACTGTTTTTTGAATTTCACTGAAATGAATGGAGCCCCTAGATAGAAAACACTAGCTGTAGTTAACATTCACACTTTGTGATAGAGAGCATCCTTTGCCATTCAGTTCTAATGATTATTAGCCAGAAGATTTTTATTTCTTCCAAAGAAATCATTTTTTCACATTTCCCTTTAAATCATTAGTAATTTATTTCAGTCTCTAAACAAAACAGGTTCTAGTTTCATGGTATGAATGTTACCAGAACATGTTGCTACTAGATAATTCAGTGGTGCTAGGCAACTGGCTGATCACCTCTGTAAAATAGAACAGTTTCGAGAGAATGTGATATTCAGAGAATAAACTATGTTGAGCTCTCAGCCTCCATTAGCCTTTTGCAGTCCCTATGCTTTCGTGAATTATATTTTTAAGCATTTGTATTAAATTATCTATAATTTGGAAAATCATAAACTATTGGTACACTAAAAACAGAAAAATCAAACCAATATTTCATTAAGTCATTGATTTTGAGTTGGAAGGCTGGGATCTATAAACTGGCTGCAATTATAGATTGTTGCTCAAGTCTTTAATATGTCACCATATATTGATGTCAGAATTAATCATGCCTTTTCATAATTTATTGTTTCAATAGAACAGTCCAGAAATAGGTACAATTTGTCTACTGAAATCAATAGGATTTAAGTATGTTTGGATTGAAACTATCAGATGGGTATGATTCATATTAAAAAATGTTCAGAGAAAAATAAATGTTCTGTCTTCCCTGCAATCCATTTCTAATTCTTTCTTCTAACTGGAAATTCAACATGACTGGGCACCAAAAAAAATGCGTTTCTCCTATAATTCCCTTGGTAGTTTCCAAGCTAGCTGACTGCATGTATGTTGTGTATGTATGTGTACTTTAAATCACTATTGACTCCTCTGACTGCCTGGACTAGTTTTTGCAGTTTTCTTGGAAAGACGTTTGCCATTGTCTCTTCCTAGGTTGAGAGTGTTGAGAGCCCAAGGTCACCTATCTTGGTTCGTGCCCAAGGCAGGGCTAGAACTCACAGTTTCCTAGTTTATAGAAAATATGTCTTTGTTCAGGTTTTTTTTTCATTTTTCATAATAAAGTAAACCAAGTCAAATTATGCTCTCATGTAATGCAGAAAAGAGGTTTCTTTCACTTTAGTGAATAAAACAGCCAATACTAGTATTGTTAAGCCAGGAGCCAACTAATTTCCTACTTACGGCCACAAAGTAAAAAAAAACACCCTCATATTAATGATATTTACAATTATTTTAATTTGTCTCCTTGCAAAAAGCCAATAACCTCCTTCCCTCTTAATTCTACTTACTGATTTCCTTTTACTTCTATTCCATATTTTTATTCAAGAGTGCAAGTCAGCATTATATATTTATTGAGCAAAACACAATTACAGTAAGCAAACAGTTACAAATTACAAGTTCATATCAAATATTTCCCTAATTCAGTTTGTTTTTTTTAATTGGGCTGGCTGTTTGAATGGCTGGTTGTGTAATATGAATCTGCTTGTATCCCAGCATGCTTTACAATATAAATGTATCAAAACATACTTTATTTTTAATTATCTCCTAAAATCACTTTCCTGGTCAATTAATTTAATTATGCTTTGGATAATTATTTTTTTATGAGTGTTGTAGCAATTTCAGACTGTGATAGTTTGTACTACAATAACAGAAGATGGATTGAGGCTGACATGAATGACACATTAAATGTTTCCACCAAAGGCACATTTATAATTTTGACACCTGAATTAATTGCCTTCCTTCTGTAAGAAATGGGACAATCCATCCTCTGAATGCAAAAGGATAAAAAAGCTTTGGGTTAAAGCATGCAACTTTTATCTTTTCCTACTGGATATAAGAGTTGAATAAGGAGTTCAGAACGAAGGCACAGATTTACAAAAAGTCTATAGATATTGCAAATTTCTAATCTACTACTACCCTGTAGTGCTATAATGTCACAGAAATTCAAATGAAAGTTGTAATTTGAAGCAGCAGGATCAAAAAAAAATTGTTTCAGTGTTAGAGAAGAATTCTTAGAATATCATGGGTATTCCAAGAAAACAAATAGGAAGCTCACCAATTACTGAATGCAAAAGTCCATATATTTTTGCCACAACCAAATATATAGCTTTGGATCACTCACCTCAATAAATAAATGAACACATATAATATTTTGACTGATTTGTTTAATTGTGTTTTCTTTATCAAGTTGTAAGACTTGGGTGGAGAACAGGTCATATTTTAGGTCATATTTAGACAGAAATATTGAATATTTGAAATGTACATACTTTTAACTCTACTTTAAGGCCTTGTCACACTGCCCAATGGATGCAAAAGGGACACAACGGATGAGAAAAATGTTCCATCCATTGTTATCCGCTCTCAGAAGGGGCAAAAATTTGCATAACCAGAGCGGATAACATGGACGCGGGGAGGACGCAGGGCGGATGGAAAGCGGATGCGGAACGGAAGCCCAGCGGATGGAAGCGGATGGGAGCGGATGGCACATCGGCTAGGCTTCTGGGGGGCCACAGCAAAGCGGATGTGAAATGGATACAGTGGATGCACAGCGGATGCACAGCAGATGTAGCAGATGCACAGCGGATGCACAGCGGATGCTCAGCGGAAGCCTAGCGGATGCCGAGCATTAATTGCGCATGTGGGGAGGATGCATTGCATCAGCCCCGTAGATATAACGGAAGCAGCTTGGAAGCGGGTCGCCATTCAGAGGAAAGACCTGCTTCCAGACACATCGACTGCCTTGCCTGTCCTGCCTGCATGTCTGCCTGCAAGCCTTGCTGCCAGCCTTGCTGCCAGCCTCCCTGCCAGCCTTGCTGTCTGCCTGCCTGCCAGCCTTACTGCCAGCCAGTCTGCCTGCCAGCCTTGGTGCCTGCCTGCCTGCCTGCCTTTCTGCCAGCCTTGGTGCCTGCCTGCCTGCCAGCCTGCCTGCCAGACTTGGTGCCTGCCTGCCTGCCAGCCTGGGTGCCTGCCTGCCTGCCAGCCTTCCTGCCAGCCTTGGTGCCTGCCACCCTGCAAGCCTTCCTGCCGGCCTTGGTTCCTGCCAGCCTCCCTGCCAGCCAGCAACCCCACAACCATGCGGAAGCACAGCAAGCCTCAGCCATCTGCTGCCAGCCCTGGCAAGAGGGACAAGGCTACCATCCCGCCCCCTGGCCCTCACTCTGGTTCTGCTGGGGCTTCTGCAGCATGGGCTCGCTCTTCTGGGGCTGGGGCTTCTGCTGCTTCTGCTTCTGGAGCAGCTGATGAAAAGCACTCCAGCACCAGCCACCTCCACAGCACCTGGATCCTTCACCCCTGAGACTGAGCGACCAAGAGGAGTGCCAGAGACTCATTTTTGTTTCATAGCTTCTTCTTAGTAAAGTCTATTTTTGATTCACACACTTGTTTCGTTACTTTTTTTTAATAAAGTCTTGGTGGAAACTTTTAGAAATGGTTTAAGCCTTTGCATGCTTGTGGTATGGGTTAAGATAGCAGTGGGATGGGTTGAGATAGCTGTGGAATGGGCAGGGATACCTTTGGGATGGGTAATAGCTGTGGGATAGATAAACCTCCAGTGCAAGCATAGTGGGACTGTATGGTCCACCCTCCCAGGTGCCACACCTATGGCCCTTTATTATCAATAACAATGTAATCATTGATCCATACATTTCAACATAAACACAACTCTTTATTAAATGCCCAGTTCATTGTCAGGCCACTCAACATACATGGCCCAATCTCATCAGTGTGATGAGACAGGCTGAAGGAAGCATCCATTAAGCATCTACCATCCTGTCTTGCCACTCCACCGCTCCAGCTGGGGAGTTGCACCAGTGTTTCAGGAGGTTGCGCTGCTTCTTCCCTTCACGTGAGGCTCTGTTGGGGCCTTGCACATCCTCAGTGTCTATCAGGTTTCTCCCTTGCCTCCATTCCCCAGGCTCCATGTCCCCATTGCCTTGTTGGAGGTCCACGAGCCTGTTCTGCAAGACTGGGTAGCGGGTGCATATGAGATTGTGCAGGATGCAGCAAGTTTCCATGATCCTCCTCACGGTCTCTGGGCGATGCTGCATGGTGGTGAGTAGTACCTGGAACCTGTTGGCCAGGATGCCAAAGGCGTTCTCCATCACCCGCCTTGCCCTGGACAGCCTGTAGTTGAAGATCCTCTCTTCACGGGTGAGGAGTCTGGAAGTGTAGGGCTTCATGAGGTAGGTTGTGAGGGAGAAGGCGTCATTCCCCATGATGAAGTAGGGGACATCTTGTGTGTCATTGGGTAGGGGTTCTGGATCTGGGAGGCCCACGATGAGGTTGCGTTCCAGCTCCTCCTTGAGGTGACTGGCGTTGTATACCTGGGCATCTGAAGATGAGCCATTGCCTGAAGCATCGATGTTCATGAACTTGTAGTCAGCATCGACCATGGCGAAGAGGATGATGCTGAAGAAGCCCTTGTAATTGAAATAAGTGGACCCTGACTTGGCTGGAGCTTTGCCGGCCACGTCCTTCCCATCTATGGCTCCAACGGTGTGGGGGAAGCTCCACTTCTGATACCACTGCTCTGCAACTTTCTTCCATCCTTCTTCAGTGGAGGGGCACTGGAGGAGCTCCTCCTTGTATTCTTCGATGATGGCCTGCACCACTTCTCTGACCACAATGCTGATGGTGTTGGGTGGCACCCTCCAGCTGTACTGCATGCTCCTGTAGGTGGTCCCTGAGGCCAGGTGGCGCAGAGTGAGTGCCACCTTGAGCCCAGGTTCCAGGCTGGGCTGGAAGTTGGCATTTGCCTTGTCAACCTGGGTGTCAGCTGCAGCACAACTTCATCAAACATGGCTGGAGGCATCCTCATGAAATTTTGGAATGCACGAGTGTCTTCGTTCCTGAGCTCCACCATCAGCTCGTTGTACAATCCGTCCTCTGCTCTTCTGGTGAGCCATCTTCGTACCCAGAGGCCTCTTGGCTGCCCCTTTTTCTTCCCGTAGTAGAGTTCACAGAGCCTGTAGATGGCTTCGCACTGCTGCAGAAGGATGGTGGCTGCCAAAAGGATTGTGTTATGATCCACGGTGGACATGACTGGATGCTGTGGAAGAGGAAGAGGCAGATGAAGGCTGCAGAGGTCTGCAGCAGGGCTGCTGGTCTGAAAGTGAGATCCAGATATGTTGCTCCCCCTTTTTATAGGCAGTATAGGTGTCCCTTTGCATCCTCTAGGCATCCTCTTGTCATCCTCTAGACATCCTTAATATCCGAGATAGGTCCCCTCTGCGGACGTTTTTCCCATTTTACATGCTTTGTTTCCGTGCTGCATCTGCTAGGCATCCATTCTGCATCCATTCTGTGTCCGTTCCGCTTCCTCCCTGCATCCGAGCGGATGCGAGTTGCGCGGATGAGCAGCGAATGCCTAGCGGATAGAGCGGATGTGTAACGGATGCAGAACGGATGCGTTGGGGATGCGTAGCGGATGCAGAATGGATGAATTGGATACATTTTCCGCGCAAAAGTTTTGAGCAGCTCAAAACTTTCTGAGCGGATGAAACGTCCATAAATGGATGCTGGACGGATAGAGAGGAAGCAAAACGGAGGCAGTGAGTACATCACATTAACCAACGGATGGCAAGTTTTTTTGTCCGTTTTACATCCTCTTTGCATCCGTTGGTGCAGTGTGACAGGGGCTTTAGCTCTCAATGTATTCATTCATTCATCTGCTAATTACTATTTTTTTCTTAATAAGGTATACATTGATCTTTTAGTTCATTCACACACAACCATTTTCATTGAAGATTTTAGATTCATTTAAAATAAAGTAGATGGTTTTACCCTTTTTGAATTCAGCTATGTAGACTGGAGATGTCTGTCAACATTGTTTTAATTCATTTTCACTTTTTTATTATACATTATTAATTGAATTGTATTTCTGGCAAGAGAGAATTATCAGGAACAAATGATGGTTCTTGTGATACTCCAGGCTTGGGACAAAAAGAATATCTGCCATTCTGCATTGGGAAGGCTGGTTAATGGTGCTGGAAAAAACTAGATAACAATTAGTCTGGCAAATCACTGAGACTACGCCATCTTCTCTAAAGCACGATTAGTGGATTAATGAAATCAGAATCATTGTTCAGTTTTTTTGTTTCACATATTGGAACATCTTCATGCCCCTCATGAGCATTTGCTTCATTTAAACAAAGGTAGAGTTCATAAAGAGTTTTGTTAAGAGTTAAACAAAAAAAACCTAAAAATTATTTTGTTCAAAAATTAACATAGTGGCATCAATAGTAGCATAATTTTAGGCCAGTAATTTGTTGTGGAAAATAAGAGAATCATAATGTTTGCATTTATTAATTTACTTTTTATATACAGCATGTCTCTCTCCCCCCTCTCTCTGTACAATTATTATTATTGTTGTTGTTGTAAGCATCCCAAAGTTATCTTGATGGTAAGATGAGCAGAAAATGAATTTTATAACTAAACAATGAAAAAAGGCAGAATATTTTTTTTTGAATTTATAAAGAGTAACAAATTTATTTTTATTATGTGATAAAGGTTGAAATTTGCAAAGAAGACTTATTTTGCAACCTTCATGTGCATCCTTATGTAGTTGCTTGGCACAGCTTTTTAAAATTAATATTCCTACATTGAATGTCACAAAACTGCTATGGCAAATTTGCAAACAACTTTGACAATTAAATCATTTTTCAGGACTGGGAGACTATGAGTTCCAGTCAGGGGTGGATTCAATCTTTTAACAACCAATTTTGTGGGAGTGACTTAGTAGATGGGTATGGTTTGGTGGACATGTGACTGGGTGGGCATGGCCAACTCAACATCACTCACATCAAGGGGTGCTCCTCCTCACCTGGCCTCTCATGACAGTGGGGATGCTGCAACAGTCGTAAGTGTGTGAAAATGATCATAAGTCACTTTTTTCAGTGCCATTGTAACTTTGAATGGTCACTAAATGAACTGTTGTAAGTCAAGGATTACCTGTACAAAAATACAAAAAGCTTGTTTGCTTGCAAAAAGCTGCCCTATCCAATCATTAGATTAAAAATACATGCAAGCCAGAGTTACAAATGTGGCAGGGTTGACACAGGGTGACAGAGCACCTTGAGGAATTAAAATGGCTAAAATGCAATGATAACTATCAGTAGCCAAGTCTTCCTCACAAAGTGAAACCCTTTATAAGAGAGGTCATTTAAGCTCTCCAGAAAGAGCACACCAAGGAAAAGCAATCCTTAGATCCATTTGCACCACTAAAAGATACCAGCTGTTCTTACTCACCTCACAATATATCCTAAGGAAATCATCCAGATTTAGGGAAAGGTCACATGACCCCCAGAAAGGAAGTAAAAAAATCAGTGCCAAGCTTGCATCCTGCCTCTTGGAAGTTCACCCCAAAAGGACAGTGCCAGATACCACTAAAGCAGTGAAGGAAGTTCCCCTCCCCAGATAGAAAAAGGAACTATGAGGCAGGAAAAAATTGAAACACAATACAAATAATTAAATCACAACAGTAGCTCTTGCTTGTTAAACCAGTTTCCACAAGAAATAGACACAGGAACTAGCCAGATTTCTCAACCCAGTTTATTTTCAGGAACAGAGATTAATGTTTTTCCTTCCAACAAAGCTAAATAGGGAAAATTATCCCATCAATAAACACAGGATTAAACATCATCAAGCACAGAATTAACCTTCACCAAAAACCAGTTTTAGACCAAAACTCAGAAAGGGTATGTAAACTCACATTTGAATGTCAATCTTTCTCGCTAGCCAAGAAGCCTTCCTGAATGTCATCATGGTTCCTTATCATTAAAAGCTTCTTTCCTCACTTCTGCTTTGTTATTCAATTATTTCTTAAAAAGTGCTAACCATCAGGGAAGTATTTCCTCCCAACAGCAGTGTAAAAAGTTTTAAACAACCCTTTTCCTTTAAGAAAGTATCAAGAAAGAAAAAAAAAACCTCCTTCAGAGACAGTAAGTCTAGGCATACTGCCAAGAATGTAATAAGGGTGGAAAAAAACAAAAGGAGATTTCTTCTAACTACCGGTTCTCTGAAATGCTTAGAAAGTTAACAAGGAGTTCTATAGAACCAGTCAAAACCAGTAGAATCCCACCTAGGGGTGGGATTCTACTGGTTCTGTCCACCTCTGTAAATCCGGTAGTTCTGAAGAGTAGCAGACAGAGAGCATACATAGAACCTGTTCTATGTCTGCTGCTGTTTTGGCCCACCCGCCCACCTGGGCTCTTATCTGACCTTTATTTCCTGCTTTTTCAACTGCAACTGCTTTGTATGACACAGTTGCAATTGGAAAAGCAGGAAAAAAGGGCTTTTACAACTGTTGCTCACTTGCATGCAGTGCTGCTCAGCTGTCCAGGCAGATCAGCAGGTCGTAAATTGCACTCATGCGACTCGCCGTCTCACACATATGCATGCGCGATGCAGAGTGACAGAACTGGTAGTTATACCAGTCGGATCCCATCCTTGATTCCACCCCTGGTTCTAATCCTACCTGTGATAAAAAGCCAGCTGAGTTATCTTGGGCTAGTCATTCTCTGACAGCCCTAAGAAGCAGGCAATGGCAAACTGCTTCTGAAGTTTTGGTAACTGCAAAATCTGCAGGGACTTTTCCAAGCAATTGCCATGAGCCAACACTGACTCAAAGGCACAAACATATGGTCAAAATGTTTTTGAAATATTGAGCAGAAAACACAGACAAGATCATTACGGCTGGGTCGCCTTTGGCCCTAATCCATCTGAAATAATTTGCTGAGGATAGATGACTGGATGGATCCAGGGAGTAGTACCACAGGTTTTAAAATAAGAAGTGGTTAGCCAATCCTGAAAAGTCTTTTCTTTATTCAGAAGCTCAAAGTTACTTGATCACGTGGACATAGTAACCATCAGATATTTGGAGTTGTAGTGCTACTAACATGCTTAATTTCACCCAAACACTGACTCAACAGAAGTTGAGCTTGATTTGAGTTAGTGCCTGAATAAAGACAAATAAATTGAACTTCAATATAGTAACTGGGGGCTTTTCCTGATCTAAGTGATGTTCTACTTAGTTTGAGAATATTCCTAAAATCATTTTCACTGGTAGTTCAAACAATGATTGAAACTATTTTTAAGAATTTTAAGGATTATAAGCCACACAGACAGAGACATTTCCTGGAAAGTTTCAATTTAGGTTATATTCATGTTCTAAATAATCCTACACCTACCTATACATCTGCTTCAGTAGCTGCAACTGATGCAAAATGAACTGATTTGTTTTTTAGCAGGTCATGTTGCCATGTACACATTGCATTTGTGCTGAAGAAGTTGCATTAGCTACAAATGAGATACTAATATAGGTTTAAGTTTATCCCCCCATGAACAATTTGAGACCAGGATACAGTAAATCACAATCTCCATTATAATGTGATCAATACTTGGAGACTAAAACATATTAGGAATGGCTGAAAGATTTGCCTAAAGAAAAGAAGAATCATGACAGCAATATTCCAGTATTTGAGGGGCTGCTACAAAGAAGAGGGGGCCAAATTATTCTGCATGGTAGAAAACAATGATTGGAAACTAACCAAAAAAGAGAAGCAACCAGGAATTAAGAATTAATTAATAATTGGAATCAATTATTAACCAATCCGTCATCCTCCACTTAGAAAGAAACAACCTACTCTCTAATTAACAATTTGGTTTCAAGAAAAAACTATTCTGTAATCTGCAACTCTTACACTGCAAAAATATATGGACTACACAACTCGATCAGGGCAAAGCAATAGATGCAATCTACATAGACTTCTGTAAAGCCTTTGATTCAGTGGTACCCAACAAACTACTCCTAAAACTAAAATTTTACGGAATCTCTGGACACCTGCATAATTGGATAGAAGCATTCCTGTCAAACAGACAACAAATGGTCAAAATTGGGAGCGTCCTATCAAATTCTGTACAGTGGTGTCCCCAAGGCAGTGTTCTAGAACCAACTCTCTTCATACTCTACATAAATGACTTCTGTGATCATATTAAGAGCAACTTCATCCTCTTCGCTGATGATGTAAAGCTATTCAACACCACAGACAATACTACTACCCTTCAAAAAGACCTCGACTATGTATCAGAATGGTCAAACAAATGGCAACTTCAAATCTCAACAAATAAATGCTCTGTCCTAAATATTGGCAAAAAAAAATCAGAAAATAAAATACAGACTGAATAGTCAAGACCTTGCTGATGGTCCAAACTCTGTCAAGGATCTTGGAGTTCTCATCTCTAATTATCAAAATGCTAGAGCTCACTGTAACTACATAGCCAAAAAGGCGTTAAAAGTTGTTAATCTAATCTTATGTAGCTTTTTCTCTGGTAATATTACACTTATAACTGGAGCATATAAAACATTTGCTTGACCAATACTCGAATACAGCTCATCAGTCTGGAACCCACATACCATCCTGTGCTAACTTATGGAAGAGCCTTTTCACAAGTGGTTTGGGATGTCTTCTCAAAATATTCAAAATATGTCAACTACCATATTACATTGTTTAGATATCAGGAAAGAAGCATTTTTTTCACCCAGACTTTTCTCAAGGGAGTTCATCAATTGTCGTATATGTTTTATATTAATTGCACTGGTTTTATTTATATGAATATGTCTTCTTTTATAGCCTGTTACAGGCTATGAAAGGTACACTCCCAAATTATTTTAATCTTATCCATAAACTGGTATCTCTGATTCAGTCTTAGCCAAATAAAGTTACCTAAACAAATTGGTTTTCATTTCTCAGGATATTTGGGAGAAAGGGTTTGTGCCGAGGTCAAATTGTAGCTTAGAGCTGAAGATGAAGCCATGAAGGTCTCTGAAAGATTTATCAAGACAGATTGTAATGAAGCATTAAAACTAAAGGAATAAGACATTTCCTGAGGATTAATGACTGTTCAGAAGGGGTTGATGGCTAGAAGAGCAGCAACTAAGGGTCATTAACCTCAGATGGCAATTAATCTCTAGGAATTGGCTGGCAGCTGGGTTGTAATCGTGGAACACTAAATAAAAAAAAAAGGAAAAAGAAAAGACAAATAAAGAGGATGTGGAGAATGGCAACCAGGCTAGGACAAAAGTATTTTTCTTTTCTTAGATATGCATTATTAATTAGCATTTACTAGCAATGTCTAATAGTCTAATAAATAACACATGAAGAAAAAGAAAAGGTATAATGCTCTCAGTCCAACGTTTTTATGTTCTTTTTATTGGTGCCCATCATTTAGAATGCATGTGTCAATTTATAGACAAAAAAGGATACCACAAATTTAAAATGAAGAGCTGTTTTATTCTTTCAAAAATCAGAAAGTATTGGTGGCAATGATGCATGTTATTTTGTAACAGGAAGCATGTTCTTATTTTATTTATTTCATATATTGATACATGTAATACAATATTGTAAGCCACTCATAGTTTTTAACTGATTGGCCTATCAGTAAGATAAAAAACTAAAATAAAGCAATATGCTGCTCATCTTTTAATACTGCTAACAGTTTGGTTTTCTTGTATAATCCACTGCTAAGTATGGAGCTTTAATCAGGTTACTTCCCAACTCTTACAGTGAAACTTTCACTTATATTCACTGTTCTCCAGGGTGCACAGAAGGAAGAAGAAATATTTTCTACTAAAGTAGCTAGTGAATGCAATGGAAACTACCAAATCTGTACAACCTCTTTATTTCATTTTCTTAAAGCATGTCTAGCCTTCACATGGCTCTAAAGTTCCATTCAAAAATATTCAGTCAATGCAATGGCAACAAATAACTGGAATGGAAAGGTCAAGAATCTGAGTCATGCACAATTATTTGATTCTCACATAACCTCCTGTTAGGGACAGATGACTTTTTCCTTTTGCCTTTGCTTGGCCTATTTCATTCTATATTTCTACAGTAATTTCTAATTTGTTTTTTTTAAACCTGGTTTTTCAGTTAAAAGTATTTTTGTATATATACTTTTATTTCTGAAGCCCATTTATATTGAATTTGCAAAGAAGAAACTTAAATATCCTAAGCTACAGTTGTGCAATTGTGCATTTTTACTTTGCTTACAATGATTATTTTTCCTGTAATAAGAAGACAAGGGCCGCTAAACATCCATAATCCTAAATCTGATGTAATAAATTGTGGCTTAAATTACTCTTTTTTTTTAACCACTGAGCCATAAAAACTAATTCATGTAGTCCATTACTAATGCTTTTCATTGACCGTAAGAAGGTAGGCAAAACAGTTTAGTCCTGATAAAGCTACTCCAATTTAATCAAAAATTGCTGGCTTTAAATAATACTTAGACCTCAGTGAGGTCAAGCTGCCAAGATCAGTTTTGAAATACCAGCAGTAGAGCTTCATTCAGGTAAAAAAAGGTAAGGAAATATGAATATGTGATATAATTAATAACAATATAATTCACTTAAATGTTTGAAAGAAAATTAAAAGATCCCTTTCTGTTATGTTTTTTTACAGTTCTGAATTAACTAGACAGATATTTTATGTAGATTTTTTAAAAATTCACCTGAGTTATAAGGATGCAATTGAACAGTGGAAGATTCATGACAAGCCAAAACAATTCACTTCTGCATACAATAATATTTAAGTTCAAGATTGTTTTCTCAAAAGATGGCAATGGCAATATGCATACTGGGGAAAGGAAAATTGATTGTTGCAACTGGTTGTTAAATAATTGAATTAATGTGTTTAATTGATTTATTAATAATAGTGATAGTTATATTTTGATAAGATATATAAGGAAAATAGTAAGAACATTAAGTATTATTTAATTAATAAGTATAGGATTTTACATATTAAAATTATAATTTATTGTGTGATCACAATTAATCCACTTGGGAACAAATGTAATACTGTGTGTTTAAAATAAGGTTAGATAAATACACATATTTATTTATAATATTTAAATATAGTTGGATTTGGATATTATACAGATATATATATGTGTGTGTGTGTGTGTGTGTGTGTGCTGTTTAGCTTCCTTCGGGTATTCTCCCACGTCATTGTAGTTCTGTTAAAGTTGTAGCAACGTTTCAGCAGAATCTCATCTGCCATCCTCAGGCTTCTGTATAGAGTTAGTTCCTGGTTTCAAATTTGAGGCTGGTCCATTCTGATTGGCTGGGAGCCTGGATCTATGTTCATTGGACTTGGAGTTTGATTGATTGGTGTTTCTGGTTTCTTCTGTCTGTTTTGTGGCTTTGATTGGCTGGCAACACTCTGTTCTTGTGTTGGAGGCTTTCAGTGCAGCTTGGCTTCGTGTGAAAGGATGGCTGTTATCTATTAGGAAGCTAGGTTTCATCTGGGTGCCTGGTGGGGGGGGTGTTTGAGCTGGAGGTATCAGAGGGAGTCTGTTTGTGCCCAGGTGTTTGCCTGGCTTGTGGCATGGAGATCTTTCTATTTGAGAGTGCAGCCTTCCAAATGATTGACAGTCTGGTGGAATCATCTCTTCTATTCATGCTGTCAGGTCTTTTTTCAATCTCTATGGCTTCTCTGATGATTCTGTGGCTGGGGTTTTCTATAGTGGCTAGGGTTTTAGTGCCATTGAAGTTGATGTTGTGACCTGTGGTTTTCATGTGTTGGACTAGTGAGGAGGTGTGTTCCAGCTTTTTTACTGCATTTTTGTGTTCATCTAGGCGGGTACTTATTGGTCTGTCTTCTATTCTTCTATTGGTCTGTCCAATGTATGTGGCCGGGCATGATGTACAGGGAATTTCGTATATGCCTTGGTTTTCCAGGTCAATTTTGTCTTTGGGTTCCTCAGGATGGCTGCTATTTTTTTGTCTGTTTTGAAGGCAGTCTTGATGTGATGCCTGTGTAGTATCTTACTGATTTTATCTGTGGTACCTCTTATGTAGGGCAGGACAGCTGTTCCATGGATCTGTTGATCTTCTAGGTGTCTGTTATGTCTTGGTGTGTTTTTGTGGATCAAGTTGGTGATTTTGTTTTTGTGGAAGCCATTGGCTGTCAATACTTCAGTCAGGGTGCATAGTTCAGTCTTTATATGTGTCTTGTCTGCCAGGCGTTTGGTTCTGGTAATTAGTGTTTTCGCTACGGAATTTATCTGTGCTGGGTGGTGGTGGGATTGGGCGTTGAGGTAGCGGTTGGTGTGTGTTTTCTTTTGGTATACGGTGTGTCCTAGTGTGCCATCTGTTCTTTTGTAGACTAGTACATCTAGGAATGGTAGTTGTTTGTTTATTTCTGTTTCCATGGTGAACTTGATTTTGGAGTGTGTGCTGTTTAGGTGTGTTAGGAAATCGTTTAGGTTTCTTTTCCATGGGGCCAAATCACAAATGTGTCATCGATGTATCTTAGCCATAGTTTGGGTTTGTGGGTGGCATTAGCCAGGGCTCTGGATTCGAATTCTTCCATAAACAGGTTTGCAATGACGGGTGACAGTGGTGATCCCATAGGGGCTCCTTCAATTTGCTTGTATCTTTGTCCTTTGTATATGAAATATGTGTTGGTTAAGCAGTGTTCTGTTAGTTCCA
>BLBF01000062.1:3931064-3947622 GCA_015471245.1 Laticauda colubrina | reverse complement strand
TGGAACTAACAGAACACTGCTTAACCAACACATATTTCATATACAAAAGACAAAGATAAACACAGACCAAGAATAAACACAGACCAAGACTCCCAACCAATCAGGATGTAGAAAAAAACATCCTGGCACAGAAATAGGCTAGCCTCAAATTTAAAACCAATGGCTGTGAGAGCCTGACCCACATACAAACTCCATGCAGAAGCCTGATGATGGCAGATGAGATTCTGCTGAAACGTTGCTACAACTTTAAAAGCACTACTATGATGTGGGATAATACCCAAAGGAAGCTGAACAGCACACATATAAGTACCCGCGAAAACTTAAACACACACACACACACACACACACACACACACACACACATATATATATAATGAAGTTATGTATAGAAGCTGAGCATAGATCTTACAAAATTATATATGTGATTTAGAATTTGTATTTAAAATAATACAGTGATAATATTTTTATATATAAGTACTTATACTCCAGTAACCAGTTAAGAGCACAGCTATCCAGCAGATAGATAGATTAAGTAATTAGATACCGGTCAATCCCAAAAGAGAGCTTCTAGCACTGAATGTTAATTTGAGATAATATAATTAATATAGTACAACAACAGAAACAAATCTTAAAAGAAATGACTTCCACAACTACTACAGCTCTGAAAACTGGAAGAAAGGTCACCCTGATGTTAACAACTATGTCATCAACAGCTTCACTCATGGCACAAAAAAACCATAGAAGAAACATTACCAGTTGAGAAACAAGCTAACATCTCGAATGCCAACATCCAATCAATTTTGCTGACTTTACAGGAATCGATAACAAAGCCGCAAGAAACAATGCTGAAAAACCATAATAAGACAAGAGCAGACATCAATAAACTAAAAGAGGAGATGGGGAAATTAAAAGCAGAAATGAAAGCGGATATCTCCAAAGTAGAGGACAAAGTTGGATTGTAACAGCAGGCCTTGGAGAAAAATGAAGCAACAATAAAAGAGATAGAGAAAAGGACTGAATGAACCAAAAGGAAATTAGAAAGGGTAGATGAAGAATTAAAGAATGTGACTAAAGAAATGGAGGACTCACTGGTCTACCTAGAGATGGACAAGTCTGCTACATACTTGAGATTCCGAAATGTAGTGGAATCCAAAGAAGAAGACCTGGAACAACTAATGGCAGGAATACTGGCTGGACTATTGGAAAAGGATAAAGATGACTCTTAAGGGAGTTTTATGAAGTTTACACAATTAGCACTAATTATGCAAGATGCCACAAATGCCCAAAAGAAGTCCATATATGATTTGCGAGAAGGAGTGTCCAGGATATCATATATAGGATGTCCAGAGATGAAACAATCACGTATAAAGGTAAAGAAGTCTTGATTCTCAAACAAATACCAAGAAGAGTAAGAGAACAAAGATGAGACTACAAGTTCTTTGCAGCTTATCCAAATCAGAAAATAATCATATTTAAATGGCTAATCCTAGAGGGGATGTTATTTTTTTGGAACGAAAGGAAAATTAAAATAGACTCCATGGAAAAGGCCCAGGAATTTTATGAGTGATTGGTTGGTCCGGAAGACCAGAGCAGTAAGGAGGAACTGGAAACAAACACCCAGGAAGATCAAGGCTATCATAAGAACAGAGATGGAACTTTAGGAAATCAAGGAAATACTCATCTATATCAGGAGAGAAAAGAAAGTAGGACACATCTTCAGGCACAAGGAGAGACCGGAGCCATTACAAGACAAAGAGTGAAACAAAATTAATTAAATGGAAGAAGAAAAGAAACTACTATCAATTAATATAAATGGTTTAAACTCAACGATAAAAAGGAAAAGGATAATAGCTAAACTAATTTAAAAAAATGCTAATATAATATGCCTACAAGAAACTCAAATAAAGAAAACAGATGAAAAATACCTAGAATGTCCAAAATTAGGGAAGCTATTTACCGCAACAGCAGACATGGAGAAAAAGAAAGGGATTGCAGTATATGTTAAAGAGGATTTGAAAGCAGATTTAATATGGTCGGATTCTGAGGGAAGAACTCTGGTTTTGCAGATCTGGATTAATGCCATCCCAATTCTCTTAGTGGTAATCTATGCCCCAAACAGAGATCAAAAAGAGTTTTTTAAGCATCTTTATGGAAAAATACTAGGATTGGAAAAAAGAAATATCTGTATCATAGGAGACTTTAGTTCTATTGCTGATTATCAAAAAGACCACAGTAAAAAAAAACAATTTACATTCTTTTCAAATCCTCATCAAATATGGACACGAATTTATATGGCATGGATGAATGGAGAAATAGCAAATGAGATAAAAGGGATTGAAATTTTACCTAATGAATGGGCAGATCACAATCCAATTCAGTTAATATGGAAGGGTGGGGAAATACCCAAGAAAAGATGGACGTTAAATACTCAGTTAATAAGAGAAAAAGAATACACCAACAAACTCAAGGAGGAATTAAATTATTTCTTAAAGGAAAATGATAATGGAGCAACTACAAAACAAAACATTTGGGATACAATGAAGGCAGTAATAAGAGATATAACAATCTCTTATAATGCCAAGAGGAATAAGGAAAAATATGCCCAGCAAAACAAATTACAACAAAAAATTAAGGAATTAGAAACTCAATTACAAAGAATTAAAATTGCAAAATCAGATAATAATAACTAAACATAAACTGAATTTAATTGAACAAGAGAGAATTATTATAAATTTGAATACAATTAGACAAACTTATTTTGAGCATGCTAATAAGCCAGGGAGATGGCTATCATATAGACTAAAAAAAAGGAAAGAAAAGAGATTGATATACCAGCTAATAGATGGAAAGGGGGATATACAACAGGAGATAGAACAGAAAAAAGAAATTGCCCATAAATATTTTGAAGAGTTATATAAAAAGGAAGAACTTAATGAAGATAGAATAAGAAACTATTTAGACGAAGTGAAGGATAAAGCAATTGGGGAAGAAATGGAAAAATTATTAAACAAAGACATTACTTGGTTTGAATTGAAATCAGCAATAGAGAACCAGAAAAACAATAAATGCCCGGGACCAGATGGGATTCTAGGGGAGCTGTACAAGGCAATAGCAGAAGAAATAGGACCTCTTATGGTGGAAGTTTTTAATGACGTCTTATTGGCAGCCAGGATGCCGGACTCATGGAGGGGGGCATTGATTTCGCTGATCCCGAAGGAGGATTCGGATCCCCGATATATACATAATTATAGGTCGATTTCACTGTTAAATACTGATTACAAAATATTCACTTCTATTATAGCAAGTAGACTAAAAAGAAGGCACCAAATTGAAAATATTATAACAACCATTTATGATATGCAACAGGCTAATATTATAATAAATGTAGAATATACCCGCCCAATAAAAATAGAAAAAGGAGTCAGACAGGGCTGCCCACTCTCACCCTGCTCTTCATATTATCATTAGAAGCATTACTAATGCGAATTAGACAGAACCCAGACATAAAAGGATTACAGGTTAAGAAAGAAGAATATAAGTTGCAAGTGTTTGCGGATGATATGATTTTATTTTTCATTGAGGAACCAATAGAAAGAGGACAAAAATTGATGAATGAATTTGAACAATTTGGAGCAGTAGCAGGACTTAAAATTAGTAGAAAGAAAACAAAATTAATGACTAAAACTTTAACAGAAAAACAGAAAATAGAACTAGAAGAAGTTATCGGAATACAAGTCATAAAGAAAGTTAAATACTTAGGAATATGGTTGACAGCACATTGTAAGACACTTAAGGAAAATAATTATGATAAATTGATGCAACAGGTAAAGAAGGATTTAGAAACATGGGGAAGCTGCAACTTTCATTATTGGGCAGGATTGCTGCTATTAAATGAATATTCTTCCAAAATTCCTATATATATTTCAGATGATCCCAATCAAAATACACAAATTTTTTTGAAGAATTTAATAAAATAACTGTAAAATTTATCTGGCAAGGGAAAAAAACTAGAATAAATTTAAAGGCAATGCAAGATATAAAGAGCAGGGGAGAGCTGGTACTTCCAAATTGGGAGTTATATTATAATGCAGACTCTTCAATATGGCTGAAGGAATGGGTGAATTTAACCAATAAGAGAATATTATTCTTAGAAGGCCATGACTTGCAAGGGGGTGGCATGCTTTTTTATGGGATGTAGGGAAAACTATCCAGAAATATTTTCACAGACACCTAATCAGAGACTCATTATTAACTAATTGGAAGAAAATATGGAAAAAAACAATATTTAAAATACCAAATTGGATTTCAACAATGGAGGCGATGATTCACCCAAATAATCTGGATATCACTAAAATGATTAAATATAAGGACCTATTGGATACTCACGGAAATTTGAAATCGTGGCAAGAACTTCAAGAGCAGGGACTAAAAATTGATCAGTGGGAATATCTTCAAATTCAAAGTAGATATAAACAGGACAAGAAAGAATTTGGAATTAACAATAAACTCCAGCAATTAGATAAAATTTTATTAGGACCAGGCAAAAAAAAATAACAAAATTTTATAATTATTTATTAGAAGTAGAATTAGAAGAAGAAATTGTAAAAGGGAACATGATAGCCTGGAGTAGGAATATAGGACGTAGCATCACCATAACAGAATGGGAAAAGGTCTGGGGGAGAAATAATAAAATTACAAAATTGGTAGCATACAAAGAAAATGCCTATAAAATGTTTTATAGATGGCACCTTCCACCTTCGAGATTAGCGAAGATGCACCCCAATACGAATCCTAATTGCTGGAAATGCAAAAAAAAAGAGGGAACTTTTTTCCATATGGGGTGGTCCTGTACAGAAGCTCAAAAATATTGCCAGAAAATTAGAAATTGGCTGGAAGAAATGACAAGAGAACAGATTGAATTCAAACCAGAGTCCTTTCTGTTAGGGATCTTTGATAAACAAATATCAAAAAAAGTGAAATATATAATAATACACATTTTGACAGTGGCCAGATTGGCTTTTGCACAATGTTGGAAGCAGCCTCATGTTCCATCAGAGGAGATGATCATTCAAAAAATTTCAAGTTGTGCAGAAATGGACAAATTAACTTTGGCATTAAAAAATAAAGACACTTCAATATACTACAACAGCTGGAACTGCTGGTACAAATGGATAGACCAAAGATAGACTTCACACTAAAAGGCAAAAGAGGATAGGATAAATCCATAGTATATGTATGTAAGGATTAGGTATGTATATATGGCATAAAATAAGGATAAAAAAGAGATCTTACAAACTGTTGAAGATGAGAATGTTTTAAATTGTTTTCTATTTTTTTCTTTCTATTTTCTTCTCCCTTTCTTCTTTTTCTCTCTTTCATTTAAGTATGTGTTGTTGGTTTGTTTAATTGTAAAATCAATAAAATTTATTTTTTTTAAAAAGATGACAATAGCCAATAATTTCTTCTATAAAAGGAATTAGATAATTTATATAGGATAAAGCTAAACATAATTAATTCTGATACTTCCAAGAGGGGCATTTTCCCCCTCCCAGAGCCTCTGTGTGGACCCTGCACTTATTTGCATCGAATGGAAACTTCTGGGAGGGGAGGGGCAAGGTGGGTGGGGCTAGCTTTTAACCGGTAAAATACCGGTTCGCAAACCAGATGAAAACTTAACATCCAGTTCACCCAAACCAGTCCAAACTGGTAGAATCCCATCCCAGGGTACAGAACTATTAATTTAAAATCTTAGCAAACAGTTCCGATAGCACCAATGTATTTACTATTTGTCACTGTTTCCTTAATGATTTAAATAAAAGCTATAAAATTTTTACACTTACAAGTAGGATATTCTTTTTCCTATTGGGTATCATAGGAGGGAGGAAAGTAATCCTTTTAATTCCCCCATTGGCTGAAAAATGGATTGTAGGATTGATAAGATAAATATTTCAGGTGCTGAAAGAGTGTCTGTTTGGCAAATATCTGAGGATTTAGCTGCTATTTCCAAGCCTGCTTCCACTGTTCCAAGCATTTTACATGGCGAAGTCACTTTTCTATTTGAATTTCTTCTGTCCCATGGAATCCTAATCATAGCATTTCTTCTTTCATGATTTTTTTTCAACTTTAACTTCAACTGGAAGAACATTAATAACTTGCATTTTGCTGATGGCACTACTCTGATGGGGAAAATGCAAATGATTTGCAAGAAATAGAAATGAAAGACAAGGAGCACAGCAAAAACATGTGACTAAAATAAAACATAAATAACATAAAATATAGCACCAACCTTACAAATGACACTAAAGATACTGAAATGGTGGATAGCTTCTTTCTTTTCAGATAAATCATCAACATTAAAGGAACCAACAATCAAGAAATATGCCAAGAAAATAATTCAGATATTGTGTCAAAACTGTATGTACAAAAAAACAGAATCATTCAGGAAACAGTTTTCTACATGAAATTATCTGGATGTGAACACCGGTTTTTGAAAAAAGGCAGGATAGAAAAAGTATTGACACTTTGGAATTTGGGTTTGGATAATATTTTTTAGAATATTGTAGATAGCCAAGAAAACAAATGGGATCATAGAACAAACAAGTGGGTCCCAGAACAAACAACTCACAGTTCTTTTAGCACAAGTGACAAAGCTCAAGTTACCATAAGTAAGACATAGCTCTCTGGAGATATCTATAATGCTGGAAAAGATGGAAGGAAAGAAAAGAGGGCAAGTAGCAGCAAGATGGATTGACATAATTACAGCAGCAATATTTAAAAACCTGAAGAGTCTGGTATGGCTAGATCAGCATGGAGAAGGCCAATCTTTGTGGTCAATGCCAATTTGATTGGTCATGCTGTCATCCTCCCTTTCTGCTCCTGCTTCATCCCAATTTAAATCCTACATCAGTCAAGCTACTGATTAAGTGAACTGCAACTCATGAAAGCATATTCCTTTCAATAAAATTTGTTCATCAGAAAATGTGCTAGCGGACTCCTGATTTCTTGGTTCAATAATATCCAATATCAGATATTCTGAAACTCAGTGTGCCAATGAGGGTGTGTCACACCTCTGTGACAAATGAAGCTGAAATAATGAATGATGTAAATGCCTCTCTGCAAATGAGCAATGCGAACATAAATTATAACAGCTATCTGATGGAACGTTCTGATATTTTACTCCAAGGTGAAACTATAGCTGATTTAAGCCTATGTCACACAGCACCAACAGATGGAAAGAGGATGTAAAATGGACAAAAAAGCTTGCCATCCGTTGAAAAATGCGATGCATCCATTCTTTACTCACTGCATACGTTTCTCATACTCTCTTATCCGTCCAGCATCCATCTTCTGAGATTTCATCCGCTCAAAAAGTTTTGAGCTGCACAAAACTTTTTGAGCGGATAAAGTATCCAACGTGTCCAATCTACATCCACTACGCATACGGGGAACATTTGTTATACATCTGTCGTCATCCATTACGTGTCCACTATATCCGCTATGTATCCGCTGCGCATCCACACAACTCATATCTGCTCCAGTGGAAAATGGACACAGGGAGGAAGCGAAACGGACATGGAATGGACATGCAGCATCAGTAGCACGGATGTAGAAAGGATGAAAGTGGATGCAGCTCGCATCTAAAGCATTATAATGGACAAAACGTTCATATAGGGGACATATCTCAGATATTGAGGATGTCTGCAGGATGTCTAGAGGATATAGAAGGACACCTAGCAGAAAAATGATATTTCCTATAAAAAGGGGGAGAAATTACCTGGATCTCACTTTCAGTCCAGCAGCCCTGGTGTGCAGACCTCTTCAGCCTTGATCTTTCTCTTGCTCTTCCACAGCACCCAGTCATCTCCACCATGGATCATCGTACACTCCTTTTGGTAGCCGCCATCATTCTACAACAGTGCGAAGCCCTCTACAGGCTCTTTCACCTGTTCTACAGGAAGAAAAGGAGGCGGCCAAGAAGTGTCTGGGTCCAAAGATGTATCGCGAGAAGAGCCGAGTATGGACTGTATAACAAGCTGATGGTGGAGCTGAAGACCCATGTGCATTCCAGAACTTCATGAGGATGCCGCCAGCCATGTTTGACGAAGTTGTGGAGTGGCTGAAACCCAAGTTGACCAAGGCAAACACCAACTTCTGGCCCAGCCTGGACCCTGGACTGAAGGTGGCACTGATTCATGCAGTATGCCTGGAGGGTGCCACACAATGCCATCAGCATTGTGGTCAGAGAAGTGGTGGAGGCCATCATCAAGGAATACCTGAAGGAGCTCCTCCAGTGCCCCTCCACTGAAGAAGGCTGGAAGAAAGTTGCAGAGCAGTGGTATCAGAAGTGGAACTTCCCACACACCATTGGAGCCATAGATGGGAAGCACGTGGCCTGCAAAGCTCCAGCCAACTCAGGGTCCACTTATTTCAACTACAAGGGCTTCTTCAGCATCATCCTCTTCGCCATGGTCAATGCTGACTACAAGTTCATGTAAATCGATGGTTTAGGCAATGGGTCAGCTTCAGATGCCCAGGTATACAACGCCAGTCACCTCAAGGAGGGGCTGGAACACAACCTCATCATGGGTTTCCCAGATCCAGACTCCCTCCCAACAGCACACAAGATGTGCCCTACTTCATCGTGGGGGATGACGCCTTCTCCCTCAGAACCTACCTCATGAAGCCCTACACTACCAGATGCCTCACCCGTGAAGAGAGGATCTTCAATTACACGCTGTCCAGGGCAAGACGGGTGGTGGAGAACACCTTTGGCATCTTGGCCAACAGGTTCCAGGTACTTCTCACCACCATGCAGCATCGCCCAGAGACCGTGAGGAACATCGTGGAAGCTTGCTGCATCCTGCACAATCTCATGTGCACCTGCTACCCAGTGTTGCAGAACAGGCTTGTGGACCTCCAACAAGGCAATGGGGACATGGAGCCTGGTGAATGGAGGCAAGGACTAAACCTGATCGACACTGTGGATGTGCCAGGCCCCAACAGAGCTTCACGTAAAGGGAAGAAGCAGTACAACCTCCTGAAACACTGGTGCAACTCCCCAGCTGGAGCAGTGGAGTGGCAAGACAGGATGGTAGATGCTTCATGGACTGTCTCATCACACAGATGAGATTGGGCCATGTATGTTGAGTGGCCCTACAATGAATAGGGCATTAATAAAGAGTTGTGTTTATGTTGAAATGTGTTGATGAATGATTAAATTGTTATTGATAATAAAGGGCCATAGGTGTGGCAATTGGGAGGGTGGACCATAAAGTCCCACTATGCTTGCACTGGAGGCCTATCTATCCTACAGCTATTGCCCATCCCACAGGTATCCCTGCCCATCCCACAGCTATTACCCATCCCACAGGTATCCCTGCCCATCCCACTGCTATCCTTACCCATCCCACAAGCATGCAAAGGCTTAAACCATTTCTAAAAGTTTCCACCAAGATTTTATTTACTAAAAGAACTGAACCAAGTGTGTGAAGCAAAGATAAACTTTATTAATAACAAACTGTAAAAGCAAAATTACCCAAGTAAAGTGTAAAGTAAAGGCAAAGATAAAGTCAACAGGTAGCAACCCAGTCTCTGGCACTCTTCTCAGTCACTCTGAGATGTGCACATGGTCTCAGGGGTGAAGGGTCCAGGTGCTGTGGTGGTGGCAGTGGCTGGAGTGCTGGTCTGAGGCACCATTGGGGTGCCTGACCCTAAGAGGACAACAGGGGATGGTGTGTTGAGGAAGCTCTCAGAGAGCTGGCTCAGTCCTGTGATGTTGAGAGCCCCTTCCTCCATGACATGGGGTGTCAGTCCCAAGACCAATGAGAGATGTTCTGCAGCCGGGCGTGGCTGTGGGGTGGAGAAAGGAGGAGTGTAGTGGGGCTGTCTGGTCTGCAGCTGAGCGAGGTGTGGCGTCGGTGGCATCGGTGACATCGGTGGCATCTGTGGTGTCAGTGGCATCTGTGGCATTGGTGGCATCAGTGACATCGGTGGCATTGGTGGCACCTGTGGTGTTCAATGAACCTGTGCCTGGACTGGGAAGGGCTGCCTGTGCTGCTGGAACTCCTGGTAGCCGTAGCCTTGGGAGGTGAGGGGCTGTTGAAAGCTTTGAAAGGGCTGTGACATCACCTGGGGTGGAGGAGCAGACCTGGGCTGGGTCGGAGCAGGTTCAGCTGGGCCTGGAGGGTGGTGCAGAAGACCTGTGATCCTCTCCTTGATCACCTGGTACTGGGATTCAGACATGTCCATGAGGGTCTGGTTGACATAGGTGAGGAAAGGCTTTCTGTTAGAGGATGGTATGTTGGAGTGTACCAGCTGAGAGAGGAGATCTATGCTGCTTTTGATGGTGTCCCTGATCTCCAGCAGGACAGTGTGGCTCTGTCCCGCCAGTCTGGCTTTCTGCCAGAAAGTGGAGATGGAGCTAGGGGTGGGTGTGGGTTGGTCTCTGGTGGCAGTGGCCTCCTCTTGCTCCCACTGCATCAGGGGGTCCTCCACGCGCTCCGCCATGGGGACTGCAGCTGTCGGGGGGTCTCCGTCGTGGGGTGTTCCACAGATACCTGCCTGGACACAAGAGCTGACTTTTGGCCAGAAGAGGACTGGCTGTCTGTGGGCTGCCTGAGAGTGAGGGTAGATAGAGGGGCTGCTCCTCGGTGGCAGATCTCACCCTCCAAGAAGCTGCACTTGGCCATCATGTAGGTCTCCCGGTCGATGAGCTTGACCGCGGCCTGGCCAGACTTCTTGAGGTGCAGCTTCCCATACCAGGTGTGCATGTGCTTCCACCACCCGAGGAGGACCTATGAAGTGTAGCCCAGGCTCTCCTCCTTCTATCTCCAAGCCACCTGCTTCCACTTGGTGTCTCATAGAGCCTGTGTCCCTTCCGCCAGAGGTACTCGTTCTCCCTCAGCCATTCGAGCACCTCATCCTCATGTTCCTCTTCAATGGAGTACTGTCTCCTCTCCCTATCTCACGAATGCCTCTTCCTCCCTCTCGCAGGGCCTTCTGGGCCCTCATCAGTAGGGCTTTGAGGTTCTAGGGGCTGGTCCACCACACCAGCAGCAGCAGCAGCAGCAGCAGCAGCAGCAACAGCAGTACCAGCAGCACCAGCAGGACCAGGAGCACCAGCAGCACCAGCAGCACCAGCAGCACCAGCAGCACCAGGAGCATCCGCTCCTTCCGCTGCACGTCCACTTCGGTGTTCTCCCCCAGAAGCCCTGCGGATGTATCATCCGCTTCCATCCACTTCTATCCGCTAGGCTTCCGTGGAGCATCCGCTTAACATCCTCGCTACATCCTCTCCCCGTCCATTCCTTTCCGTTGTTGTCCACTCTGTTTATGCAAATTTGGGGCACTTTTGAGAGCGGATAACAACGGATGGAACATTTTCTTGTCCGCTGTGTCCTTTTTACATACGTTTTGCATCCGTCGGCCGATGTGAGTCAGCCTTAAGCAAGTTTATCTTCTTCTCACTAAATTCAAACCTATTAAATGAGGTTAATATACAGGGAAAGAGAAACATCTAGAGAGACAAAACTGACAATGGAGATGCTCTTCTTTCATGGTTTGATTCTACCCACACATGATAAATCCAGGCATATTTGCATCTAGTATATATTGTTAACTGCCTCATTCTGTTCAGCTCCACTATTTCATATCTCTCTCTTTGTGTGTGTCTCTCTCTCTCTCTTTCTGTGTGTGTGTGTTTATCACACAGAGGCAACTAGGGTTGTTATTTTCTTTATTTTTATCACTCACAATAAACATATATCTGTCAGGTGGTGCTCCATTCAAAATCCAAGAAATACTTAGACTCTTTAAGTTAGAGAAAAGTTATATTTCACTGAAAATGCAACCAAAGAATTCTGAATCTGAGAAATTAGGTGCACAATTCACATATACAAAGTGATGGAAGTGTTCCCACCCCCAATAGTTCAGATGAAACTTCCAATTAGAAGTTGTGAATATGATCATGTGGGCATCTTCAGGTGATGATGAGGCCTCTGTCCGTTGACCTTGGCATACTTTGATAATGGGTTGCAGTTGCGCAGAGAAAAGAAAGCTAAGCGAGAAATAGCAACCTAACTCTGATGTATGCTCTCCCCCCCTCATTTACACAACAGAAAAATGTAACACCTCCAGCTCACTTCCCAGACTCATCCCCTCCTCCCCCCTCCCGCTTCTTATGACAGCCAAAAGATGCAGAGCGATAGTAGAAGATCTTGAAGGCTGACAATATCCTCATAATCTGACAAACAGCCTTGTGTAAAATTTCTTTATTCCTTCTCCTTTAAGCTTGTGCAAGGCAGTATAAATCTGTGCTAACTAAAGATTTCCTGTTGCAGAGAAGACACAAATCTCAACACAACTATTGCAGAGGAGACACCAAATAAAAAGGCAAGCCTTATTTGCCTCAGTGAACCACTTCATGCCACCTTGAAACTTTGTCATGGTCTTACTTTTCTCTTTTAGTCTTTCCGCTGAAATAGAAACACCCTCTTCAACTTTTGCAACCATTGGATGATCCTAGCAGAAAAATATTGACTCACAATGATCAGTTCTTGACTGCTTGCAAATTCTAGAGGAGATTTTGAAAGAGCTGTGAAGAAAAGTACAGTGAGGCAACTTGGTCACATCACTTCACTCCAAGAGAAGAGAGGGCAGGAGATGTTGCTTGGTAAAACAGTTTAAGGAGGGGTTTTGCTTGACACTCGTAAAGATTTGTACAGCCTTGTTCACTAATGTCACATTTTCCTTCACTGTCTTAAACATATAGAGTGTTTAAGTGTTTAAAGCTTTTAAAGTGTTTAAAGCTTTTAAATCTGTCTTCTTACACAAACTCAGAAGGTCTTAAGATTATTTTTTTATACTATTCTTCTTGTACAACAGAGGTACAAGAATCCAAAGTTCCAAGAATAGATGTAGAAACCCCCCTCCAACTCTTTCCACCCCCAGAGTTCATCCAAAGGAGAAAATATTTACATGATTAGGAGTGAACACATTAATTATATCTTAAATAAATTCTATTTTGAGAGACAGTAAGGGGGTTGAATGGATGGGATTTGTACAGTAAAATTAATATATTTCAAATGTATGTTTTGTCATGGATTATTTATCCTATGTATGATCTTTTTTTAGATTTGTGGAAATGCGAAGTATTGCTTTAGTGGGTTCCTTGGATAAACTTTCATCCTCATTTCTAATCAGAAAGCTTCACCTGACAGTTAGAAGAAGCTTTAATTCTCTAGATTTAAATTTTTACCATAAGACATATCTTCTTGTTTGAGGTTAGTGAAGGTAAGCTGTTGGAAACTAGCCCTCATGGGCTAAAATCAATATATTTAACACTCTTCATAAGCTGTAATTTGTTATAATCAAATTACTTTAGGAAAGATGAAGTTTTTTGTTTATCTCTATTAGCTATCATATGATTGTAATCTCTATTTCACATTGGTTATTTTTCTAAATATTATGATCATACAAAGGTAACATAGAGGAACCTAAACTTTAAATTAGAGAGACAATCCTTTATTGGAAAACATAAGTAGAGGTGGATTGAATAATGACTGCTTGTCATTTGAAGAATAGGAACTTGGATGCTATTTATCTATGGTTGTGGGGATAAGAATCTAACAGTTATGTTAGAGGTTCCACCACACTGGACATATCTCATCAGATAACTCAGAAGAACAGTGTTGTTCCCTTTAAAAAAATAAGATGAGGTGTAATTTACAGTAACTCATGCCAGATCAGTTGTCACCAGGTCAACAAGGACTGTGCTAGTGTTAAATTCTTTGACATTTGGTGAAAATGGGCTACAGGACTCAGAACTCTTGGCTGAGCAATCAGGGCTCAGGAGAAAAATGGTTTACTCATCACAAATATAAAAAGATTGAAAACAAAGAAATAATGATGTGTTATTATAAATCAAGTCCAATAGGAAGGAATAAGAATAAAAAAGATGCAGAAATGAAAGAACTTGTAATGACTACTGAAGTAGTAGAGAGATGGACAAGGAAAATGGCTTTTGGTTGATACATTTGACTGGTCTGCACTCAGTTATTGCTAAGCAATTTAACAGGATACTGCAAAAGAAGGTGGAAGATTGATTAATGTCTGGCAAACATACCAGATAAAGAAATATCCAGCATACAGGATTCAAGCAGAAACAAGCCAATTACTTGCTTACCAACAACACTCAAATTGCTTCTGGTAAGATTCAAAACAAGCACTTTCCATCCAAGCAGAAAGGAACAGCAAGAAATAAAAGATCAGGTCCTAATTGACAAGATGATTTTGGAAAACTGCAAGAGCAGGAAGGCCAGATTGAATATAGCTTGGATTGACTACAGGAATGCATTCTTCTCTTGGCCATATGCTTGGATAATCAAATTCCTAGAAATAATAGAAGGAACATTATAAACTTTGTGCAAAGATAAATGACACAATGGAAGATGCAGTGTTGGTCAATTGTGATAGATTGGGAGAGGTTAATATCAAGTAAGGAATCTTTAAGAAGACTCATTCTCACTACTACTATTTGTCATTGCACTGATTCCTGTCAACAGTCTGAAGTTTTATGAAAAATGATATCTGTAATAGAATCACTGTTCAATACTGTCCATATATACAGCCAAGACATTGCAATGGAGTTTGGATTGAATAAATGTGCCGCACCATTAAATGAGGAAAAATAGTGTGAACTGAAAGAATCAACATGCCCTATGGAAATAACATAAAAAATCTGGATGAAGGAGATCAATATGAATACCTGTGCATCCTTCAAGCTCACAGCATCAAGCACATCAAAATCAAGAAGAGGGTTACAAGTGAATAGATTATGAGAGTGAAGAAATCTTAAAATCCAAACTCAGTAGAGGATATACCATCAAGGTTATGAACAACTGAGCAATTTCAGTCATTAAATATGCATTTGAAATAGTGGACTGGATTTGATCAGAACTAAAAATCCTGGGTAGGAAGGCCAGGGAACTTATGACAATGAATCATGAATCAGACAAGAATCAAAGATCTGAAAATCAAAACTGAAAGATTATGACATAAACCAGCTGTGATGGCCCTGGTGGTTGTCAGCCAGTGGAACCATCATAGCTGGTTTATGTCATAACCACTAAAGTGCCTATCAGGAAGTGTGAACATTGAGAAAAGTTCCATCTGTCAACTACAGAAGGCTATACTGCTTGGATCCACACATATACTACACTGATATGTTGCAACATCCTAGATTCTTGGAAAGACCTTGATGTGTATGAAGGCCAACACTAGCTAAAGAACTATGATTTCACATTTTTTTAAATATAATATGTAATACCCATTAAAACACTTTCAATCTCTAGCTATGGGCCATCAGTCTTAACAAGTTTATAAATTCTTTGTATTAGAGCAGGGGTGTCAAATGCACATCACCACAAGTAGCATTCACATGATGTATCAGACCTTTCTTCCCCTTCACTAAACTGGATGGGGTGGTGCCAGCATTTGATTCATCTGCCCCTTGGGCCATGAGTTTGACACCCTTATATCAGAGGATTTAATATGACATTTATATATTAGTAAATCAATCATTGTTTTTCTTTCTGTTACCTCATATCCAATTCTTGGAAACTGCCTGGACAAGTTTCTGAAATTTTCTTGACAAGGTTTTTCGGAAGTGGTTTGCTATTGCCAACATCCCAGAAGACAATCTCCGAAAAGATTTTGACAGACTTGAACAATGGGCCCTATCCAGCAAAATGAAATTTAATGTGGAGAGAAGCAAGGCTTTACACCTAGGCAGGAACAGCCAAATGTACAAGTACATATTAGGTAAAACCTGGCTAAAAAACAGTAACTGTGAGAGGGATCTTGGAATCCTTGTGGAAGATCACTTAAACATGAGCCAGCAGTGTGCAGCCACAGCCAAAAAAGCTAATACAATTCTTGGTTTTATAAACAGAGGCATAGAATCAAAATCACATAAAGTATAAGAACCACTTTATAAAACCTTAATAAGACCACACTTAGAATACTGAATCCAGTTTTGGTCACCGTATGACAAAAAGATGTTTAGACTTTGGAAAAAGTATAGAGAAGTCTAAAATGATAAAGGCATGGGGACTCATAAAACATATGAAGAACAGTTGCAGGATTTAGGTTTCGCTAGTTTAGAGAAAAGGACTGGAAATGACATAATAGCATCATTCCAGTATTTGAGGGGCTGCCACAAAGAAGAGGGAGTCGATTTATTTTCCCAAGTACCAGAGAGCAGGACAAGAAACAATGGAAGGAAACTAATCAAAGGAGAGATGCAACCTGGAATTAAGGAGAAACTTCCTAACAGTGAGAACAATTAACCAGTGGTACAGCTTGCCTTCAAAATTCATAGGTGCTTCACAGCTTTTTAAGAATCTCTAGACAGTTACTTATCTGAAATGGTACAGGGTCTCCTGCTTGAGCACACAGCTGGACTAGAAGAACTCCAAGGTTTCTTATAAATTCTATTCTATTCTATTCTATTCTATTCTATTCTATTCTATTCTATTCTATTCTATTCTATTCTATTCTA
>BLBF01000062.1:3915127-3931054 GCA_015471245.1 Laticauda colubrina | reverse complement strand
TATTCTATTCTATTCTATTCTATTCTATTCTATTCTATTCTATTCTACTCCTATTCTATTCTATTCTATTCTATTCTATTCTACTCTACTCTACTCTACTCTACTCTACTCTACTCTACTCTACTCTACTACCTCCTTTCTAGGGCTGAGAGAAAGTGACCTACCCAGGGTCATCCAACTGCTTTCATGCTAAAGGTGAAACAACAATTCACAGTCTACTTGTTTCTAGCTTGATATTTTAATCATTATCAAATTGGTTCTCAAGCCAATAACAACTATTTATGATTGTTGGGAAATATACTAAAGCTTATTAAATTAACTATTCAAGTGTATTGGGAGGCATGGAACAAGAATTTGGAATGTATCACTTACCAACCTTAATGAAATATTATTTTTGACATTTGTGAAAAATGCAATTAATTTAGCAAATATTATAATTCAATACCAGTGCATCTTTTCAAGAAAAAAAACATGGCTTTGTATAATTATTGGAGATCATTGGTGCTCAAAATGCAATATGACACAGTCATAAACTACAGAGGCTCCCTTTTGTGCAGAAGCTAATTTACATTTTAATTTTGCTCTGGAAGATTTGTTTGTTTGTTGATACTCATCTAGCAACAAATGATTTCCTTTATATATATAGTTCACATTTATGTTAAATTTCATTTTTAATAAAAAAAATACTAAGCACATCTGTTTTTTTACAGTGTATAACCTAGGTTCCAAGGAAAGTTAACAGCCCTGAAACAGTTATGCACTTCTCCTCCCTATCTTTCTTTCTTCTTTTTCTGTTCTGTTTTCTTTTTATGTCAGATCATTAATCGAACAGTCATAAGGTAAATAGGAGAAGCAAGTCCCTTCCCATCCTAAAATTGAATCTGGTGGTTAAGTTCATGCAGCTATTCAAGAATTATTTAGACAGCTATTTTCAAGTGACACCTTTCTATTAGTTGCAATTATCATAACAATTTCTACCAGTATACTACTGTACAGGTAATGTTGGGCATGTAACCTCTCTACTCTAGGAGTCTGATATTATTAGAGGGTTTCTAAGTACTATTCAGGATGCTGGTCATCATTACTGAAATCCTTCAAATGCAAATGCTCAAGGCAACTATTTTAGTTCTTAAAGTGTACCAAAACTATATCAAAATAACCACCATCAGGTAGAATGTGACTTTACCATGCCACACAAAGCATAATCCTGACTCTTGAGTCAATGGAAGTTGTTCATCTCTTATACAAGAATACACATATATATGAATCCATTAATAATTTACCCCAACTGACTTGAATAGTACAGTTATAAATACTATTCTTTCAATAAAAATAAGACGTTATATGCATTTTTTTAAAAAAAAATGGTTTCTAACTCCTAAATCTTTGAATATATTCCCTTTTTGAAATTTGACAAATACACCACATCAAAAAATTCTACTGTCAAATTATTTCTTTCAATTATTTTTAAAAAGTTTCAAAAACAATATTAAACCCATGAACCAATGGATGCAAAGAGGATGTAAAACGGACAAAAAACTTGCCATCCGTTGGTTAACGCGATGTATCCGTTCTGTACTCACTGCCTCCGTTTTGCTTCCTCTCTATCCATCCAGCATCCGTTTATGGACGTTTCATCCGCTCCAAAAGTTTTGGGCTACCTAAAACTTTTGCGCGGAAAATGTATCCAGTTCATCCGTTCTGCATCCACTACGCATCCGCTACGCACCCATTACACATCCGTTACGCATCCGCTATATCCACTAGGCGTCCGCTACGCATCAGCGCAACTCCATCCGCTCCAGCGGTAAACGTACGCGGGGAGGAAGCGGAACGGACGCAGAACGGATGCAGAATGGATGCCTAGCGGATGCAGCATGGAAACAAAGCATTTAAAATGGAAAAAACGTTCTCAGAGGGGACCTATCTCAGATATTAAGGATGTCTACAGGATGCCTAGAGGATGCCTAGAGGATGCCTAGTGGAAAACCTATACTGTCTATAAAAAGGGGGAGCAACTCGCCTGCATTGCACTTTCAGAACAGCAGCCCAGCGGTGCAGACCTCTGCAGCCTTCGTCTGTCTCTTCCTCTTCCACAGCATACAGTCATGTCCACTGTGGATTGTAACAAAGTCCTTTCGGCAGCCACCATAGTTCTGCAACAGTGTGAAGCCAACTGCAGGCTCTGTGAACACTACTGCGAGAAGAAAAGGAGCCACCCAAAAAGAGTCTGGGTCCGAAGATGATTTGCCAGTAGAGCGGAGGACGGACTGTACAACAAGCTGATGGTGGAGCTCAGGAGCAAAGACACTTGGGCATTCCAGAATTTCATGAGGATGCCTCCAGCCATGTTTGATGAAGTTGTGCAGCGCCTGACACCCAGGTTGACCAAGGCAAACACGAGCTTCTGGCCCAGCCTGAAACCTGGGCTCAAGGTGGCACTCACTCTGTTCCACCTGGCCTCAGGGACCACCTACAGCAGCATGCAGTACGGCTGGAGGGTGCCATCCAACACCATCAGCATTGTGGTCAGAGAAGTGGTGCAGGCCATCATCGAAGAACACAAGGAGGAGCTCCTCCAGTACCCCTCCACTGAAGAAGGCTGGAAGAAAGTTGCAGAGCAGTGGTATCAGAAGTAAAAGTTACCACACACCGTTGGAGCCATAGATGGCAAGCACGTGGCCTGCAAAGCTCCAGCCAAGTCGGGGTCCACTTATTTCAACTCCAAGGGCTTCTTCAGCATCATCCTCTTTGCCATGGTCGATGCTGACTACAAGTTCATGTACATCGATGCTTCAGGCAACGGCTCATCTTCGGATGCCCAGGTATACAATGCCAGACACCTCAAGGAGGGGCTGGAACGCAACCTCATTGTGAGCTTCCCAGATCCAGAACCCCTGCCCAACGACACACAAGATGTGCCCTACTTCATCATGAGGGATGACGCCTTCTCCCTCAGAACCTACCTCATGAAGCCCTACACTTCCAGATGCCTCACCCGTGAAGAGAGGATCTTCAACTACAGGCTGTCCAGGGCAAGGCGGGTGGTGGAGAACGCCTTTGGCATCCTGGCCAACAGGTTCCAGGTACTTCTCACCACCATGCAGCATTGCCCAGAGACCGTGAGGAGGATCATGGAAGCTTGCTGCATCCTGCACAATCTCATGCGCACCCGCTACCCAGTCTTGCAGAACAGGCTTGTGGACCGTGAACAAGGGAATGGGGACATGGAGCCTGGGGAATGGAGGCAAGGGCGAAACCTGATTGACACTGAGGATGTGCAAGGCCCCAATTGAGCCTCAAATGAAGCGAAAAAGCAGCACAACCTCCTGAGACACTGGTGCAACTCCCCAGCTGGAGCAGTGGAGTGGCAAGACAGGATGGTAGATGCTTACTGGATGCTTCCTTCAGCCTGTCTCATCACACAGATGAGATTGGGCCATGTATGTTTGGTTGGCCTACAATGAACAGGGTGTTCAATAAAGAGTTGTGTTTATGTTGACATGTGTAGATAATTATTACATTATTATTGATAATAAAGGGCCGTAGGTGTGGCACCTGGGAGGGTGGACCATACAGTCCCACTATGCTTGCACTGGAGGTTTATCTATCCCACAGCTATCTTAACCCATCCCACAGGTATCCTAATCCACCCCAAAGCTATCCTTACCCATCCCACAAGCACTCAAAGGCTTAAACCATTTCTAAAAGTTTCCACCAAGACTTTATTAAAAAAAAAGAAAGGAAGCAAGTGTATGAATCAAAAATATACTTTATTAACAACAAGCTATAAAACAAAAATGAGTCTCTGGCACTCCTCTTGGTCGCTCAGTCTCATGGGTGAATGGTGCAGGTGCTGTGGAGGTGGCTGGTGCTGGAGTGCTTTTCATCAGCTCCTCCAGAAGCAGAAGCAGCAGAAGCGCCAGCCCCAGAAGAGCGAGCCCGTGCTGCAGAAGCCCCAGCAGAACCAGAGTGAGGGCCAGGGGGCGGGATGGTATCCCTGTCCCTCTTGCCAGGGCTGGCAGCAGATGGCTGAGGCTTGCTGTGCTTCCGCATGGTTGTGGGGTTGCTGGCTGGCAGGGAGGCTTGCAGGAAGGCTGGCGGGGAGGCTCGCACCAAGGCAGGCAGGCAGGTTGGCAGGCAAGCAGGCACCAAGGCTGGCAGGCAGACATGAACCAAGGCAGGCAGGCAGGCTGGCAGGCAGACATGAACCAAGGCTGGCAGGAAGGCTGGCAGGCAGACATGAACCAAGGCTGGCAGGAAGGCTGGCAGGCAGACATGAACCAAGGCTGGCAGGAAGGCAGGCAGCAAGGCTGGCAGGCAGACCGGCTGGCAGCAAGCCTGGCAGGCAGGCTGGCAGCAAGGCTGGCAGGCAGACATGCAGGCAGGGCAGGCAAGGCAGTCAATGTGTCCGGCAGGTCTTTCCTCTGAATGGCGACCTGCTTCCGAGCTGCTTCTGTTATATCCACGGGGCTGAGGCAATGCATCCTCCCCGCATGCGCAATTAACGCCAGGTATCCATTAGGCTTCCGCTGTGCATCCGCTAGGCTTCCACTATGCATCCGCTTCATCCGTTCTGCGTCCGCTCTGCTTCCGCTCTTTCCGTTCCGCCTCCGCTTTGCTGAGGCCCCCCGGTAGCCCTGTGGATGTGCCACCCACTCCCATCCGCTTCCATCCGCTGGGCTTCCGTTCTGCATCTGCTTTCCATCCGCCCTGCGTCCTCCCCGCATCCGTGTTATCCGCTCCGGTTATGCAAATTTTTGCCCCTTTTGAGAGCGGATAACAACGGATGGAACATTTTGCTCATCCGCTGTGTCCTTTTTGCATCTGTTGGCCAGTGTGACATGGGCTTTACAGCTATATCGCACATTGTGAATTAAGGCCCTGTCCCACTGGCCGACGGATGCAAAACGTATGCATAAAGGACACAGTGGATGAGCAAAATTTCGGGGGTGGCTCCATCCTTTGTCATCTGCTCCCAAAAGTGGCAAAAATTTGCATAAACAGAACGGAAAAGAACAGAAAAGAATGGACCTGGGTAGTATGTAGTGGGGATGTTAAACGGATGTTCATAGTAAGCTTAGCAGATGTATATCAGATGCAAACCGTTCACTGCGCATCCTTTCTATTTCTGTGCTACTAACGCTATGCAGACGTTCCATGTACCTTTTGTTTCCTCCCTCTTTCCATTTTCAGCTGCAACGGATGTGAGTTGCGAGGATGCTCACAGGATACAGAGAGGTTACAGCGGACGTTTAACAGATGATAAATGGACATAGAACATTTGTTGCTCGGATGTCATGGATTTACATCATACACAGCAGAAAGTTCATCTGTTCACAAAGTTTTGTGCAGCTCAAAACTTCTTGGGCAGATGAAAACTCAGTGAATGGATGCTGGAGGGATAGAACATATGAAACATATATGCAGTGAGTACACAATGGATGCATCACGTTTTCCAATGGATGGCAAGCTTTTTTTAATGTTGTACATCCTCTTTGCATCCGTTGGTGCAGTGGGACATGGTCTTAAGAGACAATAGGAGTGCTTTAATTTTTAAGTTTCTTTTTAAATTTGGTTCCAAGTTGAATCAAACTGCCCCACTATTAGTCTAAGATTAAATAATCTAGTTTCCTAAAGCCCCTGTCACACCAACGGATGCAAAGAGGATGTAAAATGTTAAAAAAAGCTTACCATCCATTGGAAAACATGATGCATCCGTTGTGTACTCACTGCATATGTTTTTCATACTCTCTATCTGTCCAGCATCCGTCAACTGTGATTTCATCCGCTCAAAAAGTTTTTTTTTTTTTTGAAAAGAATTTTATTAATTTTCTACAAACACAGATGACATACAAAACATTAAAAACATCTGCTCTCATATATACTTCCGGTGTGTCGGTTGGTTCATCAGTTTTGTGCATTCATTTTGTAGTCTCAGTTACAGTTATATTGCATAACAATTCATATTGTCAATCCATATCCTAATATTACTAAAAAAAAGAAAAAAAATTTTTTTTTGACTATACTTTTAATCATTCATGCTTTGTGAGATAACAATACTTTAAACAGTTTATTCTATAACAAATCATATAATCATAACAAATCAATCCTAAAAACCCTTTATAGATATAGTATTAATGTTCTATTATCGTATTTTATCATCTAGCCATTGATAAAAAAGATCCCAAATTTCATAAAATTGTTTATCTTCTTGCTCTCTAATTTCAAATGTCAATCTACTCATCTCAGCACATTCCAATATTTTCTTAATAATTTCTTCCTGTAATGGTATTTTCTCATTCTTCCAATTTTTAGCAAATACAATCCTAGCCGCTGTTAATACATTTACAATCAAATATTTCAAATCTTTATTATATGTATCAGGTAAAATTCCCAATAAAAAGATCTCTGGTTTCAAGTCTATGTGTTTCTTTGTCATTTTTTCCAACCACATGTGAATTTTAGTCCAATATTTTCTAGCATCCTCACAAGTCCACCACATATGATAGTATGAGCCAGGTATCTGATGACATTTCCAACATTTTTCAGATTTGTTCTTGAACATTCTTGCTATTCTTGTCGGGGGGAAGTGCCACCTGTAAAACATCTTATACAAGTTTTCTTTATATGCTGTTGACATTGTCATTTTATAGTTTTGAGACCACAATTTTTGCCATTTTTCTCAATCAATCCCATATCCAAAATTCTTCCCCCAAGCAATCATAGTTTCTTTAACTTGTTCTTCCTCTAACTTAATTCCCAATAAATAACCATATAATTTTTTAATCACTTTCTCATCAGTACCCATCAATATCTTATCTAAATCAGTCTGTTTATCATAGAATCCTTCCGTTTTAAAATCTTCATCATATCTTGAGTGTATTTGTGCATATGAAAACCAATTCATCCTTATACCTTGTTCCTCTAAGTTTTGGATCGATTTAAGTCCACCCTTTTCATCCAACAATTCCCCATATCTAACTGTTTGTTCCTTTTTATAGATCATAGGATAGGAAAATGCTTCAATAGTCGATAACCAAACTGGAATTTTCAAATAACATTGTTTTTTTTATCTTCTCCCAATTTAACCACAAAGACTCCCGTATATAATGTCTTCTGAAATACCCCTGTGTTTTAGTTCCCTTGTACCATAAAAAAGCATGCCAGCCCAACAATAAATCATGTCCTTCTAATGTCAACAATCTATGCTTTCTTAATGTTATCCATTCTTTGACCCACATCAAACTTGCAGCTTGATAATACAATTCCCAATTAGGCAGGCCAAAACCTCCTCTAATTCTAGCATCTTGCAAAAGCTTTAACTTTATTCTCGCTCTTTTACCTTGCCATATAAACTTCAACATGATTTTATTTAAATCTTCAAAATATTCTTTTCCAAGTCTAATTGGTATTGTTTGAAAGAGAAATAAAATTCTGGGTAAAATATTCATCTTAATTGTTGAAATTCTCCCTATTAATGACAATTGCAAGTTTTCCCATTTCTTCAAGTCTGTAATTATCTGTTGTTTGAGTTTAATATAATTATTCTCTTTTAATGTGCTACATCTTGCTGTCAAATATATCCCCAGATACTTAACCTTATTTGTAACTTGGATTTTCAAAAAATCTGTCAGTTCTTCTCTTTGTCTCAGTAACATGTTTTTTGTCAGAATCTTTATTTTATCTTTATTTATTTTCAAGCCAGCCATCTCACCATATGTCTTTATCTTTTCCAATAACTTTAGAGTGGTTTCTAATGGGTCTTCCAGAATAAAAGCTAAATCATCAGCAAAAGCTTGTAGTTTGAATTCTTCCTTTTAAATTTTCATTCCTTTTATACTTTTGTCATCCCTAATATTTCTATTCAACACTTCCAAAGTCAATACGAATAACAAAGGAGATAAGGGACACCCTTGTCTTGTGCCTTTTCTTATATTAATAAGATCTGTAAATTCTCCCTCCATCATTACCTTTGCTGTCTGTTTATTATATATGGCTTCTATTGCTTGAATAAATTTTCTGGCAAAGCCCATCTGTTCCAATAGTAATAACATAAATCTCCAGTTCACGTTGTCAAATGCCTTTTGAGCATCTAGGAATATCAAAGCCATTTGCTTCTCAGGATGAGTCTCATAATATTCCAAAGTATCCAAGATTACTCTCATATTGTCTCTAATTTGTCTCTTTGGCAGAAATCCATTTTGATCTGGGTGAATAAAATTATTTAAATATTTTTTCAGTCTTTCTGCTAAAATTGAAGCAAAGATTTTATAATCTGCATTCAATAAGGAAATAGGTCTATAATTCTTGAATTGCAACGGGTCAGCCTCTTCTTTTAGAATAAGTGTAATATAAGCCTCTGACCATGTTTTGGGTGTCATCTTCTTTAACATAACTTCATTCATAACTTCTAACAATGGGATGTTCAATGATTCTTGAAATTTTTTAAAGAATTCTGCCGGAAGCCCATCTGGACCTGGTGCTTTCCCATTATTTTGTCTCTTAAATGCTTCATTTAATTCCATCATTGTTATATCACTTTCTAACATTTCTTCAGTCTCTTTAGGTATCTTCGGTAAGTTAACATTCTGTAAATACTGTTTAATTTTTTCCTCATCAATATTATCTTGTTTATATAGTTGCCCATAGAAATCTCGGATAATTTCCTTTTTCTCCTTATTACCACAACAAACTTGGCCTTGATCATCTATTAGTTTCAATATTTTTCTTGATTCCTTCTCCTTTCTCAGTTTATATGCTAGCCATCTACCTGGTTTATTTGCATCTTCAAAATAATTCTGTTTAGAATTTCTAATTTTCTGTGCCAGTTCTTCTTTCTCTATTAATTCCATTTTATGCTTAATTACATCCAGTTTCAATTTAATACCTTTTTTCTGTGGCATTTTCTGTAGTTCTTTTTCAAGTCTTTTATATTCATCTTCCAAGGTCTTGGAGGCTTGTCTTTTCCTAATATTCTTTTTTCTTGTATAATCTATTATCAAACCTCTAACATATGCCTTCATTGTATCCCAAACATTCTGTATTGAAGTATCTTCTTTTTTATTTTCTTTAAAGAAAAAAACCAATTCCTTCTCCATCCATTGTGTAAAGTCTTTTTCCTTTAAAATAGTATTGTTTAATGTCCATCTCGATCTTTTTTTTTGTCCCTTCCATTTAATTGTCATTGGACTATGGTCTGCCCAAGTACTTATTTCAATACTTGTTTCTTGAATAATGGATATTAATTCTGATGAGATCCAAATCATATCTAATCTGGACCATGATAAATGTCTATTAGAGTAAAAAGTATATTGTTTAGCTTTGACATTTCTTTCTCTCCAAATATCTTTTAAGGTTAATTCATCTGTCATTTTAAAAAAAGATTTAGGGAGAACCTTTCTATTTTGTTTTGTTGTTGTTGTTATATAGTCCAATTTATTGTCCACAATTCCATTAAAGTCTCCCATCATAATTATATTAACATAGTCCAGTCTAATTATTTCCATATGTAGTTTTTTATAAAACTCTTCTTGTTTATCATTCGGAGCATAAATTGCAATCAGGAGTATTTTTCTATTATTGTCCATTATTTCCACCATTAATACTCTTCCGTCTTCATCCGTGTAAATCAGTTTTGCTGGGATATCCTCTTTATTGTAGAGAACCACTCCTCTTTTCTTACATTGAATCAAAGAAGTAAATATTTTCCCTAATTTTGGCTGTACTAACAATTTCTCATGTTGTTTTTTAATATGAACTTCTTGTAAGCAAATTATATCAAATTTTAATTTCTCTAATTTATGAAAGGTTTTCCTTCTTTTAACAGCTGAGTTAAGTCCATTTATATTCATTGTAATCAGTTTTTTTTCTTCCATGATTATGCTTTATATTTAGGTCTAACAGCTCTCATAGCTCTCACTTCACGTTGTTCTTTACTGTCTACCTGTCCACCTACAACTCCTTTCTCTTTTTCAATCTCCAGTTGTTCCTCCTGAAACTCAATTAATGAGACCTCTTTCTCTGCCTCCTCTCTTCTTCTTCCAAAAAATTCTGCGTAGAAAAGTTCTGCTTTTTCAATCGAGTCAATTCTATGTCTCTGTTCTTGCCACGTAAATATTAGTCCTTCTGGTATCAGCCATCTATAGTTCACTTCATTTTCCAGCAGCATTTTGGTCAGAAATCGGTATTCTCTTCTCATCTCTCTCACTCTTCTAGGTATTTGTTTTAAAACCACAATCTCTTTGCCTTTATATTTCAATGTTTTCTCTCTTACCACTTGTAATATTTGTGTTTTGATGGATTTTTTGGTAAATCTAATATGGACTTCCTTTGGTAATTTATTTCTCATCGCATATCTTGTATAAACTCGATATACTTCATCTACCCCATCCATCATCTTTTCCTCTGTAATTTCCAGAACATCTGCCAACATTTCTATCATTATCGCAACCAAATTTTCTCGCTTTTCCTCTTCTATATTTTGGAATCTAAGATAAAATTCTGACCTTTCCATCTCCCACCTCAACATCCTTTTTTTTTCTTGTTCTACCACTGTTAATCTAGTGTCAATATTTCCAATCTTCTCCTCTCTTTGTTTTCCTTCTTCCTCAATTTTTTGGAATCTCTCCTCATACTTTCCTATCATTTGTTTAATATTTTCCACTTTTTCATCAGTCTTCTCTGTTCTTTGTTCAATAGCATCTATTTTTACCTTAATATCTTGGATTCCTTGCATAATCATCTGTAAATTTACTTTTTCTTGTTCTTTATCTTGCTTCAACATTGTCTGAATTAAATGTTGTCCTTCAGATGGTGGGGAAGCAGAGGTAGAAGCAGAAATGCCAAATGATTTTGGTTTCCTGCTCATTTTAATGCTTCCAAAGCTTCAGATTCTCTTTGACTTTCAATCCAGCTGATAAAGTAGCCAATTATAGTCCAAAAAAAAAAAAAAAAAGGAAAAAAATAAAAAAAATCCAATAATAAAAAGCCCAAAACCAAAAAAAAAAAAAAAAAGGGAAAAAGGAAAAAGGAAGGTCTTCAGGTTCTTCTAGACCCTAGTCCAATTGAAATAATCTACCATAAAAAAGAAAAAATAGAAGAAAAAGAAAAAAAAATAATCAAAAAAGAAAAACAAAGTGATCCAAAAACATAGATGGAAGAAACAAAAAAGCAAAGAAAAAAAGAAAGAGATCTGAGGCTTTCCTTTAAAATAAAAAGCAAAAATACTAGAGTTAAAATTTACAAAAAGGCTGGCGAGTAGGAATTTCACAAGTATATATATACATTGCACACTGCACTTTATTTCTTTATCCAAGGCTCTTATTATGACTCTCTTCTCCAGCAGCTTCAAAGCCAAGCCTCAAATGTTGAAATATTGATAAGAGTCCAGGAAAGCACCTGTAATAATATTTTACTGTGTTCTCCCTCTATCTTATCACATTAAAATGTCCTTGAAAAGGAGTGCTTATACATTTTTCTCCCCAGTTCAACAAAAATATTTTCAAGCCTCTAGTTGGCAGTGTTGCAACATCTCATAATACTCTTTCCCCCCCCAGCCAGAAGAAAAAATATTTATAAAAAACTCAAACAAGAAGAAAAAAAAAAAAGATAACCAGAGGGAGCCTCTAACCTAAAGAAAATTAAAAAAAATCAAAAGAAGCATAAAAATATATATAAGAGAAAATTCAATCCGGTTAAATACAAAGTCAGATTAAAGTCCTCAGAAAAAAAAAATAAGAAAAGAATCCAAGCCTCAATTTGACATCACTTAAAAAACGCCGCTCCACCAGTTCCAGTCAAACAAAAATAAAGTCACAGATTTCTTCTTTGTTCAGGATGTCCTTTCAAGTCTCAACCAATTTACAATACAAAAGAAGTTTCTCACCCAACCGACACACACTCGCTCCAGCCACTTTCTTTCTGGAGCTGTCCCGACTTCAGCAGCTTTTGGAGGCTGCCTTTCCGCTGCCAGCAAAAGGGCTTCTCCCGGATCAAACCAGAGATTTTGCGATATCTCTGGGATCCTGGGACAGTGCCCTTCACAATCCCCATCTCTACGGGATGGTTTAGGTCTGTTAGGACCGACCAGGGGCGAAAATATCAGCTGCGATCTCAGAGCCCTGAGATCGCAGCTGTAACACCGAGACGAAGCTCCGCCTTCTCTCACATCCGCTCAAAAAGTCTTGAGCTGCACAAAACTTTTTGTGTGGATGAATTTTCCGCCGCGTATGATCTACATCTGCTATGCATATGGGGAACATCCATTATACGTCCGTTGTCATCTGTTACGCGTCCGCTATATCCGCTAGGCATCCGCTGCATATCCACGCAATTCAAATCCACTCCACCGGAAAACGGACACAGGGAGGAAGCAAAATGGACACGGAACGGACACACAGAGTTAGTAGCACGGACGTAGAAAGTATGAAAGCGGATGCAGCTTGGATATAAAGCATTAAAATGGAAAAAAACATTCATATAGGGGATGTATCTCGGATATTTAGGATGTCTGGAGGATGCCTGGAGTATGCGGAAGGACACCTAGCAGAAAACCGACATTTCCTATAAAAAGGGGGAGGAAATCACATGGATCTCACATTCAGTCCAGCAGCCCCGGAGGTTGCAGAGGCTGCAGACCTCTTCAGCCTTGCTCTTGCTCTTCCACAGCATCCATTCTTCTCCACCATAGATCATCGCAGGCTCCCTTTGGTAGCCGCCATCATTCAACACCAGAACCAAGCCCTCTTCAGGCTCTTTCACCTTTTCTATGGGAAGAAAAGGGGTGGCCAAGAAGTGTCTGGGTCCGACGATGGATCGGGAGAAGAGCGGAGTTTGGACTCTATGACAAGCTGATGGTGGAGCTGAGGAATGAAGACACTCATGCATTCCAGCACTTCATGAGGATGCCACCAGCCATGTTTGATGAAATTGTGGAGCATCTGAGACCCAGGTTGACCAACCAGAGCACCAACTTCCATCCCAGCCTGGACCCTGGGATCAAGGTGGCACTGACTCTGCGCCACCGGGCCTCCAGGACCATGTACAAAAACATGCAGTACGCCTGGAGGGTGCCACACAACACCATCAGCATTGTGGTCAGAGAAGTGGTGCAGGCCATCATCAAAGAATACGTGGAGGAGCTCCTGAAGAAGAAGAAGAAGGCTGGAGAAAAGTTGCAGAGCAGTGGTATCAGAGGTGGAACTTTCCCCACATCATTGGAGCCATAGATGGTAAGCACGTGGCCTGCAAAGCTCCAGTAAGTCAGGGTCCACTTATTTCAACTACAAGGGCTTCTTCAGCATCATCCTCTTCACCATGATCGATGCTGACTACAAGTTCATGTACATCGATGCTTCAGGCAACGGGTCAGCTTCAGATGCCCAGGTATACAATGCCAGTGACCTCAAGGAGGGGCTGGAACACAAGCTCATCATGGGCTTCCCAGATCCAGACCCCCTGCCCATAGACACACAAAATGTGCCCTACTTCATCGTGGGGGATGACTTCTTCTCCCTCAGAACCTACCTCATGAAGCCCTACACTTCCAGATGCCTCACCCGTGAAGAGAGAATCTTCAACTACAGGCTGTCCAGGGAAAGACGGGTGGTGGAGAACGCCTTTGGCATCCTGGCCAACAGGTTGCAGGTACTTCTCACCACCATGCAGCATCATCCACAAACTGTGAGGAGCATCGTGGAAGCTTGCTGCATCCTGCACAATCTCATGCGCACCCGCTACCCAGTGTTGCAGAACAGGCTTGTGGACCGCCAACAAGGCAACAGGGACATAAGGCCTGGGGAATGGAGGCAAGGACAAAACCTGATCGACCCTGTGGATGTACCAGGCCCCAACAGAGCTTCACGTGAAGGGAAGAAGCAGCGCAACCTCCTGAAACACTTGTACAACTCCCCAGCTGGAGCAGTGGAGTGGCAAGACAGGATGGTAGATACTTAATGGATGCTTCCTTGAGACTGTCTCATCACACTGATGAGATTGTGCCAAGTATGTTTAGTGGCCTTACAATGAATAGGACATTAATAAAGAGTTTTGTTTATGTTGAAATGTGTGGATCAATGATTAAATAGTTGTTGATAATAAAGGGCCATATATGTGGCAGCTGGGAGGGTGGAGGCTTATCTATCCCACAGCTATTACCCATCCCACAGATATCCCTGCCCATCCCATAAGCATGCAAAGGCTTAACCATTTTCTAAAAGTTTCCACCAAGACTTTATTAAGTAAAAGAAATGACCCAAGTGTGTGAAGCAAAGAAAACCTTTATTAATAACAGCAAAGTGTAGGAATTTATTTAAAAAGCAAAAGGAACCAAGAAAAGTGTCCCAAGCAATGATAAAGTCAACAGGTAACAACTCAGTCTCTGGCAATGTTCTCAGTCACTCTGAGGCATGTCCATGGTCTCAGGTGTAAAGGGGACAGGGACTGTGGAGGTGGCAGTGGCTGGAGTGCTGGTCTGAGGTGCCATTGGGGTGCCTGGCCCCGAGAGGACAACAGGAGATGGTGTATTCAGGAAGCTCTCAGAAAGCTGGCTCAGTACAGTGAGGTTGAGAGGCCCTTCCTCCAGGTCCTGGGATGTCAGGAACAGGACCGATGACAGATGTTCTGAGGCCGGGCTTGGCTGTGGAGTGGAGGAAGGAGGAGTGTAGTGGGGATGTCTGGTGAGGCGTCTGTGGCGTGCGAGGAAACATCTGTGGAATTGGTGGCATCGGAGGCATCTGTGGCATCTGTGGCATCGGTGGCATCAGTGGCATCTGTGGCGTCGGTGGCATCTGTGGCATGGGTGGCATTGTTGACATCGGTGACATCGGTGGCATCAATGGCATCTGTGGTGTCGGTGGCACCTGTGGTGTGCGAAGAACCTGTGCCTGGACTGGGAAGGGCTGCCTGTGCTGCTGGAACTCCTGGTAGCTGTAGCCTTGTTAGGAGAGGGGCTGTTGAAAGCATTGGAAGGGCTGTGACATCGCCTGGGGTGGAGGAGCAGACCTGGAGTGGGTGGGAGCAGGTTCAGCTGGGCCTGGAGGGTGGTGCAGCAGCGCCATGATCTGCTCCTTCATCACCTGATACTGGGGCTCGTGCATGTCCATGAGGGTCTGGGTCACATAGGTGAGGAAGGGATTGTGCTTTGAGGAAGGAATCTCAAAGTGAACCAGCTGAGAGAGGAGATCTGCGCTGTTCTTGATGGTGTCCCTGATCTCCAAGAGGACAGTGTGGCTCTGTCTCTCCAGTCTGCCTCTCTGCCTGCTTTCTGTGGAGGTGGAGCTGAGGGTGGGTGTGGGTTGGTCCCTAGTGGTCACTGCTTCTTCTTGCTCCATGTGTGTGAGAGAATCCTCCACGTCCTCCAGCATAGGGTGTGCAGCTGTCAGGAGGGTCTCTGTCATGGGGCGCTCTGTGGACACCTGCCCAGACACGGTCGCTGTCTCCTGGCCAGAAGAGGACTGGCTGTCTTTGGGCTGCCTGAGAGTGAGGGTAGACAGAGGGGCTGCTCCTCGGTGGTGGATCTCACCCTCCAAGAAGCTTCACTTTGCCATGACATAGGTCTCCCGGTCAGTGAGCTTGACTGCGGCCTGGCCAGACTTCTTGAGGTGCAGCTTCCCATACCAGGTGTGCATATGCTTCCACCACCCGAGGAGGACATCAGCAGTGTAGCCCAAGTTCTCCGCCTTCTGTCTCCAAGCCGCCTGCTTTCACTTGGTGTCTCGATAGAGCCTGTGGCCCTTCCTCCACATATACTCGTTCTCCCTCAGCCACTCCAGCACCTCCTCCTCATGCTCCTCTGCGATGTAGTACTGTTTCCTCTCTCCCTTCTCCTTCTCCTTGCCTTGCCTCTTCCTCCCTCTGGCAGGGCCTTCAGCTTCAGGGCTGTTAAGCCTGGGTTCCCCAACCAGGGTTAGGTAGACAAGCTAAACA
>BLBF01000062.1:3871705-3905127 GCA_015471245.1 Laticauda colubrina | reverse complement strand
TAGTATTTCACCTAAAACAGTTAGGGTGAACAATGTTATCCCTAACAAGGGCTTTCAGGGCTTTGGGGCTGGTCCACCATAGCAGCAGCAGGAGAAGCAGCAGGAGAAGCAGCAGGAGAAGCAGCAGCAGGAGAAGCACACCAGCACCAGCAGCAGGAGCAGCACCAGCAGCAGAAGAAGCAGCACCAGCAGAAGAAGAAGAAGCAGCAGCAGCACCAGTAGCAGAAGAAGCAGCACCAGCACCAGCAGCAGAAGAAGCAGCACCAGCACCAGCAGTGTCAGTGCCAGGAGGTGGGATGGTGGATCTATCCCTCTTGCCAGGGCTGGCAGAAGATGGCACAGGCTTCCTCTTCTTCCCCATCATGAAGATGTCTCTGATGAAGATGTCTCTGATGAAGATGTCTCTGATGAAGATGTCTCTGATGAAGATGTGTCTGGCAGCAGGTCTTTCCTCTGAATGGTGACCTGCTTGCAAGCTGCCTCCTTTTATATCCATGGGGCTGATGCAATGCATCCTCCCCGCATGCACAGTGATCCGCTAGGCATCCGCTCTGCATCCTCCCTGCATCCGTGTCATCTGCTACGCATCCGCTCTCCATCTGTCATGCATCTGCTACACATCCGCTATGCATCCGCTCTTCATCCGCTTCATCTGCTACGCATCAGCTCTTTCCGCTACGCATCCGCTTTGCTATGCTCCCCTGGAAGCCCTGTGGACATGCCATCCGCTTCCATCCGCTTTCATCTGCTAGGCTTCCGTTGAGCATCCATTTTACATCTGCGATACATCCTCCCCTTGTCCGTTCTTTTCTGTTCTCTTTATGCAAATTTGGGGTACTTTTGAGAGCGGATAACAACGTATGGAAAATTTGCTTGTCCGCTGTGTCCTTTTTACATACGTTTTGCATCCGTCGGGCGATGTGACCTGGCCTTAACTAAAGGTGTAAGCAAAATCTTAAGGCAAGGTCACACCGGCCAAAGGATGCAAAACGTATGTAAAAAGGACATAGCGGATGAGCAAATTTTTCACCCGTTGTTATCCGCTCTCAAAAGTGCCCCAAATTTGCATAAACAGAGCGGACAAGAATGGAAAGGAACGGACATGGGGAGGATGTAGTGGAGTTGTAAAGCGGATGTTCGTAGGAAGCCTAGTGGATGAAAGTGGATGGAAGCGGATGACACATCCGCAGGGCTTCCGGGGGAGAACAGCAAAGCGGATGCATAGTGAATGACGCAGATGCATTATGGACGTCTATAGGATGCATAACGGATGCCTAGCAGATGCAAAACGTTCACTGCGCATGTGGAGAGGATGTGGATATAAAAGGAGGCAGCTTGCAAGCAGGTCACCATTCAGCGGAAAGACCTGCTGCCAGAGACATCTTGAGAGAACAACATGGGGAAGAAGAGGAAACCTGTGCCTACTCCTGCGAGCCCTGACAAGAAGGACAGAACCAACATCCCACCTCCTGGTGCTGACTCTGAAGCTGCTGCTGCGGCTGCTCCTGGTGCTCCTGGTGGTGCTACTGCTGGTGCTTCTGCTGATGCTGCTGCTGGTGTTGCTGGTGTTGCTGGTGCTGCTGCTGCTTCTCCTCCTGCTGCTGCTGCTGCTTCTCCTGCTGCTGCTGCTGTGATGGACCAGCCCCAAGGCCCTCAAAGCCCTGCTGCTGAAGGCCCTGAAGCCCCTGCCAGAGGGAGGAAGAAGCAAGGCAAGTTGAAGGGGGAGAGGAAGCAGTCCTCCATTTCCGAGGACCATGAGGAGGAGGTGCTGGAATGGCTGAGGGAGAACGAGTACCTGTGGAGGAAGGGCCAAAGGCTCTATCGCAACACCAAGTGGAAGCAGGCAGCATGGAGACATAAGGCGGAGAGCCTGGGCTACACTTCAGATGTCCTCCTGGGTTGGTGGAAGTATATGCACACCTGGTATGGCAAGCTGCACCTGAAGAGATCCGGGCAGGCCGCTTTCAAGCTAACTGACCGGGAGACCTATGTCATGGCCAGGTGCAGCTTCCTGGAGGGTGATATCTGCCACCAAGGAGCAGCCTCTCTCTCAACCCTTTCCCTGAGACAGCCCACAGAGAGCCACTCCTCTTCCAGCCAGGAGACAGCTACCATGTCCAGGCAGGTGTCTTTGGAGGGCCCCACGACAGAGACCCCCCCACAGCTGCACTCCCCATGCCAGAGGACATGGAGGATCCCCTGTCTCAGATGGAGCAAGAAGAGGCAGCCACCAGAGACCAACCCACACCCATCCCCAGCTCCACCTCCAAAGAAAGCAGGCAGAGAGGCAGACCGGAGGGACAGAGCCACACTGTCCTCTTGGAGATCAGGGACACAATCAAAGAAAGCAAAGATCTCCTCTCCCAGCTGGTCCACTTTGACATACCATCATCCAACCGCAAGCCCTTCATCACGTACGTGGGCCAGACCCTCATGGACATGCCTGAGGCCCAGTACCAGGCAATGAAGGAGAGGATCACAGCTCTTCTGCACCACCCTCCAGGCCCAGCTGAACCTGCTGCTACCCATTCCAGGTCTGCTCCTCCACCCCAGGCAATGTCACAGCCCTTCCATGGATTTCAGCAGCCCCTCGCCTACTAAGCCTACCACTACCAGGACTTCCCACAGCAGAGGCAGCCCTTCCCAGTCCACATCTAGGTTCCGCGGATGCCACAGATGCCACAGACGCCTCACCTGACCCAGCTGCAGACCAGACAGCCCCACTACACTCCTCCTTCCTCCACCCCACAGCCAAGCCCTTCCTCAGAACATCTGTCATCGGTCCTGTTCCTGACATCCCAGGTCCTTGAGGAAGTGCCTCTCAACCTCATGGGACTGAGTCAGCTCTCTGAGAGCTTCCTGCATACACCATCTCCTGTTGTACTCTCGGGGCCAGGCACCCCAATGGCGCCTCAGACCAGCACTCCAGCCACAGCCACCTCCACAGTCCCTGGCCCCTTTACATCTGAGACCATGGACACGCCTCAGAGTGACTGAAAAGAGTGCCAGACACCGAGTTGTTACCTGCTCACCTTATCTTTGCTTAAAGACACTTTACTTGGGGCATTTTGCTTTTTTATCAAGTCATACAGTTTGTTATTTTATAAAGGTTATCTTTGCTTCACACACTTGGTTCATTTTTTTTACTTAATAAAGTGTTGGGGAAAACTTTGAAAAAAGGGTTAAGCCTTTGCATGCTTGTGGGATGGGTAAGGATAGCTGTGGGATGGATAGCTGTGAGATGGGTAAGGATAGCTGTGGGATGGATAGCTGTGGGATCGGTAATGATAGCTGTGGGATAGATAAACCTCCAGTGCAAGCATAGTCGGAATGTATGGTCCACCCTCCTAGGTGCCAAACATATGTCCCTTTATTATCAATAACAATTTCATCATTGATCCACACATTTCAACATAAACAAAACTCTTTATTAATAACCTATTAATTGTAAGGCCACTCAACATACATGGCGCAATCTCATCAGTGTGATGAGGCAGGCTGAAGGAAGCATCCATTAAGCATCTACCATCCTGTCTTGCCACTCCACTACTCCAGCTGGGGAGTTGCACCAGTGTTTCAGTAAGTTGCACTGCTTCTTCCCTCTACGTGAAGCTCTTGCACATCCACAGTGACTATCAGGTTTAGTCCTTGCCTCCACTCACCAGGCTCCATGTCCCCATTGCCTTGGTGGCGGCCCACAAGCCTGTTCTGCAACACTGGGTAGCGGGTGCGCATGAGATTGTGCAGGATGCGGCAAGCTTCCACGATGTTCCTCACGGTCTCTGAGCGATGCTGCATGGTGGTGAGAAGTACCTGGAACCTGTTGGCCAGGATGCCAAAGGCGTTCTCCACCACCCGTCTTTCCCTAGACAGCCTGTAGTTGAAGTTCCTCTCTTCACAGGTGAGATATCTGGAAGTCTAGGGCTTCATGAGGTAGGTTCTGAGGGAGAAGGTGTCAACCTCCATGATGAAGTAGGGCACATCTTGTGTGTCGTTGGGCAGGGGGTCTGGATCTGGGAAGCCCATGGTGAGGTTGCGTTCCAGCCCCTCCTTGAGGTCACTGGCGTTGTATACCTGGGCATCTAAGCTGACCTGTTGCCTGAAGCATCGATGTCCATGGACTTGTAGTCAGCATCAACTATGGCAAAGAGGATGGTGCTGAAGAAGCCCTTGTAGTTCAAATAATTGGACCCTGAGTTGGCTGGAGCTTTGCAGGCCATGTGTTTCCCATCTATGCCTCCAATGGTGTGGGGAAAGTTCCACCTCTGATACCACTGCTCTGCAACTTTCCTCCAGCCTTCTTCTTCTTCTTCAGGAGCTCCTCCACGTATTCTCCTTCTTCTCTTTGCATAGAAAAGGTGAAACAGTCTGAAGAGGGCTTGGTTCTGGTGTTGAATGATGGCGGCTACCAAAAGGAGTGTGCGATGATCCATGGTGGAGATCAATGGATGATGTGGAAGAGCAAGAGCAAGGTTGAAGAGGTCTGCACACCAGGGCTGATGGACTGAATGTGAGATCCAGGTGATTTCCTACCCCTTTTTATATGAAATGTCGGTTTTCCACAAGCTGTCCTTCCACATACTCTAGGCATCCCCCAGACATCCTAAATATCCGAGATACATCCCATATACAAATGTTTTTTCCGTTTTAATGCTTTCTATATGAGATGCATCCGCTTTCATCCTTTCTGTGTCCGTGCTACTAACGCTGTGTGGATGTTCCACGTACCTTTCGCTTCCTCCCTCTTTCCACTTTCCACTGGAGTGGATGTGAATTGAGCGGATGCCCAGAGGATGCTGAGAGGATACAGCGAATGTGTTACAGATCACAACGGACGTAGAATGTTTATTGCCCATATGTGTCACGGATGTAGATCGTACGCGGCCGAAAGTTCATCCGCTCAAAAGGTTTTGTGCAGCTCAAAACTTTTTGAGAGGATGAAATAGCAGTAGACGGATGTTTGACGGATAGAGCGTATGAAAGACGTACGCAGTGAGTACACAATCGATGCATCGCGTTTTCCAATGCATGGCAAGATTTTTTGTCTGTTTTACATCCTCTTTGCATCCGTTGGTTCAGTGTAACAGGGGCTTTATTGTCAATTTGGTTAATAAATAGATAAATCTTTTTTCAACTCCCCGATATTTTTCACAAGTGGTATTTTTTTTCAATGTTTTGTTCCATATCCTATTATTTTCAATGTATTTGTCTTGCTGTTTATCATTTAATATATAGAAAATATAAATTTGCACATCATTAAATCAAAATTTGGTTTGAGATACAGTGTGTGATGACACACAGAGACATACATGACACTAGCCTATGTTTAATCTGAGGTACTTTATGGAAAAGCTGATTTTCTTGGTTTGTTTCCCCAGGGGGAAAAATTAAATTAAAATATTATCAGCTTTTGCAATGCACAGAAAGAGAACCTGAGGGCATTTCAAGAACTGAAAAAAGTGGCTACTTCAACAGTATTAGAACTAATTACCCCTAAAATAACAGTAGAATGCAATATTACTTGAGAAACAGCTAGGTGATATCCTCAGAGAAATTTGAACAAGAATACAAAGCTGGAATATGTGTGTGTGAGTGTGTGTGTGTGTGTGTGTATTCTCTATATATGTGTAAGAGTCCATTTTTGCATATGTCCATGTGTGTGGAATGTGTGTGTGTGTATTAGTGGTGATATGCTACTGGTTCGGCCCAGTTCAACCAAACTGGTAGTAAAAAAAGCCTCCAATGATTAGCTGAGAGAAGGAAAAAAAGCCACCAGCTGAGAGGAGAAAGAAGAGAAAAGCTCAGGATTGTGTGGAAAGCTGTGCATGCACATTAGGAGCATGTGCATTTGTGTGTGAACTATCACCGAACCGGTAGTGGAACAGGTTCCACTGCTGGTGTGTGTGTGTGTGTGTGTACACGTACAGGTAGTCCTTGGCTTACGACCACAATTGAGCCCAAAATTTATGTTGCTAAGAGACATTTGTTCAGTGAGTTTTGCCCCATTGTACAATCTTTTTTGCCACAGCTGTTAAATGAATCATGGAAGTTCTTAGTTATACAGTTGTTAAGTGAATCTGGTTGACTCTGCTTGTCAGAAGGTCACAAAAGGTGACCACAGACCCAGGGACATTGCAATTGTCATAGCAATAGCATTTAGACTTATATACCGCTTTGTAGTGCTTTTACAGCCATTTCTAAGTGGTTTACAGAGTCAGCTTTATGCCCCCAACAATCTAGGTCTTCATTTTATCCACCTCAGAAGGATGGAAGGCTGAGTTAACCTTGAGCCTGGAGAGATTCGATCTTCCAATTTGCAGGCAGCCAGCAATCAGTAGAAGTAACCTGCATTCTAATCACTGTGTTCTAACCACAGCAGAAGTACTGCATTCTAACCACTGTGCCACTGTAGATCACATCATAAACATGAGTCAATGTCCAACTTTCTGAATTTTGATCACATAACTATGGAGATGCTACAGTGGAAGTGTAAGTGTGAAAATAGTCATAAGTCATTTTTTCCAGTGCTGTTGTAACTTTGAATGGTCACTAAATGAAAGTTGTAAGTTGAGGGCTATATGTATAATCTGTATATTGTATACTGTATATGTATATTCAGTATACTGTGCATGCATAACATTATTTACCTCTATGTTAGGCTATGTTTTGAGAAGCAAGATGCGAGTTTTGTGTGGCAAATTTATACTAACAATTAAATTCACTTGGGACAGTCCACCTAAATAAGAACTTGGATTGAAATCTAGAAATTCTGTTCATTGTATGTGTATGATCCTTTCCTTTCCCCCTTATAAGAGAGAGTCTTGGGGTATTTTTCTCCTTTTTGTTACACATGTTGCTTATTTGCTACATTTGAATTATTTCAAAGGATATTTGGATGGTATTTTAACCTTATAATATGAGAAAGAGATTGGTCTCCAAAAGAAAAGCTTGCTTAAAACTTCCTATATATATTTACATTCTGAAAGGTGATCAATTAGCTCAGTGTGTCAGGCTCCGAGTTCCCTCGGAGTATATGTGTAAGTCACCTCACATTTGGGTTGGAAAATATATAAACCAGGATAGACATTTTAATACTGTCTCTTTAAGGGAATGCTAAAATGGTAATTGGATGTGGTTCCTCAAATGGCCATAAGATGGAGCCAGAAACCTTGCTTGTTCTGTTCTGTTCTGGAGAGTGTTGCCATTCCTGCATTTCCCTATTGACTATTGCTGATCATTGTTAGTCTTGGGTTTGATGTAAAGCCCATGTCACACTGCCCAACGGATGCAAAAAGGACACAACGGATGAGCAAAATGTTCCATCTGTTGTTATCCGCTCTCAAAAGGGGCAAAAATTTGCATAACCGGAGCGGATAACACGGATGCGGGGAGGACGCAGGGCGGATAGAAAGCGGATGCGGAACGGAAGCCCAGCGGATGGAAGCGGATGAGAGTGGATGGAGCATCCGCTAGGCTTCCGGGGGACCTCAGCAAAGCAGACTCGGAACGGATACAGTGGATGCACAGCGGACGCCGAACGGATGAAGCAGATGCACAGCGGAAGCCTAGAGGATGCAGAGCGGAAGCCGAACGGATGACTGTCATTAATTGCGCATGCGGGGGGGATGCATTGCGTCAGCCCCGCGAATATAACGGAAGCAGCTCGGAAGCAGGTCGCCATTCAGAGGAAAGACCTGCTGCCGGACGGATTGGCTGCCTTGCCTGCCCTGCCTGCATGTCTGCCTGCAAGCCTTGCTGCCAGCCTTGCTGCCAGCCTTGGTTCATGTCTGCCTGCCAGCCTTGGTGCCTGCCTGCCTGCCTGCCAGCCTTTCTGCCAGCCTTGGTGCCTGCCTCCCTGTCAGCCTTGGTGCCAGCCTTGGTGCCAGCCTTGGTGCCTGCCTTGGTGCCTGCCTTGGTGCCTGCCTGCCAGCCAGCCTTCCTGCCAGCCTTGGTGCCAGCCTCCCTGCCAGCCTTGCTGCCAGCCTTGGTTCCTGCCAGCCTTGCTGCCAGCCTTGGTTCCTGCCAGCCTCCCTCCCAGCCAGCAACCCCACAACCATGCGGAAGCACAGCAAGCCTCAGCCATCTGCTGCCAGCCCTGGCAAGAGGGACAGGTCTACCCTCCCACCCCCTGGCCCTCACTCTGGTTCTGCTGGGGCTTCTGCAGCACGGGCTCGCTCTTCTGGGGCTGGGGCTTCTGCTGCTTCTGCTTCTGCTTCTGGAGGAGCTGATGAAAAGCACTCCAGCACCAGCCAGCTCCAAAGCCACCCTTCAACCCTGAGACTGAGCGACCAAGAGGAGTGCCAGAGACTCATTTTTGTTTTATAGCTTGTTGTTAATAAAGTCTATTTATGATTCACACACTTGCTTCATTTCTTTTTTTTAATAAAGTCTTGATGGAAACTTTTAAAAATGGTTTAAGCCTTTTCATGCTTGTGGGATGCGTAAGGATAGCTTTGGGATGGGTTAGGATAGCAGTGGGATAGATAAACCTCCAGTGCAAGCATAGTGGGACTGTATGGTCCACCCTCCCAGGTGCCACACCTATGGCCCTTTATTATCAATAATAATGTAATAATTATCCACACATGTCAACATAAACACAACTCTTTATTAAACGCCCTGTTCATTGTAGGCCAACCAAACATACATGGCCCAATCTCATCCGTGTGATGAGACAGGCTGAAGGAAGCATCCATTAAGCATCTACCATCCTGTCTTGCCACTCCACTGCTCCAGCTGGGGAGTTGCACCATTGTCTCAGGAGGTTGCGCTGCTTCTTCGCTTCATGTGAAGCTCTGTTGGGGCCTTGCACATCCTCAGTGTCGATCAGGTTTCTCCCTTGCCTACATTCCCCAGCCTCCATGTCCCCAATGCCTTGTTCATGGTCCACAAGCCTGTTCTGCAAGACTGGGTAGCGGGTGCGCATGAGATTGTGTAGGATGCAGCAAACTTCCATGATCCTCCTCACGGTCTCTGGGCGATGCTGCATGGTGGTGAGAAGTACCTGGAACCTGTTGGCCAGGATGCCAAAGGCGTTCTCCACCACCCGCCTTGCCCTGGACAGCCTGTAGTTGAAGATCCTCTCTTCACGGGTGAGGCATCTGGAAGTAGGGCTTCATGAGGTAGGTTGTGAGGGAGAAGGTGTCATCCCCCATGATGAAGTAGGGCACATCTTGTGTGTCGTTGGGCAGGGTGTCTGGATCTGGGAAGCCCATGATGAGTTTGTGTTCCAGCTCCTCCTTGAGGTCACTGGCGTTGTATACCTGGGCATCTGAAGCTAACCCATTGCCTGAAGCATCGATGTACATGAACTTGTAGTCAGCATCGACCATGGCGAACAGGATGGTGCTGAAGAAGCCCTTGTAGTTGAAATAAGTGGACCCCGACTTGGCTGGAGCTTTGCAGGCCACGTGCTTGTCATCTATGGCTCCAACGGTGTGGGGGAAGTTCCACTTCAGATACCACTGCTCTGCAACTTTCTTCCATCCTTCTTCAGTGGAGGGGTACTGGAGGAGCTCATCCTTGTATTCTTCGATGATGGCCTGACCCACTTCTCTGACCACAATGCTGATGGTGTTTGATGGCACCCTCCAGCCGTACTGCATGCTCCTGTAGGTGCTCCCTGAGGCCAGGAGGTGCAGAGTGAGTGCCACCTTGAGCCCAGGTTCCAGGCTGGTATTTACCTTGGTCAACCTGGGTGTCAGATGCTGCACATCTTTGTCAAACATGGCTGGAGGCATTCTCATGAAGTTCTGGAATGCCCGAGTGTCTTCGTTCCTGAGCTCCACCATCAGCTTGTTGTACAGTCCGTCCTCTGCTCTTCTGGCGAATCATCTTCGGACCCAGACTCTTTTTGGCTGCCTCTTTTTCTTCTCGCAGTAGAGTTCACAGAGCCTGCAGATGGCTTCGCACTGTTGCAGAACGATGGTGGCTGCCGAAAGGACTTTGTTACAATCCACGGTGGACATGACTGGATGCTGTGGAAGAGGAAGAGCCAGATGAAGGCTGCAGAGGTCTGCACCACTGGGCTGCTGTTCTGAAAGTGAGATGCAGATGAGTTGCTCCCCCTTTTTATAGGAAATATAGGTTTTCCACTGGGCATCCTGTAGGCATCCTGTAGGCATCCTCTAGACATCCTTAATATCCGAGATAGGTTCCCTCTGCGAACATTTTTTCTGTTTTAAACGCTTTGTTTCTATGCTGCATCCGCTAGGCATCCGTTCTGCCTCCGTTCTGCGTCCGTTCTGCTTCCTCCCTATGTCCGGGCGGATGGAGTTGCGCGGATGCGTAGCGGATGCCTAGCAGATATAGAGGATGTGTAACGAATGCCTAGTGGATGCCTAGCGGATGCCTAGCGGATGCCTAGCGGATGCAGAATGGACGAACTGGATACATTTTCCGTGCAAAAGTTTTTGGGCAGCTCAAAACTTTCGGAGCAGATGAAACGTCAATAAACAGATACTGGATGGATAGAGAGGAAGCAAAATGGAAGCAGTGAGTACATCACGTTTTCCAACGGATTTTCCAAGCTTTTTTGTCTGTATTACATCCTCTTTGCATCCGTTGGTTCAGTATGACATGGGCTTAAGTCTGTTACTGAACTGTTTTCGATATTTGACTTTGTTATTGGATTATCCCTGGACTGAAAAACTGACTGCTTTAACCTTGAATGACTTGGACTGTTTACTGAACTTTGCTTAACCATTTTACTGGAAGTAAAAACCTACATTTTACTATACAGTGTAGCTGTGTGCTGCTTGTGTGTTATTCTTCACCACTCTCGCTATGTCTCCCTGTGTGTGCTCATTCTCCTAACAGGGAATTACCTCAACACTGTCTCAGATAACTGAGAGTTGGTGTGAATACACAATTCCATATACAGACAGATGTTTACCGTTTAATTGTGGTTTACAGTCCTGGTAAAGATGGCACAAGACCCATCGAAAAGTCTATCACTGATAACCCGGTTGGATGGAACCAACTATGTTTCCTGGTCTATGAAGTGCAGTCTACTTCTTCGTAAGGAAGGGTTATGGACTGTAGTTCAAGATCCACTGGATGTAAATGCTTGGGATCCAGATAATGAGGATGATGCCAAGAAGCATGCTGACTTTAAACCAAACAACGAACGAGCTCTTTGCATAATTGGACGAATACTGAGTGACCAGCAGCTAGCCCATATTCACGGAGAAGAGTCTGCTGCTAAATGTTGGGAGAATTTGAAGAGGATTTATGTTCGTGACAGTGTAGGTGACACATACATCTTACATGTAAACTGTTTACAGCACGTCTTCTGAAAGGTGGAGATATGTTAACTCATTTGAACTTCATGAAAATAACTTTTCAAGAGCTACATGAAAAGGAACTTATATTTTCAGAACTGCATCAAGTTTACATCATTCTTTCCTCATTGGATGAAAGTTATGATGATTACGTATCTTCACTGGAAGTCCTGCCCAGAGATAAACTGATATTGGCTGACATTACCGGAAGATTGTTAGAAGAGACAAGAAGATGGATGGATAGGGACATATTTTCTTGTGGGACTAGGGGAAATATAGCTAGATTCTGTAAAAAGGGAAAACGACAGAATACTGGTAATCACCAGAAGGCTAAGAAGAATGTTAGTTTCGCTATATCTAGCAATTCAACTGTAAACCATGATTTGTGAGTTGTTGATAGTGGAGCATCACAGTGCATTACTAAAAATAGAGAGAGGTTTGTAAAAATGTCCATGAGTAAACAACATGTATCATTGGCAAATGGATGGAAGATGAAAGTGTCTGGTGAAGGTACTGCATATTGTTCTTGTGTAAATGAGCATTTAACTATATTATATGTTCCAAAACTGAAATTTAATTTGTTATCAGTAAGGGCTTTAGTTAATCTTGGTTATGTAGTAACCTTTAGGGGAGATAACTGTATAATAAAGAAAGAGGATAAAAATGTTCCTGCTAATTTAGAGAATGAATTATATGTAATACATTATGACCAGTTGCAGATGGCTAACTCGGTTTATAACAATGTTTAGCTTCATGCTAAGTGTATACATTTACTGCATAGACATCTGGGGCACATTAATTTCAAAATGCTCAAACAAATTGTTAAATTGTCAGAGGGAATAAAATTAAAACCCCGTAGTAAGTACTTAAACTGTAATGCTTGTAGACAAGAGGAAAGCAAGGTTATTCCAGCAAACAGACTTAATGGGTTTAAGACAAAAGAACATTTAGAGGTTGTGTTTGCTGACATAATTGGTCCTAAGAAACCTAGTTGGGAGGTGCCTGCTATGTTTTGAGTATAATGGACCATTACTCATGGTACAGTTTCTGCTATCTCATGAAAAACAAACAAAAACATTCCAACATTTCTTTAACTGGCTAAGATTTGCTGAGACAAAAATGAGGAGTAAAGTAATTGCTTTAGTTACTGATAATGGGACTGAGTTTATTAACAAGAGATTCCAAACTATGCTATAATTGGCTGGTGTCGAGCACAAACGTTCTACACCTTACAGATCACAACATAACTCATTTGTAGAATGAAGAGGGCAAACATTACAAGCCATGGCTCATGCTATGTTATCTGATTCAGGTTTGCCTGAAACACTGTGGGGTGAAGCCATAATGTGTAGTTTTACTGGAAGTAAAACTTCCAGTAAAGTAAAAACCTACATTTTACTGTACAGCATAACTGTGTACTGTTTGTGTGTTATTCTTCACCACTCTCACTATGTCTCCCTGTGTGTGCTCATTCTCCTAATGGGGAATTATGTCAACAATATGCAGCAAGTCAGCTGGCCATGTCACCTTATCTCTGCTGCTGCCGGATCTGTATTTCTGCTTGTATGTTGGTCAATGGCTTTGGAATGACTCAGCAGAGCTGAGGATGGATTCTGCAACAACTGTAGGAATGCAGGATGGATTCGGAAACAACTGCAGGGCTGCTGGAAATGGCTATTTTCATGTATTGATGTGGAGCATATTGTTAAAGGGGATTGGAGCACATATAGGTGGTAATTAAGCCTTAGTTTAAAACATGGTGAAGGTGGCACCAGGTGGGGATCAGTTGGTGAGCGTTGGAGTAGGGTAGGGATGTAGACATGTTATAGGGTTCATAACATTTAGGGGTAATGGGAAGAATTAGAACTGTATATAGGCCTGGGTGTGGTGGTGGGGGTATCTCATGATTATGGTAATAAGGGAAAGGGAGGAAACTCAAACCCAAATCTAACCTTGCCTAGCTTTTAGCCTTTCTTGTCAGAGAAGAGTATTTGTTGTTTGCTGAATAAACCACCATTGCATTACAAAGAAGCTAGTGTTTGTATTCATTTCAGGACAAATCTTCAATACTCAAGGACTGGCTGAGACAGTGGCTGTCAAACTTTTTTTCACCATAGATCCCTTTAAATACCTTTTGTGACCATGAAACATTGCCATGGACTCCTAAGACTTACCTCATGATTTTAATCATAACATTTCTTAAAGCCTTTGCAGACCCTCTGTAATGACATCACAGGCCCCCAAGGTTCCACAGATCATAGGTTGAGAACCACTGAGTTAGCTTATATTCAGATAAATTGCTTTTCTTTACTCTCTCTGGAGGACAATTATTTTAAACTTCCCTTACAATGTTTTCATTTCAGCTAGTTTCAGTTAGGCCAGCATAGAAAAGTTTAAGCATAAAAAAGTAACCAATGATCATATTTGTCAATAAGCATTTTTATTTAAGTTTAAAGATAACAAACTAACAAATATATAAAAAGTAAAAAGAAGAAAAGAAAAATGCTGTTTCTGGTTGCTCTTTTGACTACGTTTGAATGATGAGGCATTAAAGATTTGTTTATAGATAAGAGATAAGATAGGGGAAGAGTAAAAATTGTTTCATTTTTAAACAAAATGATGAAGTTACTATGTTAAAAGCAAAGCAATTGAATTATATGATGAAGATTAAAATATATATGTTGTTATTTCTGGTAAATATTAATAGATTTTTTTTTAAATTAAAATTAAATGATGAGGCTTATTGTCCCTGTCCTATTGTTTCTTTTATATTTCTTTTTTTTTAATTAAATATTTTTTTTAAATTTTCTTTTTTTTACATTGTAAAACATCATGGTATCAACAAGGTTCTTGGCATCTATATAAGATTTTGATTTAAATATCATAATACATTATATTGTGTTTATCTACTATTAAATAATATCTTTAGCTGTAATTACTGTTCTTATATCATTGTATAGTTTACAAAATTTTATTTTATTTTCTTAAGGGTTGTTTCAATTAACATTTTTGGCCCACTTCTTGGTTCTGTTTTTTAGCCATTTGTACCAGTTGTTCCAAATTATAAAGAATTCAGAGTCCTTTTTTTCTTTCAATTTCATTGTTAGCATATTCATCTCAGCACTTTCTGTTACTTTGTGTGTTATTAGTTCTTCATTAGGGGTATTTGGTGTTTTCCATACCTGTACAAGGGCTATTCTGGCGACTGTTATAATATGTAACACTCGGTATTTTACTTCTTTCGGTAGTCTTTCTTTAATAATTCCTAATAAGAAGGATTCCGGTCTGAGCTCAATCTGATAGCCAGTAATCTCTTTTAACCAATTTTTCATTTGAATTCAGTATGTCCTGTCCTCGGGGCACATTCACCAAATGTGATAAAACGTACCATCAACTTTTTTTGCACTTCCAACATTTAGGACTCATATTGGAGTAGGTTTTTGCCAATCTAATACCAGGACCTTGGAAGTCTAGCTTGCATTCATGCCTCATTATATAGTTCTAGTAATATTGGTTCAAATATTTCAGATAATTTTTATATAGTTCGCCTGGTAGACCATCCGGGCCTGGTGTTTTATTATTTTTTTGTTTTTGTATCACTTTTTGTAACTCTGTTAATGTTATTTCTTTATTAAGTACTTCTCTGTTTTCTTCTGAGATTGGGCTCAGACCGTTTCCCTCTAGGTAGTATCTAATGTTTTCTTCCCTAACATCTTCTTGCTTATAAAGCTCACCAAAATACCTTTGCGCAATTCTCTTTTTCTCCTCCATCTGATAATACACTGCCCCTTCCTCATCCTTGAGTTGCTAAATTAGTCTTTTCTCTTTCTCTATTTCTAATTTATGGGACAACCACCTTCCTGGTTTATTTGCTGATTCAAAGAAATTATGTTTAAGAGTTTTTAAGTTACATACATTTTCCTCAATATCTATCAAATTTAGTTCATGTCTAATCACCCCTATTTCTTTCTTAACTTCCATATTCTTTGGGTCTTTTTGGAGCTCATATTCAAATTTTTTAATCCTTTCTTGTAATTTGTTCTGTTTCTTCCATTTTCCTTTCTTTTTCTTAGCTATATAGGCTATTGATATGCCTCTCACAAAGGCCTTTGTAGTGTCCCATAAATTTTGAAAACTAGTATGTTGTTAAAGAATGTTTCTAACTCATTTTTTATTTTTGTGATATATTCTTTTTCCTTTGCTATTTGTGAATTTAATATCTATCTCCTTTTCCTTTTACTATGTCCTTTCTATGTAATTTTAACCAGGCTATGGTCAGCCCATATATTAGGCATTATCTCTACTTCACTAATGTTTTTCTCGATTGCCCCATTAAGCCATACCATATCGATTCTGGACCATGATTTTTGTGGACTAGAATAAAATGTATATTTCTTCTCATTTGGATTCCTCTTCCTCCATATATCTTCCAAATTTGTTTCGTGTTAAATCCAAAAAAAAAAATTTCTGTAAAATTCTTTTTTTTCTTCCTAGTCCCTTCCATACTAATATAGTCTTTTTTAACATCAACAATGGCATTAAAGTCCCTATCAAGCAAATATTTTCTTCACCTACACTAATTATTTTATCATACAGTCCCTTATAAAACTTCTTCTGGTTATCATTAGAGACATATATCCCCACTAATAGTATTGTTTTTGATGTAAATTAATTTGTATCATTAAAATTCTGCCTTATTCATCTGCATATATTCTTTTTGCATTTATCCCTTTTTTTACATAAATTGCAACCCCACTTTTTTTTTTGATCTGCCAATGCTGTAAATAATACACCCAACTTGGGATATTCTCGATATTTTAATGCTGTTTTTGGATATGTACCTCCTGTAGGCATATAACATCACATTTTGTTCAGTTAATTTGGTGAATATTTGTTTCCTCTTGATCTGGGAGTTCAATCCATTGATGTATATTAAGAGTAATTTAATCTCTTCTTCCATTCTGAATTCTGAGTCTACCTAAATCTTCTGTTTGTTCTTGCTTCTCTTTGGGGTCTTGTTCTTAGTTCTTCCCTCTTTGAGTATTCTCTCTTTTCTTTGCCTCTCTCTTCTTGGATCATTTCCTGTATTTCCTGTTGCTGATCTTCTTGTTGGTCCTCCTGACTCTTGCTTTCTGACTCTTCTTTACTGCTCCCCTCTTCCTTTGTTTCTATCACTGATCATAAAGTTCTTGAGCCTTTTCAATACTATCAATTTTTACTCTTCTTTCTTGCCATGTCACCAGCATTCCTTCAGGAACCAGCCATCAGAACCAGATGTTTCATTTATTCAGTAGTATCACCAGAGATCTGTTGTCCTTCCTCAACTCTCTTACCCACCTCAGAATTTGTTTCAAGGTCGTGATCTCTTTTTCTTTATTCACCATCGGCTTGTCCTTTGTGATTCTATATACAATGTCTCTTACATTTTTCCTGGCGAACCTGAGGTGGACCTCTCTAGGCAACTTGTTTAGTCTGGCAGAGTTTGTATGGATTCAGTAGACCTCATCTAATTCTTTCACTATTTCCTGCTGGTCCCTTTGCAATGCCTCTGCTATTAAGTGGGGCATTATGTCTCCCAAGTCTTCATTTTTGGATTCCATTACATTTTGGAACCTCAAATAGAATGCTGCATGTTCCATTTCGAGATGAATAATCGAATCTTTTAAATCTCTGTTCATCTCTATTACTTTCCTGTCCATCCCTTCCAAAAGCTGTTTGTTCAGCTTTAGTTTCTATATTCTTTATTCTTTGTTCATTCTTCTCCAGTGTCTGTTGGATCATTCCCATCTTCTCCTCTAAATTTTGAATCTTACCCTTCATTTCTCCCCTTTCCATCTTCATATCTGTATGGTTATTAACCATTGTCTCCTGCATTTTAAGCATCATTTCTTGAATAGTTGTTAATGTTGCTTGCATCGTCAGCATGTTGGCTTCATTGCTCATATATTCTGTATTCAACATTCCTTCCATTGTTTTTTGGTCCACTGGAGATGCAATACACACTGATGAACCAGACATCGGTTTTTTCCCTTTCAGGTTCGCTGTTGTAGTACTGATCATATTCCTAACCTTATTGTAAATATCTTCCCACTTTACCATTCACTGTTTAATTTTTCTTTTATTAGTTCTATTCAGTAGTTTCCCTTAGAATATAAATATCTTTTCCCACTTATGATATTCTAAATTATTCAGATTTGATTCAATCTTTTATAGAATCTGAAACTGACTGAATCACCAAAATTAAAGAAGATATAGAAGGGAGAGAGCTAAAGGGATGACAGGAAGGATAATATTAAAATGAGAGAAAAAAGAGAAAAAGAGTATAATATAATATCCTAAAATATACTTACTGTAAATTGTTCTTATACAACAATTTTATATTACTATATTATGGTATATCAACTGTATTCTTTATTTTCAACTGTAAAGTTCCATTTCCTTTAAACAATTCTATATTCTACTTCTCATATATATATGACCTTACTTATTTCATTAGTTGTTAGTAATCAATCAATCAATAATCATCAAAATAATATTTCACCAGCTTTCACAGTTTCATATCATTTAAACTTTTAAATTCTTAATAAATTCAATCAAACCTGAATCAAAATGTTATTTCATTAATTATATTCTATGAAAAGAAGTCCAGTAATATTCAATCACTTTCCTTTCCTTGTCCGTTCATGTTTTGTTTAGTCACAGTCTGTGACATCAGCTTCTCTTCTCTCTGTATAATCTCAAAATGTCACTTCCGTTCTCGGGTTTAATCCCATCTCTTACTTTTTTTCCACTGTTCTTCTTATTTTACAAGTCACAGATCCATCAGGTTAAACTCCAAATTCCTAGATAATCAGTCTAAATCAACTCCAATTTTTTCAGAACAAATCCAAAACACCAGTCAATCTTTAATCAACTAAATTGGCTTTGATCTCTGTTCTTAAGAGTTCCTTGCTTTCACTGCCAGATTGCCATTTCCCTTCGGACTTCCATCCTCTTATTTAAGACTTACAGTTCTGCCATCTCTCTCTGCCATTTCTCTGCTCAACTTTCACTTTCCATCTCCTTTGCTCCAAGTTCAATCCATCAATTAATGCCGAAAACGCTGTTTGTGCTCTGGTATCTTCTCATTAGGCTAAAGTGCTGCGACTTCAGTCTGCCATTGAGATGGCTGATCACTCACACGTCAGAGCAAATGAGGTCTTCCTTGAAGCTGTCAATACCACCGCTGTCAAACTTTTCCTCGGGCTTCCTCACACCTTTGTCTTCCCCTCCAGGGTCTACATGCCCCTCACCGGGGCCTCCAAACGTGCAGATTGGGGATGAGAGAGCAGAGCTTGCTCTTCTCTCCACACCCTGATGCAGTGCTGCAACTGGAATTCCTGTTTCTTTTATATTTCTTATATGTACCCATTTCATGTATTCATAACTATGTATATAGTTATACCTATTATCTTGTAAGCGATTGACAAATCAAAATAAATTAAAAAAATAAATATGGGAAGAAGAAATACTTTTTTGAAATGGTAGGGAATGTGATAAGTTACTGAAATTGTATGTTTTAATGCAGGAGGAAGTCATTATTTATATTTCTTTTTTCTTGTATATTTTTTCTTTCTTTACCCTTTTTTTTGGTACACTTTTTCTTTTTATACTTTCCTTAGGCTGCATTAGTTTTTTACCTTGATATTTTTAAACTTTAATGAAATTATTATAGAAAAGAAAAAGAACACATATGCAATAAGGAAAGCCAAATAAAACATAAATAGAACTTTAAATTTAAACTGAAACAATAGGCAGTATTATATTTTGCTTCATCTCATGTGAAATTTGTAATGTGAATGACATTCTGCATGCACAAAGCAAGCATGATTTTCAGAGAGTGGTGATAAAAGCCATCTTTAATTTAAATTTATTCTTGAATTGGAATAGCTGTTCAGAAATCATTTTTTCTGTTTTCTGAACAATAATTATACAGATGTATAATCTCTATCTCTTTTTTGCCTTGTGAAAAAGGTATGTAGTACATACTCCTCCCTTGTAAAGGCAGAAAATGAGGGTAATTAACTAGAATAATGAGGCACTGTTCCAATAAAGAAAAAAGGAACAGTAATTAAAATGTGTGCACATGTATTTCTGTGTTTATATAAAGGAGGCAGCTTAGAATAATAGTTCCTGTGGAGTTGGTTTCTGTGGATAGTTTATCTTTTCTAAAGAAAATGTTGAAGGAAACATAGGGAGGTAAGGGTCAATCCTATTAGTCTTCCTGTGAATGTGGATTTTACCATTGACATAATTTAATTATCAAATGAATTAATTGCTCTGTTTAGTAATCATATGCACTATAAAGCCAGTTAACATTATAGATCTAGTAAGATATTTGCCTGTAAAATGGCTGAACAAGCACTAACCTCATCTGCATTCTCAGAAGGGCAGCTTGTATTTAATGACAGCAAATAACAAAGATTAGGGAATAGGAGATATGAGTTCAAATCTTGAAATTAAAATAGAGTCAAAGGCTGCCCAGAGTCATAATCGCTTGAGACAGCCTAAAAATCTCATGAACAAAAAATAAATAGTATGGAAAAAATATCAGACATCCTTTGAATCCCTGTGCAGCAAAAGTCATATATGAGGCAAAAAGTAAAATCTCAGTCATGAATTTAACAGAAAGTGCATTGCTTAAATTAAATTAAATTAAATTAAATTAAATTAAATTAAATTAAATTAAGGTGGCTATTATGCATCTCATGGTCTGCAAAAATAACAAACAAAGAAGTTTGCTTACCTTCTTCCTAAAAATATCACTTGAAACCAAGATTGCCAAACAGAGGCTGTCATACTTTGGTCATGTTATGAGAGCTGACTTACTCAAAGAAAATCAATCATGCTATGAGTGATCAACAAAAAAAGGAGAAGTACCCACTGATTGGACACTATAAAAGATGACACTGAGATAACCACGGCAGATCTGAAGTATGAGACAGAGGGTCATGGAGAGTGCTGATACATAGAGTGGCCAATGGTCAGACATGACTGAATGGCTGAAGATGATGATAACACATTGCTTAATGGGAGGATTGCTCAATCACTGAAAACACAAATGTATCAAGTGGAGATAAGTAAATAACAAACATCTAGTTTCAATCCCTAGATCTCCAAAGAGGACTGAATGATTCTTGGAAAATGGCTCCAATTCACTGTATATGCTACTAAGCTAAGTACTGTAGATCAATGGCGTAGGCAAAAGCAAAAATAACATTATAAAATCCATGCAGCTTCAAGGACAGATAGGAAACATTTTCATTTGGCCATCATCAAGAAACCCAATTAAAGAAGATTGTGGCCAGCTGACAACTGGAAGACTTGACTGAGGAACCAACCAAGCATCATAACTGGAAAACAGAAATACAACAAAATTCTGGAAGTCTTCATAAGGTCTGAGATAAGAAAAAAAAAAGTTATATCTTTGTAGCCAAGAGTTAAGCTGCATATTCTTAGTCCAGAAGGTCCTTCATTGAAAAGCTGAAATGACATGGCTTAGTAGTTTGCAGATTCTTGTTAGCAGCATTTTTATAAGACTCCAAAGTGATGAGCAAAACATGAGGGGATAGTGATCAGCAATTTCTGACAGTATCGCACACAATCTGTCACAGCAGGACCACACTGGTTGCACACAAAGTGTTATTAACATCTTGATGGCACCACTCTGAATAACTGTTCTTCTTAACTAAATTGTAGACTAAACCATGCAAAGCAATTTAATTAATCTATGGATGCTTTTTTCTTTAAAGACATCAACCTTTTAGAAATGGACCAAATGTTTTTCACATTTTAGTTAGATTATAATCTGATACACAAGGAACATATTCATAAATCAGCTGAAAATAATCTTAGCTTTTAAATTTATCACAGCCATCTAAGTTTCTATTTAGATACTTCTATTGCTTCAAAAAGGTATCAATAAAAACCTGGGTGTAGATGAGATGTATATGTTGATGCAACCCAAACCTCCTTCTTGAAGCAAAAGAATTTCAAATCCAACTGGCATGATACTGTGTAAAGAAACAGCACTGAAATGAATATTTGGTTCCAAAGGGATTTGTGCAAAAAGAAGAAAACTAAATTTACTATTCTGTCAGGTTCTTGGCACGAAAGGAAAAAATATATCCAGGAACTGAGCAATATTTTGATTCCATCTCCACAAACCTTCTCTTTCCCATCCACCTATCAAAGTCAGTCAGTTGCAAAGTAATATTGAAATCATACACTTCATTTATCTACTTTCTAAAAAATTACCCCCCAAAGACTATTCAATCTCTAGTCCCATTTCCAGCACTTGGGCATTAGGTGGAAATTCTAAAATTTCCTTTTAGCTGGAAATTCTAAAATTTCCAGAAATAAGTCCTTCACTTCACCCTAAGAAGTACAGTCTGCTTTGATCAAAAGCAGCTTCATAAGGGCTTTACCTGAGCTTTCATCACAGAGAAGCACCTTTGGAAAGTCCGTGAAGTCCTACAAAGTACCTTCAAGACTTCATACTCTTCAATCAAGCAAGAAATGAGAAAACAGAATTCTTTCTAGCAACTCTATTAGCTGCCACGGCATCTTGCAAAATGTGACCAAGGGAGAGAAAAACAGCACGAATACCTCTGCCATTCTTCTTATCTTTGGAAAAAATCCCCCCTTTGTTACAGCAGCATTAATTATGCAAATATTTTCTCTGGTGGCATAAGCTTTTCCCCACATGGAGTGCAAGCTTGTGTTTAGAATGTAACTGTTATTGTAAATAGGCAATACATATGACAATGTTGTAATTATTTTCATGTGTCTTGGGTGCCATTAGGCAGCTGAAGAAAAAGCATAAAAAGATTTGATGGGTGTAGCTCCCTGGTTGATTCATTGTCAGTATGCTAATCAGCAGTTCTGAAAAACTTGTAACCCATTTGAATTTATCAACAAGCAGCTTAGGTCTCTTCTGTCTTAGCATGCACACTTAATACGACAGGCTGCTTTCTCTGGCTTGATAGATGGCATTAGCAACAGAGGTGACCCTTAGATTTATTGTACAGATATTTTTTTAAAAAAAAAGTTTTCTCCAATAGTAAAAGTCATTTTTCACTTTTATTCCCTTCCCCAAACATTTTTTAATTCCTCTCATAGGATAGGTACTATTGTCACATTTTGAGATACTTTAAGCCAAAATGCTTGAATTCCAAAGATGACATCCATAATGCAACTGGGAGAAGGAGAACAAACAAGGAGAAGGAGACTGAGAAGGAGAACAAACAAAGTTAGGATAGAAATCTTGATATTCATCGCTGCAGACATGGCAATTTGCCCAGAGAACATATTGCCTCTGCAACTGCAAATAATGTTCCAGGTCAGTGGGCATAAGTAGGGCAAACACCAAGTCGACATGGGAAATGAGCTATTTTATTACCTGGACATCCCTATTTGACAACTTTATTTCTTATCACCCAGAGCAATGCCATAGCATATTGTATGAATAGGCAGTGCAATGTTACCAACACACAAAGGATTGGATTTGAATATATTCTGGGGAGGGGAGTGTCAGAGGAAGGAAGGAAGGAAGGAAGGAAGGAAGGAAGGAAGGAAGGAAGGAAGGAAGGAAGGAAGGAAGGAAGGAAGGAAGGAAGGAAGGAAGGAAGGAAAATTGTAGCACAACTTATTGTTGATGATCATGGTAGTGACTGTTATAATCATCATTTGGAACTGTTGCTATGAAAACAGAGCACACTGACTATTCATAAAATCTAGCTTACATAACAATCATGAAGAAGTCACTAGGAAAACCTAGGCAGGAGTTTGAGTGACCTCTTCCAGAATGTTTCTTGTCTGCCTTAGTTATCTCTGTTTGCAGATCTTTCAGGGAGAGTAAAAATTCTCCTTCAATCAATTATAAAAAAGAGGGTAGGGAAGTCACAAAAATGAGAGCATGTAACAACATCCACAATCCGGCTCTGTGTAACTGTGGTCTAATATGGCTAACATCATTATTCTTTTACTGATGTGGAATGAATTTGGAATAGAAGACTTAAATCAATTAACTGGTGTGTATGTAGTATGTATGCATTATTTTTCTTCAAAATGATATTTGTCCTTAAATGCAGGCTGATTATAGACTAATGATTTTATGCCAAAGAGTGTGTGTATTGAAGCCTTTCTATTTAGATATCTACCTCAGAATGCATCAGTTCACATACTGGTGTCCACTTTTAGTGGCCACCAAATAGCAACAGAGGGTTATTCTGTAACAAATGAGTAATAAACCATGTTTTTATATAATACTCATGGAACATATATATGGTTGCTGAGTCAGTGACAACAATAATGTACTTACAGATTTGGCAGTTTTGTGCTATGTTGTGTCAAACACTCTCAGGAAATATTTTCAAAGCACAAAAGTCATTTGGCATTCTTGCAACATTCCCTCAATACTCTCTCCCCTTCTTGAATTATGCACTTGCTATTTATTATTCCCCTTATCTTTTTCAATGATTGGGGACAAAAAAAAACCCTCTTGCAAATATTGTCACAATATCAAATAACAAATCTGACTGCAAAACCAAGATCATTTTGAATAAAGGGAATGCTATCTGTACCTCACTGCTTTTCCTGGGGGGAGGTGGGAGTAAGAAGTGTGGTTTTCCTTGGTTTGATTGTCTGCAAAAAAAAATTTCAAATTTTTATTGGTTTTTAAAACAAACATAAACAAACAAAACATAAAAAGATCATGTCATCTTCCATATATATACATACAGTGTGCCAGTTGGTTTATAAATTGTTTTGTGCTTTCATTTTGTAGTCTTCAATTTCAATTACATTGTATATAATCTCGTATTTTCAATCAAATATTGAATACATTAATATCATTATTAATCAATCATTTGACTGTACTTTTATTCATTCATGTTTTACAAAATAATCATATTTTACTTCATTTGTTTTATGACAGTTCATATTAACATCCTAAATCTATCCTAGAATCATTTTGTAGATATAATAAGAAAAGAATACATCTTTATACATTTATTATTTTCTAAAACTCTACATATTTCATTACTATATTTTATTGAATAACCATTGATAGAATAGATCCCAAATTTTATAAAATTGTTTATCATCTTGTTCTCTGATTTCAAATGTCAGTCTACTCATTTCAGCACATTCCAATATTTTCTTAATGATTTCCTCCTGTGATGGTGTTTTCTCATTTTTCCGGTTTTTAGCAAATACAATCCTAGTCACTGTTAATACATTTACAATCAGGTATTTCAAGTCTTTACCATATATTTCAGGTAAAATTCCCAATAAAAATATCTCTGGTTTCAAATCTATATGCTTTTTTGTCATTTTTTCCAACCACATGTGGATTTTAGTCCAGTATTTTTTTGCATCCGCACAAGTCCACCACATATGGTAATATGAGCCAGGGGTCTGAGGACATTTCCAACATTTTTTGGATTTATTCTTGAACATTCTTGCTATTCTTGTCGGGGGGAAATGTCACCTGTAAAACATCTTAAACAAATTTTCTTTATATGCTGTTGACATTGTCATTTTATAATTTTGAGACCACAGTTTTTGCCATTTCTCTAGATCAATCCCACATCCAAAATTCTTTCCCCAAGCAATCATAGTTTCTTTAAGTTTTTCTTCTAGTTTAATTTCTAATAAATATCCATACAATTTTTTAATCACCTTTTCATCAGTACCTGTCAAAATCTTATCTAAGTCAGTCAGTTTATCGTAGAAACCTTCTGTTTTAGAATCTTTATCATACCTTGAATGTATTTGCGCATATGAAAACCAATTCATCATTATACCTTGTTCCTCCAGTTTTTGTACACATTTAAGTTCACCCTTTTCATTCACTATTTCACCATATCTAGCTGTTTGTTCCTTTTTATATATTATAGGACAAGAAAATGCTTCAATAGTCGATAGCCAGACTGGAATTTTCAAATAACATTGTCTTTTAATCTTCTCCCAGTTTAACCACAGAGACTCCGGTATATAATGTCTTCTAAAATACCCCTGTGTTTTAGTTCCTTTATACCATAGAAAAGCATGCCACCCCAACAACAGATCATGTTCTTCTAATTTGAACAATCTAGTATTTCTTAATGTTATCCATTCCTTAACCCACATCAGATTTGTAGCTTGGTAATACAACTCCCAATTAGGCAAACCAAATCCTCCTCTTATTCTAGCATCTTGCAAAAGTTTTAACTTTATTCTCGCTTTCTCACCTTGCCATATATATTTCAACACAATTTTATTTAAATCTTCAAAGTAATCTTTTCCAAGCCTAATTGGAATTGTTTGGAACAAATATAAAATTCTGGGTAATATATTCATCTTGATTGTTGATATTCCCTCTATTAATGACAGTTGTAAATTTTCCCATTTCACCAAATCTAGCACAATCTGCTGTTTAAATCTGACATAATTATTCTCTTTTAGTGTACTGCATCTTGCTGTCAAGTATATCCCCAAGAACCTGATCTTATTCATAACCTGAATTTTCAATAGGTCTGCCAGTTCTTCCTTTTGTCTTGATAGCATATTCTTTGTCAAAATCTTTGTCTTATCTTTATTTATTTTCAAGCCAGCGACTTTTCCATGTGTCTCTATCTTTTCTATCAAATTTGCTGTTGTTTCTAGTGGGTCTTCTAAAATGAAAACCAGATCATCTGCGAATGCTTGCAACTTAAATTCTTCCTTTTCAATTTTCATCCTTTTTATATTCTTTTCATCTCTAATATTTCTATTTAGTACTTCCAAGGTTAACACAAACAACAGAGGTGATAGTGGGCACCCTTGTCTTGTTCCTTTTCTTATATTGATAGAGTCTGTCAATTCTCCTTCTATCATTATCTTTGCCATTTGTTTATGATATTTCGCTTCTATTGCTTGAATAAATTTTCTAGCAAAGTCCATCTGTTCCAGCAGCAATAACATGAATTGCCAGTTCACATTATCAAATGCCTTCTGTGCATCTAAAAATATCAAAGCCATTTGTTTTTCAGGATGTGCCTCATAGTATTCCAAAGTGTCCAAGATTACTCTCATATTCTCTTTAATTTCTCTCTTTGGCAGAAATCCATTTTGATCAGGATGGATAAAATTGTTTAAGTATTTTTTAAGTCTTTCTGCAAATATTGAAGCAAAAATTTTATCATCTATGTTTAGTAGGGAAATAGGCTTATAGTTCTTGATTTGTAATGGATCGGTCTCCTCTTTTGGAACAAGTGTGATATAATCTTCTGACCATGTTTTAAGTATCCTCTTCTTTAACATAACTTCATTCATAACTTCTAGCAATGAAAGATTCAATGATTCTTGTAATGTTTTGTAAAATTCTGCCAGAAGTCCATCTGGGCCTGGTGCCTTTCCGTTATTTTGCTTCTTGAGTGCTTCAGTTAACTCCATCATCGTTATATTGCTTTCTCACATTGTTTCAATCTCTTTAGGTTTCTGGGATAAATTAGCATTCTGTAAATACTGTTTAACTCTTTCCTCATCCATATTCTCTTGTGTGTGTAGTTTCCCATAATAGTCTTGAATGATTTCCTTCTTCTCTTTACCACCATAGCAAACTTGGCCTTGGTCATCTATTAATTGCAATATTTTCTTTGATTCTTTCTCCTTTCTCAATTTATATGCTAACCATCGACCTGGTTTACTTGCATCTTCAAAGTAGTTCTGTTTAACACCTATAATTTTCTGTGCTCATTCTTCTTTTTCTATTAGACCTATTTTATGTTTGGTGATATCCATTTTTAACTTAATGTCCTTTTTCTGTGGCATATTCTCTAACTCTTTTTCAACTCCTTGATACTCATCTTCTAATGCCTTAGAGGCTAAAGGTTAGGTCACACTGGCTGACGGATGCAAAACGTATGCAAAAAGGACACAGCGGATGAGCAAATTTTCTGGGGTGGCTCCATCCGTTGTTATCCACTCCAAAAAGTGGCAAAAATTTGCATAAACAGAATGGAAAAGAAAGGAAAAGAACGGACATGGGTAGTGTGTTGCAGGGATGTTAAAGGGATGTTCATAGGAAGCCTAGAGGATGTATATAGGATGCAAACTGTTCACTGGTCATCCTTTCTATTTCCGTGCTACTAACACTGTGTAGACGTTCCATGTACCTTTTGTTTCCTCCCTCTTTTCGTTTTCAGCTGCAGCGGATGTGAGTTGAGGGGATGCCCACAGGATGCAGAGAGGATACAGCGGACGTTTAATGGATGATAAACGGACATAGAATATTTGTTGCTTGTATGTCACAGATTTACATCGTACACAGTGGAAAGTTCATCCGCTCAAAAAGTTTTGCGCAGCTCAAAACTTCTTGAGCGGATGAAATCTCAGTGGACGGATGCTCAAAGGATAGAGTGTATGAAACACATATGCAGTGAGTACACAACGGATGCATAGCATTTTCCAACGGATGGCAAGCTTTTTTTAACATTTTACATCCTCTTTGCATCCGTTGGTGCAGTGTGACATGGACTTAATTTTTTCATGGTATTTCTTTTCCATGTATAGTCTATTATCAAGCCTCTGGCATATGCCTTCATTGTATCCCATACATTCTGGATTGATGTATCTTCTTTTTTGTTTTCTCAAAAGAAAAAAGCCAGTTCTTTCTCCATCCACTGTGTAAAGTCTTTTTCCTTTAATATAGTATTATTTAACGTCCATCTAGATCTTCTTCTTTGTTCTTTCCATTTAATTGTCATTGTATTGTGATCTGCCCAAGTACTTGTTTCAATATTTATTTCTTGAACATTAGCTAATAATTCTGTTGACATCCATATCATACCTATTCTAGACCACTATAAATGTCTATTTGAGTAGGTGTATTGTTTAGTTTTAGCATTTCTTTCTCTCCATGTAACTTTTAAGTTTATTTCATCTACCATTTTAAAAAAAGATTTAGAGATAGTCTTTCTGTTTTGCTTTATTGTTTTCTGTGGTGTATAGTCCAGTTTATTGTCAACAATTCCATTAAAATTTCCCATCATAACTATATATTAGCATAGTCCAGTTCAATTATTTTCATGTGTAATTTTTTATAAAATTCTTCTTGATTGTCATTCGGAGCATAGATTGCAATCAGGAGTATTTTCATGTTATTGTTCATTATTTCCACCGTTAGTATTCTTCCGTCGTCATTAGTATAAATCAATTTCTCTGGGATGGTCTCTTTAATCTATAAAACCACTCCTCTTTTCTTGCATTGTGTCAAGGAAGTAAATGTTTTCCCTAATTTTGGCTGAATCAACAATTGTTCATATTGTTTTTTTAATATGTACTTCTTTTAGGCAGATCATATCAAATTTTAATTTCTCTAATTTATGGAAGGTTTTCCTTCTTTTAACGGCTGAATTAAGTCCATTTATATTGATTGTAATCAATTTTTTCTCTTCCATAGTTATATTTTGTAGTTAGGTTTAACAGCTCTCGTGGATCTTGATTCACGTTATTCTTTGGCTTCCTCCTTTCCACCTACTGCACCTTCTTCTATTTCAGTCGTCATTTGGCAATCCTCTTGGAATTCAATTAGTGAAATTTCTTTTTCGGCCTCTTCCTCTTTTCCTCTAAAAAAATCTGTGTAAAGCCCATGTCACACTGCACCAACGGATGGAAAGAGGATGTAAAACGGAGAAAAACGCTTGCCATCCATTGGTTAAGGCGATGCATCCGTTCTGTACTCACTATGTGCGTGATTAATACGTTCTATCTGTCCAGCATCCATTTGAGCTGCACAAAACTTTTTGAGCAGATGAACTTTCCACCACGTCCATTCTACATCCACTACACATACGTGAAATGAATGTTCTACATCCATTATATGTCCACTATATCCGATCGGCATCCACTGCGCATCCGCGTAACTCGCATCTGCTCCAGTGGAAAACAGAAAGAGGGGGGAAGTGAAACGGATGCGGAACATCCGCGCAGCATTAGTAGCACAGACATAGAAAGGATATAAGCGGATGCAGCTCACATATAAAGCATTAAAATGGACAAAACGTTTGTATAGGGGACATATCTCGGATATTTAGGATGTCTGGAGGATGTCTACAGGATGCAGAAGGACACCTAGTGGAAAACCAATATTTCCGATAAAAGGGGGGAGGAAATCACCTGGATCTCACTTTCAGTCCAGCAGCCTTCTTCGGCCTTCATCTGGCTCTGGCTCTTCCACAGCATCCAGTCATCTCCCCATGGATCGTCACACACTCCTTTTGGTAGCCGCCATCATTCTACAACAGTGTGAAGCCCTCTTCAGTCTCTTTCACCTGTTCTACACAAGGAAAAGGAGTCGTCCAAGAAGTGTGTGGGTCCAAAGATGGATCGCGAGAAAAGCCGAGTACGGACTGTTTGACAAGATGATGGTGGAGCTGAGGAACGAAGACCCTTGTGCATTCCAGCACTTCATGAGGATGCCACCAGCCATGTTTGACAAAATTGTGGAGCGGCTGAGACCCAGGTTGATCAAGGCAAACACCAACTTCTGGCCCAGCCTGGACCCTGGAATGAAGGTGGCACTGATTCTGCGCCACCTGGCCTCTGGGACCACGTACAGGAAGATGCAGTACGCCTGGAGGGTGCCACACAACACCATCAGCAATGTGGTCAGAGAAGTGGTGCAGGCCATCGTCAAAGAATACCTGGAGGAGATCATCCAGTGCCCCACCACTGAAGAAGGCTGGAAGAAAGTTGTACAGCAGTGGTATCAGAAGTGGAACTTCCCACACACCATTGGATCCATAGATGGGAAGCACGTGGCCTGCAAAGCTCCAGCCAACTCAGGGTCCAATTATCACAACTACAAGGACTTCTTCAGCATCATCCTCTTTGCCATGGTTGATGCTGACTACAAGTTCATGTACATCAATGCTTCAGGCAACGGCTCATCTTCAGATGCCCAGGTATACAACGCCAGTCATCTCAAGGAGTGGCTGGAATGCAACCTCATCATGGGCTTCCCAGATCGAGATCCCCTGCCCAACACACACAAGATATGCCCTACTTCATCGTGGGGGATGACGCCTTCTCCCTCAGAACCTACCTCATGAAGTCCTACACTTCCAGATGCCTCACCTGTGAAGAGAGGATCTTCAACTACAGGCTGTCCAGGGAAAGACGGGTGGTGGAGAATGCCTTTGGCATCCTGGCCAACAGGTTCCAGGTACTTCTCACCACCATGGTATTCTTTGACGATGGCCTGCACCACTTCTCTGACCACAGTGCTGATGGTGTTGTGTGGCACCCTCCAGGCGTACTGCATGTTCCTGTACGTGGTCCCAGAGACCATGAGGAACATCGTGGAAGCTTGCTGCATCCTGCACAATCTCATGCGCACCCGCTACCCAGTGTTGCAGAAGAGGCTTGTGGACTGCCAACAAGGCAATGGGGACATGGAGTCTGGTGAATGGAGGCAAGAACTAAACCTGATAGATACTGTGGATGTGCCAGGCCCCAACAGAGCTTCATGTGAAGGGAAGAAGCAGCGCAACCACCTGAGACACTGGTGCAACTCCCCAGCTGGAGCAGTGGAGTGGCAAGACAGGATGGTAGATGATTAATGGATGCTTCCTTGATCCTGTCTCATCACACTGATGAGATTGTGCCATGTATGTTGAGTGGCCCCACAATGAACAGGGCATTTAATAAAGAGTTATGTTTATGTTGAAATGTGTTGATGAATGATTAAATTGTTATTGATAATAAAGGGCCATAAGTGTGGCACCTGGGATGGTGGACCATATAGTCCCAATATGCTTGCACTGGAGGCTTATCTATCCCACAGCTATTACCCATCCCACAGCTATTACCCATCGCACAGGTATCCCTGCCCATCCCACAGATATCCCTGCCCATCCCACAGGTATCCTTACCCATCCCACTGATATCCTTACCCATCCCACAACTATCCATCCCACAGCTATCCTTATCCATCCCAAAGCTATCCTTACCCATCCCACAGCTATCCACCCCACAGCTATCCTTATCCATCCCATAGCTATCCATCCCACAGCTATTACCCATCCCAAAGGTATCCCTGTCCATCCCACTGCTATCTTAACCCATCCCACAAGCATGCAAAGGCTTAAACCATTTCTAAAAGTTAACACCAAGACTTTATTTAGTAAAAGAACTGAACCAAGTGTGTGAAGCAATGATAACCTTTGTTAATAACAAACTGTAGGACTTTATTAAAAAAGCAAAATGAACCAAGAAAAGTGTCCCAAGCAAAGATAAAGTCAACAGGTAACAACCCAGTCTCTGGCACTCTTCTCAGTCACTCTGAGGCGTGCCCATGGTCTCAGGGGTGAAGGGTCCAGGGGCTGTGGAGATGGCAGTGGCTGGAGTGCTGGTCTGAGGCACCATTGGGGTGCCTGGCCCCGAGAGGACAACAGGGGATGGTGTGTGCAGGAAGCTCTCAGAGAGCTGGCTCAGTCCCGTGATGTTGAGAGGCCCTTCCTCCAGAACATGGGATGTCAGTCCCAAGACCGATGACAGATGTTCTGAGGCCGGGCTTGGCTGTGGGGTGGAGGAAGGAGGAGTGTAGTGGGGCTGTCTGGTTTGCAGCTGAGCAAGGTGAGGCATGGGTGGCATCTGTGGCGTCAGTGGCATCTGTGGAGTCGGTGGCATCGGTGGCATCTGTGGCATCGGTGGTATCTGTGGCATCGGTGGCACCTGTGGTGTGCGATGTACCTGTGCTTGGACTGGGAAGGGCTGCCTGTGCTGCTGGAACTCCTGGTAGCCATAGCCTTGGTAGGTGAGGGCCTGTGGAAAGCCTTGGAAGGGCTGTGACATCACCTGGGGTGGAGGAGCAGACCTGGAGTGGGTCAGAGCAGGTTCAACTGGGCCTGGAGGGTGGTGCAGAAGACCTGTGATCCTCTCCTTGATCCCCTGGTAGTGGGCTTCAGGCATTTCCATGAGGGTCTAGTTCACGTAGGTGAGGAAAGGCTTTTTGTTCGAGGATGGAATCTCGAAGTATACCAGCTGAGAGAGGAGATATACGCTGCTCTTGATGGTGTCCCTGATCTCCAAGAGGACAGTGTGGCTCTGCCCCTCCGGTCTGCCTCTCTGCCTGCTTTCTGTGGAGGTGGAGATGAGGGTGGGTGTGGGTTGGTCCCTGGTGGTCGTTGCTTCTTCTTGCTCCATGTGTGTGAGAGAATCCTCCACATCCTCCGGCATAGGGTGTGCAGCTGTCAGGGGGGTCTCTGTCGCGGGGCGCTTTGTGGACACCTGCCCAGACACGGTCACTGTCTCCTGGCCAGAAGAGGACTGGCTGTCTTTGGGCTGCCTGAGAGTGAGGGTAGACAGAGGGGCTGCTCCTCGGTGGCAGATCTCACCCTCCAAGAAGCTTCACTTTTCCAGGACATAGGTCTCCCGGTTGGTGAGTTGACCGCGGCCTGGCCAGACTTCTTGAGGTGCAGCTTCCCATACCAGGTGTGCATGTGCTTCCACCACCCGAGGAGGACCTCTGAAGTGTAGCCCAGGGTCTCCGCCTTCTCTCTCCAAGCCGCCTGCTTCTGCTTGGTGTCTTGATAGAGCTTGTGTCCCTTCCTCCAGAGGTACTCGTTCTCCCTCAGCCATTTGAGCACCTCCTCCTCATGTTCCTCTGCAATGGAGTACTGTCTCCTCTCCCCTTTTCTCGCAATTGCCTCTTCCTCCCTCTGGCAGGGCCTTCTGGGCCCTCATCAGCAGGGCTTTGAGGTTCTAGGAGCTGGTCCACCACACCAGAAGCAGCAGCAGCAGCAGCAGAGTCAGCACCAGCAGAATCACCAACACCAGGAGCAGCACCAGCAGAGTCAGCACCAGCAGAAGCAACAACACCAGAAGATTCAGCACCAGTAGCAGAAGAACAGCACCAGCAGCAGAAGCCCCAGCAGAAGTAGAGTCAGTGCCAGGGGGTGGGATGGTGGTCCTGTCCTTCTTACCAGGGCTGGCAGGAGTAGGCACAGGCTTCCTCTTCTTCCCCATGGTTGTTGGCTGAGGATGTGTCTGGCAGCAGATCTTTCTTCTGAATGGTGACCTGCTTGCGAGCTGCTTCCCTTTATATCTGTGGGGCTGATGCAATGCATCCCCCCC
>BLBF01000062.1:3821781-3871695 GCA_015471245.1 Laticauda colubrina | reverse complement strand
GGGGGGGGGCTAAAGAGGTTTCAGAATATAAAGCAGCAAAGTAATTGTTCAAAGCTGTGGCCAGTATATGTAGCAAGTTACTTCCAAAGTGTTTAGTTCTAGAAAGAATTTTCTTTAATTGGCTTAAAGTCCAACTGGCAACATCCCAGGAAATGACAGTTCAAGCGTACATTATGAATATGTCCTTAATAGACATGCGAATTATTTCAGTGTCCTTTTGATATACATTTTCCATATGTAGGCATTTCCAATGCTATAAATTTCCCTGATCTACTGTCAGTAAACATTTAACTACTCCAATATACATAATCAGAGTTCTCATTCAAAGCACAAATAACCAGATTCAGATAATCATACTGGAAGACATTATGTGAAAACCATTATGTGAAAACTCTAGAGAGGGTTCTAATGCTAGGGAAGTTGTAAAAAACAAGGACACCAGCAACAAGATGGCTGAACTCAGTTACAGTGATTGATGAGTGTTTCTGAAGTTCTGGGTTAGCATGAGAACATTACAGAGAAAATCTTGGTGGTCTTTTAAGACTTCAAAATGGATTGATGGCATCTAATAAATCAGTCAATTGACATATACAATTAAAATAAAAATATACAATTAAAATATGCTTCCTTTTGAAACACATGCATAAAGAAAATTTTTCATATGAAATTTTTAACTAGAAAAAATTATAAGCTTGCTGACTTCGGTCAGTGTCACTTTCTGTGCTACAGCAGGCTTTATCTTTTTATCTAACAGACTACTTTCAGAGAATATTTAGCATATTTATTTTACATCCCTAGCAAAATTTATTATGACCAAATGCTTTAGCTTCTAAGAAAGACAAATATAAAAAATAAAAATGTATTTAATATAAATATATGAAATTTTATTTTTAAATCAAAATCCTGTGAATATCCTGCAATTCCAATTTGAGTTTCTGCAGGTAAATAATTTTTTTCTCCTTCCTATATAAATAAACCATATGTTTTGCAAAAGATTTAAAATTATATAATTGAAAAGCAGTTTTGCACTTATGAAACCTAGTAATGTGTCAGCTAAATAAATCTTTACAAGGCTCCTTTTCAGTATTACTAACGTGATACTGTACCTCTGTCTACAAAAATGAAAAACACAAATAGTATTCATGAACTAGTGTTTCAAACAATTATACCCCCTCCCCAACCTGGAAGATATTTGGGTTTCGGCTAACACATATAGCTCATACTGGTATTATCATGATCATGAAAATTACAATCCTCTGTTTAAGATCACAGAGGGTCAAACACATTTTTTTTAATGAGGGAATAATGGAGACTGTAGAACAGTGGTTCCCAAAGTGGGCGGTACTGACCCCTGGGGGGCAGTGGGATGACTTAGGGGGCGCTAAGAGGCAAGGGGGCTGGCAGGGGGCGTGAAGAGGTGGCAGGGGGGTATTTGAGGTGCAGATTCACCCCATTGACTGTTTCACTGCTTTGTAGCCGGCACCTCGAATGTGGAACCCACATGTGGCGAGCCTTGCCAAGCCTGGAGGGGAGAGGGGAGGTGGCTAAAAGGGGGTGCCTTAGCTTGCAGACTGCCCTCTCTGGTGGAAGCAGTGGAGGAATGCCAGAAGGCCCAAAAGCAAAACCTCCCCAAGGCATGCAGTGGAAGGGTTGGGTGGTCCGGTGTTAAGGCCCCCTTCCCCAGAGGAGAACAAGGGAGTTTGTAGCACTCGCCCGGACTCTGCCTCTCCAGCCAGCCGGGCTTGCATGAAGGATGCGGGTGGGTGCAGTTGCAGCTCTCCAACTGCATGGCTTGGTTCGGTTCAGCTCTGTGTGGCTAGCCTGGACCTAGAACCCAGCCTCCCTCTGCAGCCCGGTTCTTCCAACTGAGCCCTGGGCTTGCTTGCTTGCTTACTTTCCAAGCGATCGTTCCCTCCACTTCCGCCGGTCTGGGATGCTTCTGCACCTTTCTCCCTCTGCTCTACTTTCCCAAAATGCCACCGCTGTCTGTCTGCCTGCCTGCCTGCCTGCCTGCCTGCCTGCCTGTCTGTCTGTCTGTCTGCCTGCCTGTCTGTCTGTCTGCCTGCCTGTCTGTCTGTCTATCTATCTATCCATCCATCCATCCAAAAGGTCTGTCTGTCTTTCTGTCTACCTACCTACCTACCTGTTGAGGTAATTTCCCATTAGGAGAATGAGCACATACAGGGAGACTATTTGAGAGTAGTGTTTGAATAATACACACACAACACACAGATTCACTGTACAGTAAATGTAGGTTTTTACTTCCAGAAACCTTTAAGCAAAGTTCAAAATAATCAGTCCAAAGTCATTCACAGGTTAAATCAGTCAGTTTTCAACCAGGGATAATCCAGTAACAAAGTCCAGTGTCAAAAACAGTTCAGTATCAGACTTCCATCAAATCCAATAACACCAGTCAATTAGAAAGAACGGCAAAACTCTCCAACAGAAGGAAACAGACTCACTCACACTCTCTTCTGATACTAAGACTAAAACAACCCAGGTTTCTGGCTCCATCTTATGGCCATTTGAGAAACCACACCCAAGTATAAGTTTTGCATTTTCTTAAAGATACAGTATTAAAATGTCTATCCTGGTTTATATATTTCCAACCCAAATACCTGTTAGGTGACTTATACTCCTAACACTACCTACCTATCTATCTACCAATATAGATCTATCTATGTATCTATTTATTTATCTATCATCTACCTACCTACCTACCTACCTACCTATCGACCCACTTACCTACCTATTTACCTACCTATTTACCTACCTACCTACCTATCCATCCATCCATCCAAAAGGTCTGTCTGTCTGTCTTCCTGACTGCTTGCCTTCCTGCCTGCCTACCTACCCATCCATACATTCATCCAAAGGTCTTTCTGCCTGCCTACCTACCTACCTACCAATATATCTATCTACTTACCTACCTACCTACTTACCTGTCTCTCTCTCCATCCATCCATCCATGTTCAAAGTGCCGCCCCTGCAGGCACATCGGGAGAGTAGAGAAATCAGGGAGGGAGGGAGGGAGAGAGAGAGAGAGAGAGGGAGGGAGGGAGGGAGAGACCTGATGCATCAGATTGAAATGAGTCCTAGTTTAGACTGAGGCCCTTTTCCACATTGAAACATCTTTGTCAGCACATTGAAATACCTTTGGCTTCTATTAAAGGTTTTATGAATGAAACATGGTCAAGACTATCAGGAAGCTCTCACATTTTGTTGAGGCTTCAAACAGGATCCATTGGACCATATCTCCACCCTAAAAAATTACTTTTCCCCAATGTATTACAGTGCCAATTCTGAAGAAGGCAAAACCAAAATGTACTGGTAAATTACAAGGAGAATACACACACACACACACACACACACAAACACACACACACTCCCTTTTGACCATGCTGGAGCAGGTGATTGGACTAGAATAGATATCTCATTATCTTTCTCCTCCCTCCCTCCTTTATTTCTTTTTCTTTCTGTCCCTTCCTTCCATCCCCCCTTTTTTTGTCCCTTTTTCTTTTTTTCCCTTTTTCTTTAATTCCTTCTCTCTTTCTCTCTCTCTCTTTTTCCTCTCTCTTTCCCTCTTTCAGGCTCACCCCATTGACTTGGTGCACCGCTCCACTCTGACTTGCTTGGGCAGCTCCCTCTGGTGCAACGGGCTCAATGGAGTGGACCTGCGGGGCTGGCAGCTAGAATACGGCAATGACGGCACGTTTGAAAAGTAGAGCAAAGCCAGAGGTCGGTAATTTTTGCTGCAAAGAATCACAAAATTTTCTGGACTGTGCACAAGAAGGGAGACACATGTCAATGCAATCCAGCAACATAAAGAAATACTTATAAAACAAATCAACAAGAATTGGCAAAGCATCTCTGATTAGATTATATTCACTATTAGAATCTAATCAAAGAAGTTTTGCTGATTCTAGTCCAATGACCTGCTCCAGCAGGTTTAGAAGGGAGTGTGCATGTATGTGTGTCCATGGCTGTCAAAACTCCAAAAACAGGTCAAGTAGCTCTGGGGAGGCCAGTCATAAATTAGAAAACTTTCTAAACAACTGGTCATTAAGTGAGGACCCCTTGTATTTGGTTTGCCAGTCACCTGGCCATGCCCACCCAGTCACATGACCACCACATCACGCCTACCCGGTCATGTGACCAGCAAACCACACCAGCCAGTAAGCCACACCAGCCAATCACATGACCAGCAAGCCATGCACACCCAGTCACATGACCAGCAAGTTACACCCTCAAATTAGGCCACACCCATTGAAATTTGAATTCCCACCCCTGGGTGGGGGCACAAGGATGAGTTTGTAGCACCAAGGGGCAGTGGTCTGAAAAAGTTTGAGAACCACTGCTGCAGAAGATATTTATGTTTGAGGAATATTCACCTGGTTTTAAAGCTCTAAAATATGCATTTGATCATGGAAAGCTTCTCTTGTTAATATGTTGAAAATTAGGTGCAATACTATTTCCTTTATGCAACAGAAAATGTCCCTGAATCCACTAAGCATAATTCTGAGAACATTTGAGATTGCACTTCATGTGTAAGAGAATAACTACTGCAACAATAAAACACCTTTATATTTCATCTCATTTTAATATTTGAATACTTTATTTCTTTGAGCTACAGCTGATTTTATTGTAATGGTTTATTTAATTTGTATGCAATAGTAGTGGATTGTTGCATTGTATGAGGTTTGGATTAGGTGATCTCCAGGATTCCTTCTATGATTCTATAGTTTTATAAACCACTCTGGGTAAATCAGAAAAGAACAGTAAAAAAAAAAAAAGGGTAACAACAAAAAAACAGTCAACTATTTTTCACTCAAAATCCCCAAGTGAAATATATACCTATAAAATTTATTTCTGCCAAGAAAAAGGAAATTAATTGTTTTGTGTCTCTTTTCCCTTGGCATACTTAAGGTAGCTTGGTCCTCATTTACTTTAGGAAAATACTTGCTCTCTCAATACAGGAAAAGAAAGAAAACTGAATTTACAGATCAGGCTCCAAATGTCAAAGTGGCAGCTGGTCATGGTTTCACATTTCTGCATTCAGTTTGTTAGGGGAAATTGTTCCAACTGTACAGAGGATGATACCATGTGACAAGAAATAACAGAGATATTGATGGTAATGGATGGTAATCAGGGATATGGTTCTACTCCCAGTTACAGTGAAGGAAAATTATTAAAAGCAGTTTTTCTCACCTAATATTCTGTTGCCTGCTCAGGCAGCTTGGTAGTATTATTGGATCTTTGAACCACTTTCTGTAGGCAAGTAGCGATAGAGAACTTCTCATCTATAGACTGAGAAGTTTTAGGAAAAGGAGTGGCAGAACCGGAAATTCGACTTAAAAGAGGGATCCACTGAGAATTCTTATGTAGACACAATTGAACTAAGTCCACTCTCCGTTGAATTCTATTGACCCTTATATAAACCAAGCAGTTATTGGAGAAGATTCTTGTCCATACAAACAAATAGCAATAAATACATTTAAATGGATCTTTATGGTTGGACCTGTTAGGGATAACATTGTTCACCCTAATTGGTTTAGGTGAAATAATAACTATGAATCATAGTTAGTGTATGTTAGAGTGTATGCAGCTTTAACTGTGAAATAGCAATTAAAGGAGTGGTTATGAAAACAATATAAAAGTAGCAAGACTACAGCTTGCTCTCTCTCTCTCTGGCTTTGATGATCCCTGATTACTGCTTGGAATCAAGACTGCATTGCTCGAACGGGAGAGACAACAAAGGATTGATTTGTATGTGAACTGACATAGGATATTCTACATGGACTTTGCTAACTGAATACCCCTGAATGGACTGACTACATGGTAAATGAATATTGGACTGTTATTTGACTATGCTATTAACTTATAATGGAATAAACTATATTCTTGATAGCACAAGCGTATCTGTTATTTTTACTGTATGTTAATAAACATACAAGCTTAGCTCACTCATTTATCTGTGTGCCTATCTGACTAATGCTGCACATTCTGTTTAGCTTGTCTACCTAACCCTGGTTGGGGAACCCAGGCTTAACACTGGTTATGGGCCCAGAGGCTGCGAAGTCAGTTTAACTAGGTTAAACAGATTTATGTAAAAAGTGAGAGTTTGTGTTGTTATACATTACAGTAAACAGACAGCTGTGTTTTATTAATTATATTTTTATATCCATATAAGAAAACATGGCACAAGTCAATCTACAAAGTTTGTCCCTTATATCCAAGCTGGATGGAACAAACTATGTATCATGGTCTACAAAATGTAGTCTACTTCTACGAAGAGAAGGTCTGTGGAACATAATTGAAAATCCACCAAACGTAGAAGAATGGGATCCAGAGGATGAGGAAGACAGACTAAAGATAGAAGAATTTATGCATAAAAATCAACAAGCCATTTGCATAATTGGGTTAACCTTAACTGATCAACAGCTTGTTTATATCCACGGAGAGAAAACGGCTTTTGGATGTTGGCAGAAGCTGAAGAGAATTTATGTTCGAGATAATATTGGTGCTCACATAAATCTAACACGGAAGCTTTTCAGGACACATCTCCAAACAAATGGTGATATGCAGAGTCATTTAAAAACTATGCAAAGCATTTTCCAAGAATTACACGAGAAAGAGCTTATATTCTCTGAACAACATCAAGTTTACATAACTCTATCTTCCCTTAATGAAAGTTATGATAACTACGTAACTTCACTTGAAATTTTGCCAAAGGACAATTTAACTTTAACTGATATAACTGGCAGATTGATTGAAGAGGCCAGAAGAAGGCATGAAAGAGATGAATTAAGGAGGGAGCAACCTCAAAAAGAAGATAATGAATCTCCTACTGCATACGCAATTAAAAAGTGTTTTAATTGTGGAGGAAGAGGACATTTGGCAAGATTTTGTAAAAAGGCAAAGCGCCAGAACGCTGGCCAGAATACGAAAAATCATCAAAAGATAAATAAACATTTAGAGTTAGCCATGTATACTAACGGAGCTGTAAAAAATAATTTATGGGTGGTTGACAGTGGGGCATCCCATTGTATAACAAATGATAACAAAAATTTTATTAAAATGTCCCAGAGTAAACAGCAGATATCGTTAGCCAATGGCTGGAAACTGAAAGCTAAAGATGAAGGTATAGCATATTGTTCTTTTATAAAAGAGAATGTAAAAATGTTATATGTACCACAACTTAAGTTTAATTTAATTTCAGTTAGAATTTTGGTTAAACTAGGATATGTAGTTACATTTAGGGGAGATAACTGCATACTTGAAAAAGAAGATAAGAGAATTACTGCATCTTTAAGAGGTGGATTATATGTGTTAAATGATGATGGTTTAAAGGTGGCTAACACAATTTATGAAAATAAGAAACCTCATGACGAATGTATTCACTTGTTACATCGAAGGCTAGGGCATTTAAATTTTAAAATGCTTAAGAAAACTGTTGAATTGTCTAAGGGAATAAGTTTGAAACCTTGTAATAAGTATTTGCAATGTAATGCCTGTAATCAAAATAAGAGCAGGGTCATACCGGCTAATAGAGTTGATGGATTTACTACTAAAGAGCCTTTAGAAGTAGTATTTGCTGATTTAATAGGTCCGAAAAAACCAAGTGTAGGAGGAGCTCGTGACATACTAAGTATAATGGACCACTATTCTAGATATGGGTTTTGCTATTTAATGAAGAGCAAAACTGAAACATATCAAAATCTATTTAATTGGCTAAAATTCGCTGAAAGAAAAACTAAAAAGAAATTAGTAACTCTCATCACAGATAATGGTACAGAATTTACAAATAATAAATTTAAAAACAGACTTAGAATGTTAGGTATTCATCATAAAATATCTGCACCATATAGGCCACAACATAATGCCTTTATAGAGAGAAGAGGCCAAACATTACAATCAATGGCACGAACTATGATGTCTGATTCAGGATTACCTGACAATTTATGGGGAGAAGCAATAATGTGTGGTAATCATATATTAAATAATGTTGTTAATTCAACAACAGGTGAATTACCATTCACACTGTGACATGGTACAAAACCTGATTTAAGTTACATGCACACATTTGGAGCACCAGCATGGGTGCATATCCCTACACAACTTAGATACAAAGGACAGCATAGAGCTAAAAGATTGATTTTTGTAGGTTATACATCTAATCATAGATCTTATAGATTCTGGGAACCAGGTACATCTAGAGTTTACACCAGTGCTAGTGCAAAATTCCTAGAACATGTAGGATGGAATAGATTAGAGCAAGATTTAAATAATGAAGTATTTATTGAACCCTACAAAAGGCAGAAAGATGAGATTAGCTATAAGAAGAGTCCAATTAAAGAAGAAGTCCACGAAGAGCAAATAGGACCAGAACAAGAGGAAATAGTTGATCAGGAAGAGTTACATGATCAAGAACAATTAATAGAGGAAAGTCCACCTGTAAGTCCTATAATACCTAGACGTACTACACGCGTAACTAGACCACCTGATAGGTATCAAGCAAGTATAGTTTGCCAAGTAACTAAAGTTCCAACTAGTGTAGATGAACTTTGGATGTATCCTGCTAAGGATCAGGAGAATTAGCAAAAGGCTATGGAAAAAGAACTAAATTCATTAAAGGTAATGAAAGTGTATGAAGATGCCAAATTACCTCCAGGAGAAAAATCCATTGGGTGCAAATGGATATTTAAAGTAAAAACTGGAAATGATGGGACTGTTACACATAAAGCTAGGTTAGTAGCTCAAGGATTTAATCAAACTGCATCTGATTATGATGAAGTTTTTGCGCCAAGCCTTAAAGCTACATCTTTAAGAGCAGCATTAGTGTGGGCAGCTAAGAAAAACTATGTCATTAACCATTTAGATGTAGAAACTGCTTATTTACATGCACCATTGCAGCACACTATATATTTAAGAAAACCAATTGGTATAAATGACAATAAAGTCAATAGTAATGATTGTTGGAAACTCAAAAAGAGTCTTTACGGGTTATAACAATCTGGGTTTGAGTGGAACCAATATATTGTGAAAGAGTTAAACAATATAGGTTTTAAATCTGGTTTAGCAGATCCGTGTGTGTTTAAAAGAGAAAATAATGGAACGGTGTCATTATTGTTATTATTTACTGATGATATTGCTTTAATAACTAAGACTAATAATGAAGCTAATGAGATTATATCATTATTAGCCAAAAAGATAAAAATAAAGCATTTAGGTGAAATTAAAAGGTATCTAGGATTGACAATTAATAAAACAAATAATGGTTTTAAGATATCTCAAGAAGATAAAATTTGCCAATTAATTAAAACTTATAAGATGGAACTTTGTAAACCGGCAAAGACTCCAATGAGTCAGGAAGTTTGCCAAACTAATGATCAAAGTCCCAAATTTGATAAGTCCATATACCAATCTTTGATTGGTAGCTTATCATATATAAGCAATTGGTCAAGGCCAGATATTGCTTACAGTGTAAATCAGCTGGCACGTTTTAATTCAGATCCAAAAGAATATCATTGGAAATCCTTAAAAAGAATATTGAGATATCTTAAGGGAACAATAAACCATGCATTATATATAGAACCAAAGGGTGATTTGAGTCTTAGTGCTTATGCAGATGCAAGTTTTGCAACTGATATAAACACTAGAAAATCAACATCTGGTATGGCTATATTATTTGGTAAGACACTAATAGGATGGAGGTCAATCAGACAACAGCATATTAGCTTATCTTCGATGGAAGCTGAATTTTCATGTCTGTCATTATTATGCACTGACTTGATATTCTACAAACAGTTATTGTTGGACATGGGTATAACTGTAAAAGATTCCATTATGGTGTATGAGGATAACCAAGCAGCTATAAAGTTAGCTACTAGTATTGCTGTAAAAACTAGATCAAAACATACTGACTTAAGATATTTGAATGTAAGAGAATCAGTGAAAAATGGATTAATTAAATTGGTATACTGCATGTCAGAAGAAAACATTGCAGACCAATTTACAAAAGCTCAAGGAGCAACTAAGTTTAAAGAAAGTTGCGAAAAATATAATTTAAAAATATAAATGATTCATAGTTATTATGTAACCTAAAAGGGGAGAATGTTAGGGATAACATTGTTCACCCTAACTGGTTTAGGTGAAATAATAACTATGAATCATAGTTAGTGTATGTTAGAGTGTATGCAGCTTTAACTGTGAAATAGCAATTAAAGGAGTGGTTATGAAAACAATATAAAAGTAGCAAGACTACAGCTTGCTCTCTCTCTCTCTGGCTTTGATGATCCCTGATTACTGCTTGGAATCAAGACTGCATTGCTCGAACGGGAGAGACAACAAAGGACTGATTTGTATGTGAACTGACATAGGATATTCTACATGGACTTTGCTAACTGAATACCCCTGAATGGACTGACTACATGGTAAATGAATATTGGACTGTTATTTGACTATGCTATTAACTTATAATGGAATAAACTATATTCTTGATAGCACAAGCGTATCTGTTATTTTTACTGTATGTTAATAAACATACAAGCTTAGCTCACTCATTTATCTGTGTGCCTATCTGACTAACGCTGCACATTCTGTTTAGCTTGTCTACCTAACCCTGGTTGGGGAACCCAGGCTTAACAGGACCTGATATTTTTGGGCTTGGCAACAGTACAGTTAACTACTTGGAAGTGGAATTGTTACTATTGGTCATTTGCAAAACATATGCAAGTCATTGGGAATATAAAATTTGTTTTTGTTAATCAAGGAAAATTTGAGTGCTTCTGTTTGAGTGGGCCAAGCTGCCACCTGTTTTGAAATCACAATGGACTGAATTCAGAAGCACACAAACTGGATAGCATCATAGCGTTGAAGAAATATCATGAACACGTTTAGAAAAGTATGCATTTATTTCCACAAGAGGAACCTAAAGCTTTAAGCTAACATTTTGCATAAAAATGAGGATTTGTCCCTATTATTTCATATGCAGATTTAAGCTGAAGTTCTTCCCATGCCCAGCTGTCAAGAGGTTTCTAATGTGCCACTAGCCAAGGGATAAAAATGTACTATTCTTGCATTTATAGTTTCTACCTCAGCCTGTACAACTTCCACTTAATGAGGATGTCAGACTAGCAATCCCTGTCCAAGATTAATCTTGTTTTTCCTGTTTCCAACTTCACTTAAATAAACCCACACAATGACAAAACTAGCATTGAGCAAGTTAATGACCAGTACAAATGTATTTATTTATTTTTTATTTATTTGTCAAGCAAGTATAAGAGCATGGTTTGGAATACATGAAATGGATAGAATAAAAATAAACATTAGGACAGGGATGGTGGGCATGTTGGTGCACTTACTGGGGAACCATGTTATTCAGATACAGAACCAAAAAATAACTGGGGATTTTAATTAGTTCCTGCAGTGGGTGGGCTTCTTTTGTCTCTGCCTTATACCTTATATTTTATTTTAGTTACCAAGTACTTCTAATGTTTTTCCTGGTCAAATGCCAAACACCAAAGGAAATATCTTCCCAGTGAAGTACTCTCAGCCTTCACGGAAAGGCTGCCAAAACCTGTTTCAAACCCACTAAAATTCTTTTTATTTTTTCCTATATCCTGCCAGTTTGTAATTTATGCAGGCAAACCCAATTGCCAGATTTACTAGTGAGTAGCATCCTAGAACTAATTCTTCATTGATCTTTCGAGTAGACCAGTTTGGCCTTTCTAGTATTCAATAGCCTCCATGATAAATTAGCTTCTTCTTTAGATATTTTTCCAATGCCTTTTTTCTTAATTGTCTGATATACTTACAATATTTCATGCCCACCTCTTTTGTTTAGTAAGTAGAGTCTATCAGCATCTTGCTTGTATGAAAGTCAGGATTCACTGTTATTTGAGTGGCAGTAGACTAGTCAGATGTTTCAATCAAAAACCTTGCAGTTTATCTTCACTTGGTATTGAGCAATTTGTGATCTTCCTTGCTCTTTTATCCACCATTTCTGTTGCTATTACATGTTCTTTCATTTCAGCTTTTTTGTTGTTTGTTCTTGTAAATTTTGCATGCAGGGCTTATTTCTTGCAATTAATTGGTGTTTCTATTTGATATTACAATATTTGTTCTAGCTGTTTCTTTGGAACACGTTTCAATATAAGCAAATTTATTATGTTGCTTTTGTGCTTTCTAGATGCTCAGTTATTATTTATTTTAATTCTTATTGTTGTTTGGTTAGATGGCTTTGTTCTTTCAGAAGAAAATGTGGAGGAAAGGGTACCTGGCCTGGGAATGAGAGTGATTCAATAGCAATGTTGATTTACTCTACTGCTGACTCACCGTTTACCTCTACAAGCTGAGCTACTTATGGCAAAGCTTTTTTTGTGTGTCCTGGGTAGATATATGCAGTTCTACCAATTCTGCTTCTGTGAATATTTTATTGTGTATTATAAAACTTTATTGACCTGCTAGTCCCTGTTCTATTATTCCTGGGTTTGGATCAGAGGTAGTATTCAGCAGGTTCTGACCAGTTCTGGAGAACTGGTATGAAAATTTTGAGTAGTTCAGAGAACCAGCAAATACCACCTCTGATTGGCCCCACCCCCATCTATTATTTGCGTACTGTCCCAGCTAATAGCTGGGTTTCTTTGTTGCCCTGCACAGGAGAACAGGTTAGTGGGGTGGGGAGAGAATGGAAATGTTGCAGTACTCTTCCCCTACCATGTCCACCAAGCCATGCCCACCAAGCCATGCCATGCCCACCAGGCCATGCCCACAGAACTGGTAGTAAAAAAAAATCAATCCCACCACTGGTTTGGATGTTCTTTCTAGAACTGGTGTTTTCTTTCCATATATTCTCTTTTGTTGGACTCATTTGTAATAAACAGATCATTATTTCTCTTTTTTCAATCTTCTTTTGGTGATGGATAAACACCTTTCCTTCCAATAGTCTGCAGCTGCTCGTCCTGATTGCTCAACCCACAGTCTTGTAATGTAATTCATTTGTCACCAGATGTCCAGGAACTCTAATACTTAGCATGGTTTTTGTTGATCCATGCAATGACCAATCTGGGATAGGTATCTTTATGTCTCACCATATTCTTTATGGGAGAAGCACTCTTTTTCTGGCTCCCCGGTTGAGACCTGTCCAGTCTGGCTGAATCACTAACATAACTCTCAACTTCCTCAGAACACACAAGCCTCACAACTATGTCAAGGTAGTGTATCACTAGGGGCTTATTATTATTAAATTTGTATGCTTACAATGAATCTGTGGGTTACACAAATAACACATGAAAACAAAACAAGAAAAAAACAACAAGAAAAAAAAAGTATAATATGCCAGGATCACCAACTATCTAGAAACAAAAGAAACTAATTGAAACAGAAGCTTCAGTAATTCTCTTCAAATGCCTGGGTGATGAACCAGCAGGTTGGGGGTTATATGAGTTTTGGAAGGAGCATCTTTTCATAGGGGAAGCACTGCCACTAAGAAGACCTATTTTTTTTTCCTTTTCTCAAAGAAAGAATAATCTTTCTCAGAACAATTATTCCTCATGTTCCATCTGAAAATGTTATAATAGCATATTAATTGCCTTCTACTTACCAATTTTCTATTCAAGAAACTAGTTTTTTCATTTATTGATTTCAAGAAAGTTAGTTTTATAGTAATTACATTTCAACAAAGTTGGCTTTGGATCTTTAAACAAATGAAATCATTGCTACTCCGCCTTTGCATTTATCTTATCAACAGCATCTAAGTGAGTACGGTTCTTCTATTAATCCTCTGAAAGCATCAATATTTGAAGATGTATAACATTAATTAATTTTTCTTGATATTGCTGAGCAAACTGAAAATGCTAAAGTTGCAATCTTACAGATATTCACCTGGAAGCAGGTTTGCTTGAATAGAATTATACTTATTTTATAGCAATGTATAGCATACAATTGTGGTGTATATTAAGGTTTAAAATATGGTTATTTTTATGCTTAGTTCAGAAATGATTGTTGGATTGTATAATATTTGAATGTCACAAATTTTCAGGTTCAGATTAAAATGTAAGGATGCTATTTCTGGCCCATGGTTAGATCCACAAAGATACAAGTAGAAAGGATAAAAACAAAGAGTCTTAAACATTTATTGTAGATTTGTGGAACAACGTGTGGCTAAAAAACCAGTATCTTTTTAGCATCATGATTGTTCAATAGTTTATCCATTAAACTAATTTAATCCTCTTCAAATGCAATTAACTTGCTATAATGAGTTTCTTCTCAGCTTTCTTATTTATTTGTGAATAGGACTGCACTTTGTTTCAGCACTGAGTTAACAGATGATGACTTCAGACATAAACTCAAATAGATTATATGAAGTGGTTTGTACTACTCATCTCTTAATATCTACTTTCCCAAAATTTGCATATAAAAATAAACAGAGATCTCTTTATTGCTCTTTATTACTTTATTGCTACTTTCTTCTGAGCTTTAGGTAGATGTCTACTCAATAAACCATTTGTAGAGAAAATTGAGACTTTACCTTTCCAGATTTTCACTATATTTCCTGGATGAAAACCTCACTAGATCCAGAGCTGGTTGTAGTGATAGACAGAGACAGCCATCTCAGGAGACACATGGAACTAGACAAGTTAGGAAGATATGAAAGAACAAAACTGTGTAATTTGTTGTGATTCCTCTATGTTAGACAAAAAAGGCCATCCCTATCAGCAGCATCAAAGCATCAACAGTCTGTCTTGTCAACAAGAGGGATTCAGAGAGGTGCCATTTTGTCTTTATCTAAATGTCTCAGGCCAACTCTAAATAACAGCACTGTGCTCACTCTGTGTGATATAATTTAGTTCCAAGCATTTTATTACCTCCAAGACTAAACACTCATTAATCAAATGTTCTAAAAATGCATATGATCAGTTATATTAAATCACTAAACTTCACTAAGCAATAATGAAAAGGCCAGTTCCCATCAAAAACTGTTTGTGTAACTAGCAAGCTCCATGTTTCAAACAGTGCAAATTCCCAGCTTTCCAACTATTTTTTCAACTTAAACTATAAGTGTTCAAGTGGGTGGAGAAATTGAGCAAATGAAAAGATTAATACATTTATGTTGTAATACCAAGGTGGAGCAAAATGAATATCTTCTGTTTAATAAGAATGTAAGTCCTAATTTAAAGTGGTAAATTTGAAGCTAGAATGGGAAACATAGTGTAAAACTGTAATTTGTTTTGTAGTATGTTATAAAATCATTTAAATCACATACAATTCTTTACACTTAAATAACAGTTCTACACAAGTACCTGCTAGTGTTCCAAACTGAACAGATTATCTGTTTCTGGTACTTTAATGAATGGGTATTCTTTCATTTGATTTATATATCTAAATGGTACAAAGAGTACTGTGCTCTCATTAAAATGTATTCCAAGAATAAATATATGAAGTAAACTGTGGATCAAAGTGACCCAGTAATATACTCTAGCTAAATGTGGCCCTGAATTTGAGTCCAGAACCTGACTGCTGCACAGACATAGTACTCCACTCATACATAATTTGATTTATAGCATTGCTGGCAGTAAAATTCTTCAAAGAGGAAGGTTAAATTAAAGACAAGTAGAGAATCTGGACAACTTCCCTCTCAAACTGCTTTTCTCCCAATATGTTCTAATTGCTTTAGAATTGACCTCATCTCCAATAGGTGATGGTCAGTAGGATTAATGCTATTGATTCAGTGATATGCACATCAAACACAAAGTCTCTCATGCATTAATAATGCCGTTATACATGTGCAGATTTTGTGATAGCATAAGCAAATAATTCATCAAATTCTATATCAGCAAAAATAGAATCAGAGTCAGACAAATGGGACACAGAAGGTTGTGGTGACCCAGGCTAAAATGTTGGCAAAGCTAAAGAGTAGCAAATATACAACATTTCTATATTCTTATATTTCACAGCTGGAGATAGGGATGTTCTCACAAAGTAATATTTTGCTATTTTTTTCAAAATGCTTTTGCCTCTTCTCCATTTTATACATTGTATGTTGCCTCCATAATAACCTAGCACTCCTTCCAAGCTTCTAGCAATTGTCCTAATAATAATATGCCATGTTCCTAACAGTTTGAAATGAAAAGTATATATATCAGTAAATGCAAACCTTATTGACATCCATGCTACCCATTTGTACTAGTGCTATAATTTTGAGAGATGGTAGCATGGAGCTAGTAGTTACTACCTCTCACTATATACAGGTCACCATCCCTTATGCTTTCAGAAGACAAAGATGCAGATGTTATGCCCCCATGTACTATGCATACATAACTTCTATCTCTTGCCTGGGAGGAATTTTGTGTTTTATATAATAAGTATCCTGTGTAGTGTTTTTTTAAAGTTACATTGACTATTATGTAACACTGCAGGTCAAGGGAGATGATGGAAATCATGTAAAAACCATACGGGGGCAAGACGTAATATAACTTCTGAACAACTTGAGAGAAAATTCTTTCTCTCTCTCTTTCTCTCTCTCTCTCTCTCCCTCTCCCTCCCTCGTTCCCTCCCTCCCTCTCCCCTCTCTCTTTTGGAAAACCTCTAGATATTTCTTCCAGCAACTACTGAGTGCTAGGTATCCTTGACCTATGACCACAATTGAGCCTGAAATTAGTGTTGCTAAGTGAGACATTTGTTAAGTGAGTTTTTCCCCCATTTTATGACTTTTCTCACCACATTTGTTAACCAAATCACTGCAAATCTTAAATTAGTAACATGGTTGTTAAGTGAATCTGGTTTTCCCATTGACTTTGCAAAAGGTTGCAAAAAATGATTATATGACCTCAGAACACTGCAATCATCAAAAATGTGAGTCAGTTGCCAAGCATCCAAAGATAAATCAAATGGCCATGGGGATTCTACAACAGTCATAAATGAAAAATAGTCATGTCACTTTTTTCAGTGCTGTTGTAACTTTGAACTGTCACTAAATGAAATGTTGTAAATTGAGAACTACTTGTATAGTAGCTGACTTGCTGTAATGACATAACTTGGTTTAGGCTTAGAATATTATATCCTAGCTACACAATAAATAGGTTTTAAACAAGTTATGATGTACCAAAAATTGTTAAAGCCCATGTCACACTGCACCAATGGATGGAAAGAGGATGTAAAACGGAGAGAAACACTTGCCATCCATTGGTTAACGCAATTCATCCATTCTGTACTCACTGCCTCTGTTTTTCATCCTCTCTATCTGTCCAGCATCCGTCGACTGAGGTTCCATCCGCTCAAAAAGTTTTGAGCTGCTCAAAACTATTTGAGCGGAAAATGTATCCAACGCGTCCGTTCTGCATCTGCAACGCATACGGGGAACATCCGTTCTACATCCGTTGTCATCCGTTATGCGTCCGCTATATCCGCTAGGCATCCGCTGCGCATCCGCGCAACTCAAATCCGCTCCAGCGGAAAACGGACACAGGGAGGAAGCTCACTTTCAGTCCAGCAGTCCTGCTGTGCAGACCTCTGCAGCCTTCATCTGCCTCTTGCTCTTCCATAGCATCCATTGATGTCCACCATGGATTGTAACACAGTCCTTTTGGTAGCCACCATCATTCTGCAACAGTGCGAAGCCATCTACAGGCTCTTTCAACTGTTCTACAGGAAGAAAAGGAGGCGGCCAAGAAGTGTCTGGGTCCGAAGATGGATCGGGAGAAGAGCAGAGTACGGACTGTACAACAAGCTGAAGGTGGAGCTAAGGAACGAAGACCCTCGTGCATTCCAGAACTTCGTGAGGATGCCTCCAGCCATGTTTGACGAAGTTGTGGAGCGGCTGAGACCCAGGTTGACCAAGACAAACACCAACTTCTGGCCCAGCCTGGACCCTGGGCTCAAAGTGGCACTGACTCTGCGCCACCTGGCCTCAGGGACCAACTACAGGAGCATGCAGTACGGCTGGAGGGTGCCACACAACACCATCAGCATTGTGGTCAGAGAAGTGGTGCAGGCCATCATCGAAGAATACCTGGAGGAGCTCCTCCAGTGCCCCTCCACGTTCATGTACATCGTTGCTTCAGGCAATGGGTCAACTTCAGATGCCCAGGTATACAACGCCAGTGACCTCAAGGAGGGGCTGGAACATAACCTCATCATGGGCTTCCCAGATCCAGACCCCCTGCCCAATGACACGCAAGATGTGCCCTACTTCATCGTGGGGGATGACGCCTTCTCCCTCACAACCTACCTCATGAAGCCCTACACTTCCAGACTCCTCACCCATGAAGAGATGATCTTCAACCACAGGCTGTCCAGGGCAAGGCGGGTGGTGGAGAACGCCTTTGGCATCCTGGCCAACAGGTTCCTGGTACTTCTCACCACCATGCAGCATCACCCAGAGACCGTGAGGAGGATCATGGAAGCTTGCTGCATCCTGCACAATCTCATGCGCACCCGCTACCCAGTGTTGCAGAACAGGCTCGTGGACCTCCAGCAAGGGAATGGGGACATGGAGCTTGGGGAATGGAGGCAAGGGCGAAACCTGATAGACACTAAGGATGTGCAAGGCCCCAACAGAGCTTCACATGAAGTATAGAAGCAGCGCAACCTCCTGAGACACTGGTGCAACTCCCCAGCTGGAGCAGTGGAGTGACAAGATAGGATGATAGATGATTAATGGATGCTTCCTTCAGCCTGTCTCATCACACTGATGAGATTGGGCCATGTATGTTGGGTGGGCCAACAATGAACAGGGCATTTAATAAAGAGTTGTGTTTATGTTGACATGTGTGGATGATTGATTACATTATTATTGATAAAAAAGGGCCATAGGTGTGGCACCTGCGAGGGTGGACCATACAGTCCCACTATGCTTGCACTGGAGGTTTATCTATCCCACTGCTATTACCCATCCCAAAGGTATCCCTGCCCATCCCACAGGTATCCCTGCCCATCTCACAGCTATTACCCATCCCACTGCTATCCTTACCCATTCCACAAGCATGCAAAGGCCTAAACCATTTCTAAAAGTTTCCACCAAGACTTCATTTAAAAAAATAAATGAAGCAAGTGTGTGAAGCAAAGATAATCTTTATTAATAACAAGCTGTAAAAGAAAAATGGCCCAAGTCAAGTGTCCAAAGCAAAAATATAGTCAACAGGTAGCCACCCAGTCTCTGGCACTCTTCTTGGTCACCCTGAGGCATGCCCAGTCTCAGGGATGAAGGGTCCAGGTACTGTGGAGGTGGCTGCTGCTGGAGTGCTGGTCTGAGGTGCCTCTGGGGTGTCTGGCCCTGAGAGGACAACAGGGGACGGTGTGTTGAGGAAGCTCTCAGACAGATGGCTCAGCCCCGTGATGTTGAGAGCCCCTTCCTCCATGACATGGGGTGTCAGGCCCAATACCGATGACAGATGTTCTGAGGCCAGGCTTGGCTGTGGGGTGGAGGAAGGAGCAGTGTAGTGGGGCTGCCTGGTCTGCAGCTGGTTGAGGACTGGCATGGGTGGCATTGGTGGCGTGGGTGGCATCGGTGGCATCAGTGGCACCGGTGGCGTCCGATGTACATGTGCCTGGACTGGAAAGGGCTGCTGCCTGTGCTGCTGGTAGCCATAGCCTTGGTAGGGGAGGGCCTGTGGAAAGCCTTGGAAGGGCAGTGACATCACCTGGGATGGAGGAGCAGGCCTGGACTGGGTGGGAGCAGGTTCATCTTAGTCTGGAGGGTTGTGAAGAAGATCAGTGATCCTGTCCTTCACCATCTGGTACTGGGGTTCCGACATGTTCATGAGGGTCTGGTTGATGTAGGTGAGGAAGGGCTTGTGGTTGGAGGATGGGGCGTCAGTGTGTACCAGCTGAGAGAGATCTACGTTGCTCCTGATGGTGTCTCTTATCTCCAGCAGGACAGTGTGGCTCTGCCCCTCCGGTCTGCCTCTCTGCCTTTCTGTGGAGGTGTAGCTGGGGGTGGATGCGGGTTGGGCTGTGGTGGAAGTGCCGTCTCCTTTCTCCCACTGCGTCAGGGGGTCCTCCACGTGCTCCGCCAGGCGTAGTACAGCTGTCGGGGGGTTCTCCGTCGTGGCATGCTCCACAGATACCTGCCTGGACACAGGAGCTGACTCTTTGCCAGAAGAGGACTGGCTCTCAGCAGGCTGCCTGATAGAGAGGGTTGTGAGAGGGGCTGCTCCTCGATGGCAGATCTCACCCTCCAAGAAGTTGCACTTGGCCATCACGTAGGTCTCCCAGTCCGTCAACTTGACCGCAGCCTGGCCAGATTTCCTGAGGTGCAGCTTCCCGTACCAGGTGTGCATGTGCTTCCACCAGCTGAGGAGCACCTCTGAAGTGTAGCCCAGGCTCTCCGCCTTCTCTCCCCAAGCAGCCTGCTTCCTCTTGGTGTGTTGATAGAGCCTGTGTCCCTTCCGCCAAAGATATTCATTCTCCCTTAGCCACTCCAGCACCTCCTCCTCATGTTCCTCTTCTATGGTGTATTGCCTCCTCTCCCGTTCACGCATCTGCCTCTTCCTCCCTTTGGCAGGGCCATATGGGCCCTCATCAGAAGGGCTTCGAGGTTGTAGGGGCTGCTCCTCCACACCACCACCACCAGCAGCTGCAACAGTAGCAACAGTAGCAGCAAAAGCAGCACCAGCAGCACCAGCAGCACCAGCAGCACCAGCAGCACCAGCAGCACCAGCAGCACCAGCAGCACCAGCAGCACCAGCAGCACCAGCAGGACCAGGAGCACCAGCAGGACCAGGAACACCAGCAGGACCAGGAACACCAGCAGGACCAGGGGCACCAGCAGGACTAGTAGGACTAGGAGCAGTGCCAGCAGAGTAAGCACCAGCAGAAGCACCAGCACCAGAAGCAGCATCAGCAGAAGCACCACCTCCAGAAGCAGCATTAGCAGAAGCCCCAGCACCAGAAGAGCGAGCCCGGGCAGCAGAAGCCCCAGCAGAAGCAGAGTCAGGGCCAGGGGGTGGGAGGATGGCCCTGTCCCTCTTGCCAGGGCTGGCATTAGATGGCAGAGGCTTCCTTTCTTCCCCATGGTTGTTGGGTTGCTGGCTGGCTGGCTGGCTGGCAAGCTGTGTCTGGAAGCAGGTCTTTCTTCTGAATGGTGACCTGCTTGCGAGCAGCTTCCCTTTATATCTGTGGGGCTGACGTAATGCATCCTTCCTGCATGTGCAGTGAACGCTAGGCATCCGCTAGGCATCCGCTAGGCTTCCTCTAGGCTTCCGCTAGGCTTCTGCTCTGCATCCGCTTCATCTGCTTGGCATCCGCTCTGCATCCACTCTTTCCGTTCCGCGGCCGCTTTGCTGTGCTCCCCCGGAAGCCTTGCAGATGTGCCATCCGCTCCCATCCGCTAGGCTTCCATGGAGCATCCGCTTTCCATCCACCCTACGTCCTGTCCCCATCCGTTCCTTTCTGTGTTGTCCGCTCTGGTTATGCAAATTCGGGACACTTTTGAGAGCGGATAACAACAGATGGAACATTTTGCTCGTCCTCTGTGTCCTTTTTACAAACGTTTTGCATCCGTTGGCCAGTGTCACAGGGCCTTAACCTAGAAAAATAATCATGAGGTGGAAGGGCCAATAGTTTTCTCTTAAGAAAATATTCTATATTTTAAAAAGTTTAGCTTAATTTAAAAAAGTCCTCAGAGTGATTTATAAGAAGAGGTTTTATCTACATCTTCATTCTCAGTTGAAAATATGGGTGAACTACAAAATTACTTTAGTTAGCATGACTGTAGTTTATCTACCGATAGAGTCCCTTATTATTCATGTGGATAATCCTGAGAAACACACTTCCTATTTTCCATTTCCTTGATGCTCAGTCAACAGGCTTTCCTTTTCTACCAAAATTCTGCTTCTAGATAGTTAACATCTATCATGAGACTGAACCAGAAGACTTAAGTGTTCAAAGAATACATATAAAAAAACTCCTTGGAAATATAAACGATTTCCATTGCTATCCTTATATCACAAATACCAACAAATCCAGTTGCATTTGGCTCCAAAGCTGCAACTTCTCAGCCAGTTTTAGAAACCAAGAGACTGTGAGTTCTAGACTCACATTAAACATGAAAGTCAAATGGGTGACATTGGATTAGTCACTCTCCCAGCCCAGCTCACTTCACAAAGTTGTTGTTGTGAGCAAAATAGAAGGAGGAGGATTAAATATGCTCTTATTTATGAATATAATAAAGGCAGGAAATAAATTAAAAATATAACATCCAACAGTTCATTAACTAGGATGCCATTCTTCAGGATTTGACTTTAATTGTGTGTGACTGTGTAATGAAAGAAGAAATTGTTGTTCAATTGAAGATGAAAAAAAAGAAAAAAAAAAGACTTCAGACTTCAAATTTACTCTTCCATCTAAAAAAGATGAAACTTTGATAACTTCCCAGATGGCAAGGTTAGCAAATGGATGCATAAAATATCAAAATGGATAGAGCAGCAGACTATATTGAGAATTACAAATATAGTGGCAACATAATTTCATCTAACAAAGAAGAAAAATAATATTGCTGAGATAGTAGACAGGATCTCAATGCAAGATAGAACTTTGAAAAAATAATAAATAGTACATAAGAAGTGCATGAGTCAGCAACATAAAGTTTTTTTATTGTCTCTTAAGACTTAGAAATCAATAGTCTACTGAGTACTAGTAAAGTCTAATACTGACTGATTTTAAGATGTTGCACCACTTTTTCAAGAAATTCTCTCAAATTACAGTCCTGTTCACGTTTATTTGGCACAAATTAAATTGAGCTAAATTTGATTTTGTTTACTTATTTGGTAATTTTTTCCTCCAGGAAGTCAAGGTATTGTGCATAACACTCATTCTTCTTTTTTTTCTTCATAAAAGCAATATGTAGGATGGATTAGGAGAAAAATGGCTGGCCCAAAGTCACTCAGTCAGCTACCATACAAAAAAGGTTGATTGAAACTTGGACTATAATTCTGCTGGACCCATTCTTGTTGGCACCTTGATAGCTCTACCAGCAGAATTAATCTCTGAATTAAGATTATACTGTAATTTTGACAAATGTAGACATGATGGTGGACTTTTATGAGGAAAGAAAATATTATTTAAAATTACTTGTGGTGTACTTTTTGTATTATGTTAATTTGTTCATATCTTTTTATTTTCCTCTTCTCCCATCTCTTTCTTTCTTCATAATTTTTCAAGGATCATTCACATAAATGATTACATCAAGGTCATCCTCAGTATATTATGTTCATAGAATAATAAATTAGTTTGAAATAAATCAACAGTTACCTGGTTAAAACAAATCTTGAGCAACATATTTTGCTAAGAACAAAGGAAAGTAAAATATTTTTAAAACCCTCTGAAAAACAAGAATAATGAACTATATTTTATAAAAATATCGACAGCCTTTCAAATAACTCAGAAAACTATTTAAGAATGTAGAGATCAAGGTAATATTTTTAATTGGGCCTGGGTAGGCTTTTGTAACCAGTGGAAAATCAGTATGTTATTAAATTCTGTAATTTGTTGTGCAAAAATAAAGTGAATATTATTAGCAATCTCTCAGACAATGGTGGAGAAACTTTGTCCATTCAGATATTCCTAGGCTACAACTGTCCACTTTTTTCAGATATAAACTTTATCAAGAATTTTAACTACGGTAGTAAAAATTACTACAACTTAAACTTAGAGAAAAAAATATAATGGAAAAAAAGAAAACAAAAGAAGAGGAGAATATAATAAAGAGAAAATAAATATATGGAGACCTCTTACTTTCATTGTAACAACTGTAAACCAATTTAATAAATATTTGTCCCCATAAGATTAAACAGATATCTCTTCATCCCCTAGCCCATCCCTAATTTATAAGTAATACCTAAAATATCAACTTTTCAATGCTGGTCCATAAACCAAAACCATAAAGGATTGCAACAATCTGTCTCAGATTAATCTCAATCAAATAAACCAACTTCATTGTCAGCCCTGAAGTCATTTTTTAAGCTGGAGGCCTGGAGCCATTTTGGGAGTATCTTCAGGGCTGCCACAGCCAGGCCAGTTGAAGCTGTGAGAACCTAAGGGGGAACATAGAGAGAGCTGAGAATGTGTAGCCAAAACAACATGGGAGCCAAGGACGTTTTACTAGGTGTTGGAGAGGTATGGACCAAAGCCAACCAAGATGGTGGCTGCAACCTGGTTGGACCATGTCATGGATGTGTGACCTGAGGTGAAGAACTTTGGGATTTGATTGGGGTGGAAAAAAACTCAACTTCACTAGAGTCAGGTTTCTCCCAAATGGGCCAATATGACATGCCTAATAAATCTATACTTTGAGAAATATGCCTGCCTTTGAGTTCTGATTCCTTTGGGTGTGTTTGCTGGAACCCTAACATTCATATTCCTTTTTTTATTTCTAATAATCATGATATTTAGTTCACTTAAATATTGTCATAGGACTGGTTTATTTATTAATCAAATTTATATACCACCCACCTCTCTATTGAAGTGATTCTGGGAAGTTTACAAATAAAATACTATAAAATCCACATAAAAGAGACAAAATTAAAAAGACAAAATAAAATTAAAAAGGCCAACAGTGCATACTCAAGCCACTAATCAGGCTTACCACTCTTGGATCTCCAGTTGACAGAGACAGATATGAATGTTCTTCCAGAAAGCCAGAAGGGTATGGGCCAATCTCACCTCAGGAGGCAACATATTCTATAGGATGTTGGCAACAGCAGAGAAGGATCTTTTCCTAACCTCCCCACCCCCCAGTTATTATCTTTTTGCTGAAAAGATCCATAACATGCTTTCCTCTCTGATATAGGTTGATATAATAGGGATAAGCTGGTTCTTCAGACAACTTGGTCCCACACACTATGAAGAACTTTAAAAGTAATAACCAATATCTTGAATTAGACCCAGAAGCAAACCAGCACACAATGCACCTCATGGATTTCTCTCCAATTGTATTTTATCCCATCACACAGATTTCTTCAAGGCTTTTACAAGTCTCTTTTGTAGATGCAATAAGAAAACATTTTACAGGTTATTCTCTTGATTTATCATTTGTATTTCCCTTTTAATTTGTAAAACTTCAGCCATTATCTTTTGTATATTACATGATTTGGTTAAATAAGACCAAGTGGGCACAGATATACTATCTCTGCATAGCAGACCAAGCTGTTGTGAAATTTAAAGTAGCAGGAGTCCATCAAAAAAGAAGACTCCAAATTAATAGATCAAAACATATTTCAGAGTTCCTGAGAAGAATACTATTACAAAACAGCAGAATATAAGAATCTGCTCTACATATCTTTGAGATTTTTTTTATTCCAAGATTATTTTCATTAACCAAACCCCAGGCACATTTCTTTCCATTCTCAGGGTCATGAGGAAGGTCATGAGGAAACAAGCATTGGAAACTAAATGCTAGAATACCTTATTTATTTTTTACTTTATATCCTGACACATTCAGTTTGACATGATTAACAATCACCTATCAGGAGTGGTAGAGTCCAAGTATACATTCACATACTCATTCATATATTTATACACATTTCCTTCTCCAACAGATTCCATTAAGCACATAATCCCTACACCTCAGAACCATAATACAGTACATGATTGGTCCTTTAAAAGAAGTAGATTTTTTTTTCTCAAGGCCAGTAGGGAAACACAACAAACTGCTTATAAGGTAGAAGAAGAGAATGTTCAGTTCCTCTGTGAGTAGCTTGCCTGGCTTCTGTGATAAGAAAGGGTCATCCTTTTTACATTATTCAGCTTGGAAATGAAGCAAGATGAGGAATTGTGACTATAAACCTTTCCTTTGCTACTGACTTCTGCCCCTGCCCCATTAAAACAAATCTATTAGCAGGTTCCAGATAGTTGGATATATTCATGTAGGACTTAAAACTTCTATTATCTCTCTGCAGGAGTTATTGTGAATGTATGAGAACTTGAACAGAGATAGAAATGAAATGTTCATGCTGTCTCCCTTCCTTTTTCTCTTCAAATTTTATGCTCTTAGAAGAGGTTGTGAAGAAAATTTATTCTCAGATTTGCTTGCTTTAACATAGTCATTTAAAAACATGGAAAAGCTTACTTAGGGCCAAACAAATACATTTCTTTCAACCTCTCTAGTCTACCTGTGGAGGTTTGCAAGGTTATACTATTTATTAATATTCATTAAGGATTTTCATAGAATAGATGAATCAAAAGAAAAAAAGTAAAGAAAAAACAAAAGAAAATTGCAAAAAAGCTAAAAAATATATAACTACTGATCTTCTTTTCAACATATAATATTAATTTTATTGCACTTCATTCCTTTTAACTATTTTGCAATGCTTTAGAATGTTTATCTCATCACATACATGTATACATCCAAACTTGACTGTTGTTTCTCTGTGTCATATAATATCTGGGTATATGAATATTTATTTATTCTGTCATGTTTATGTAGGTGATGCCTCTTTGAGAGCTTTATGCAAAGAAATTTCATTTTAATGTATGGCAATTAGTGTACATTTAAAGTGAAAATAAAGTTATTCTAAGTCTATAAATCCTATCACCAAGTCATTTAGTCCACACCTCTTTTAATATTCAAATCTACAAATCATTTTTTTTCTTCTTTCAGCAAACAATCCTTATAAGTTTTCCAGTCTTTCAAAAATGTTTTTGTTGTTTATTCTCTGGCCAAACAGATTAGTTGCGCCATTTTGACAAATTCTGACATTTTCACATCCATTTCTCTGTCAGATTGTTCTTACTTGTTGTGTCCCTTCAGGTGAGTGCCTAGAGAAGATTAACCATTAGAATGAATCAATATATTTGACTTATATACTATTTTTACTCCAGGAGTCTAAAACAGAATACAGGACATATTCTTTCTACTATCACACACCCAGCAACCCTGTGGCATAAGTTGGATTAAAAGGCACTGACTGGCCCATAGAAATTAGTACCCTACCATGGCTGAGCATGGACTTGAATTTAAATTTTATCCACATCCTAATTAATCAACATAAACATTATACACACAAAATAATGCAGATATGATCTTGAAAGAGTGATTAAAATATAAATATGATCTTTATATTAAGGTTGGTTAAAATGACATTTCAATTTTAGAAAAGTAGAAGAATACAAAGGAATTCAGAATAATGCCACACTGACTGAGTCAACCATTGATAGCCTGTAATTACATCCTTAAACAATTAAGTAGCATTTCTGGAATCCATTTATCTATTTCCGGACCTGGCCTTCTGCAAAGATTTGATAATGCAACACTAGTTGTCAATGGGATGTGTAAAGACGAATGAAAGACATAGACAATGACTGAAGATTTGAACGTACAGACAGATGGTTTTGAAATATATTGTGTTAGGAACAACTTCATTGCAATAGATATTACTACAATGCATTTGAAAGATGGACAACTCCTCATAACTGTTAATATCAGCAGGAGCTAAAGCCCCTGTCACACTGAATCAACGGATGCAAAGAGGATGTAAAACGGACAAAAAAGCTTGCCATCCGATGGTTAACGTGATGTACTCACTGCCTCCGTTTTGCTTTCTCTCTATCCGTCCAGCATCCATCTATTGACGTTTCATCCGCTAAGAAAGATTTGAGCTGCCTAAAACTTTTGCGAAGAAAATGTATCCAATTTGTCCGTTATGCATCCACTACGCATCCGCTATGCATCCGTTTTGCATCCGTTACGCATCCGCGATATCCACTAGGCATCCGCTGCGCATCAGCGCAACTCGCATCCGCTCAGACGCAGGGAGGAAGCAGAACAGATGCAGAACGGATGCAGAATGGATGCCAAGCAGAAACAAAGCGTTTAAAATGGAAAAAACATTCACAGAGGGGACCTATCTCGAATATTAAGAATGTCTACAGGATGCCTAGAGGATGCCTAGAGGATGGCTAGAGGATGCAAAGGGACACCTATACTGCCTATAAAAAGGTGGAGTAACACATCTGGATCTCACTTTCAGAACAGCAGCCCTGTGGTGGGGACCTCTGCAGCCTTCCTCTGCCTCTTCCTCTTCCACAGCATCCAGTCATGTCCACCGTGGATCGTAACACGGTCCTTTTGGCAGCCACCATCCTTCTGCAACAGTGCAAAGCCATCTACAGGCTCTGTGAACTCTACTACAGGAAGAAAAAGGGGTGGCCAAGAAGCATCTGGGTACGAAGATGGTTCGCCAGAAGAGCAGAGGATGGACTGTACAACAAGCAGATGGTGGAGCTCAGGAGTGAAGACACTCGGGCATTCCAGAACTTCATGGGGATGCCTCCAGCCATGTTTGACGAACTTATGCAGCGGCTGACACCCAGGTTGACCAAGACAAACACCAACTTCCGGCCCAGCCTGGAACCTGGGCTCAAGGTGGCACTGACTCTGCGCCACCTGGCCTCAGGGACCACCTACAGGAGCATGCAGTACGGCTGGAGGGTGCCACACAACACCATCAGCATTGTGGTCAAAGAAGTGGTGCAGGCCATCATCGAAGAATACAAGGAGGAGCTCCTCCAGTGCCCCTCCACTGAAGAAGGATGGAAGAAAGTTGCAGAGCAGTGGTATCAGAGGAGGAACTTCCCACACACTGTTGGAGCCATAGATGGCAAGCACGTGGCCTGCAAAGCGCCAGCCAAGTGGGGGTCCACTTATTTCAACTCCAAGGGCTTCTTCAGCATCATCCTCTTCGCCATGGTCAATGCTGACTACAAGTTCATGTACATCGATGCTTCAGGCAGCGGCTCATCTTCAGATGCCCAGGTATACAATGCCAGTCACCTCAAGGAAGAGCTGGAACGCAACCTCATCGTGGGCTTCCCAGATCCAGAACCCCTGCCCAACGACACACAAGATGTGCCCTACTTCATCGTGGGGGATGACGCCTTCTCCCTCACAACCTACCTCATGAAGCCCTACACCTCCAAATACCTCACCCGTGAAGAGAGGATCTTCAACTACAGGCTGCCCAGGGCAAGGCAGGTGGTGGAGAACGCCTTTGGCAACCTGGCCAAGAGGTTCCAGATACTTCTCACCACCATGCAGCATCACCCACAAACCATGAGGAGGATCATGAAGCTTGCTGCATCCTGCACAATCTCATGCGCACCCGCTACCCAGTCTTGCAGAAATGGCTCGTGGACCTCCAGCAAGGCAATGGGGACATGGAGCCTGGAGAATGGAGGCAAGGGCGAAACCTGATAGACACTGAGGATGTGCAAGGCCCCAACAGAGCCTCATATAAAGGGAAGAAGCAGCGCAACCTCCTAAAATATTGGTACAACTCCCCAGCTGGAGCGGTGGAGTGGCAAGACAGGATGATAGATGCTTAATGGATGCTTCCTTCAGCCTGTCTCATCACACTGATGAGATTGGGCCATGTATGTTGAGTGGCCCTACAATGAACAGGGCATTTAATGAAGAGTTGTGTTTATGTTGATATGTGTGGATGAATGATTATATTGTTATTGATAATAAAGGGCCATAGGTGTGGCACCTGGGAGGGTGGACCATACAGTCCCACTATGCTTACACTGGAGGTTTATCTATCCCACAGCTATTACCCATCCCAAAGGTAGACCTACCCATCCCACAGGTTTCCCTGCCCATCCCACAGGTATCCCTGCCCATCCCACAGCTATCTCAAGCCATTCCACAGCTATCTTAACCCATCCCACAAGCATGCAAATGCTTAAACCATTTCTAAAAGTTTCCACCCAGACTTTATTAAAAAAAAGAAATGAAGCAAGTGTGTGAATCAAAAATAGACTTTATTAACAACAAGTTATAAGACAAAAAATGAGTCTCTGGCACTCCTCTTGGTCGCTCAGTCTCAGGTGTGAAGGGTGCAGGTGCAATGGAGGTGGCTGGTGCTGGAGTGCTTGTCATCAGCTCCTCCAGAAGCAGAAGCAGCAGAAGCCCCTGCCCCAGAAGAGTGAGCCCGTGCTGCAGAAGCCCCAGCAGAACCAGAGTGAGGGCCAGGGGGCGGGATGGTAGTCCTGTCCCTCTTGCAAGGGCTGGCAGCAGATGGCTGAGGCTTGCTGTGCTTCAGCATGGTTGTGGGGTTGCTGGCTGGCAGGGAGGCTGGCAGGAACCAAGGCTGGCAGGAAGGCTGGCAGGGAGGCTGGCAGGAACCAAGGCTGGCAGGAAGGCTGGCAGGGAGGCAGGCACCAAGGCTTGCAGGAAGGCAGGCAGCAAGGCTGGCAGGGAGGCTGGCAGCAAGGCTTGCAGCAAGGCTGGCAGCAAGGCTTGAAGGCAGGCATGCAGGCAGAGCAGGCAAGGCTGTCAATCCATCTGGCAGCAGGTCTTTCCTCTGAATGGTGACCTGCTTCCGAGCTGCATCCCTTTATATCTGCGGGGCTTACGCAATGCATCCTCCCCGCATGCGCAATTAACACTCGGCATCCGTTAGGCTTCTGCTGTGCATCCGCTAGGCTTCCGCTGTTCGTCCGCTTCATCTGCTGTGCATCCGCTGTGCATCCGCTGTATCCGTTCTGCGTCCGCTTTGCTGCATCCCCCCGGAAGCCTAGCAGATGTGCCATCTGCTCCCATCCGCTTCCATCCACTGGGCTTCCGTTCCGCATCTGCTTTCCATCCGCTCTGCGTCCTCCCCGCGTCCATGTTATCCACTCTGGTTATGCAAATTTTTGCCCCTTTTGAGAGCGGATAACAATGGATGGAACATTTTGCTCGTCCATTGTGTCTGTTTTGCATCCGTTGGGCAATGTGACAGGGCCTTAAAGGGCCTGTCACATTGGCCGACGGATGCAAAACGGATGTAAAAAGGACACAGCGGACGAGAAAATGTTCCATCCGTTGTTATCTGCTCTCAAAAGTGCCCCAAATTTGCATAAGCAGAGCAGACAAAACAGAAAGGAATGGACGGGGGGGAGGACGTAGCCAGGAAGGAGAGCGGATGCTCCACAGAAGCCTAGTGGATGGAAGAGGATGGAAGCGGATGGCACATCCTCAGGGCTTCTGGGAGAGCACAGCGAAGCGGACGTGCAGCAGAAAGAGTGGATGCAGAGCGTTCACTGCGCATGCGGGGAGGATGCATTGCATCAGCCCCGCGGATAAAAAGGGAAGCAGCTCACAAGCAGGTCACCATTTAGAGGAAAGACCTGCTGCCAGACACAGCTCCAGCCAGCCAGCCAGTCAACAGCTATGGGGAACAAGAGAAAGTATGTGGCATCTGCTGCCAGCCCTGGCAAGAGGGACAGGGCCACCATCCCACCCCCTGGCCCTGACTCTGCTTTTGCTGGGGCTTCTGCTGCTCGGGTTGACTCTTCTGGTGCTGGAGCTTCTGCTGGGGCTGCTCCTGGGGCTGGGGCTTCTGCTGGGGCTTACTCTGCTGGCACTGCTCCTGGTGCTGGTGCTTCTGCTGGTGCTTACTCTGCTGGCACTGCTCCTGTTGCTGGTGCTTCTGCTGATGCTTACTCTGCTGGTGCTGGTCCTGATGTTGTTGCTTCTGCTGGTGCTTACTCTGCTGCTGCTGATCCTGGTCCTGCTGGTCCTGCCGGTCCTTCTGGTGTTTACTCTGCTGCTGCTGATCCTGGTCCTGCTGGTCCTGCTGGCGTTGCTGGTGCTGCTGGTGCTGCTGGTCCTGCTGGTCCTGCTTTTTCTGCTACTGTTGTTATTGCTGCTGGTGGTGGTGGTGGTGTGGTGGAGTAGCCCCTACAACCTCGAAGCCTCTGTGATGAAGGCCCAGATGGCCCTGCCAGAGGGAGTAAGAGGCATACGTGTGAACGAGAACGGGAGAGGAGGCAGTACTCCATCGAAGAGGAACATGAGGATGAGGTACTGGAATGGTTGAGGGAGAACGAGTATCTTTGGCGGAAGGGACACAGGCTCTATCGAGACACCAAGAGGAAGCAGGCGGCTTGGAGAGACAAGGCGGAGAGCCTGGGCTACATTTTGGAGGTGCTCCTCGGCTGGGGGAAGCACATGCACACCTGGAACGGGAAACTGCACCTCAAGAAATCTGGCCAGGCCACGGTCAAGCTGACAGACTGAGAGACCTACGTGATGGCCAAGTGCAGCTTCTTGGAGGGTGAGATCCGCCACCGAGGAGCAGCCCCTCTGACAACCCTCTCTCTCAGGCAGCCCCCAGAGAGCCAGTCCTCTTCTGGCCAAGAGTCAGCTCCTGTATCCAGGCAGGTATCTGTGGAGCGTGCCAGGACAGAGACCCCTCCAACAGCTGCAATCCCCATGGCGGAGTGTGTGGAGGACCCCCTGACGCAGTGGGAGAAAGGAGACGGCACTTCCACCACAGCCCAACCCGCAGCCACCCCCAGCTCCACCTCCACAGAAAGCAGGCAGAGAGCCAGACCAGAGGGGCAGAGCCACACTGTCCTGCTGGAGATCAGGGACACCATCAGAAGCAACGTAGATCTTCTCTCTCAGCTGGTACACACCGACGTCCCATCCTCCAACCGCAAGCCCTTCCTCACCTACGTCAACCAGAGCCTCATGAACATGTCCAAATCAAGGACAGGATCACTGGTCTTCTTCACAACCCTCCAGACCCAGCTGAACCTGCTCCCATCCAGTCCAGGTCTGCTCCTCCACCCCAGGTGATGTCATTGCCCTTCCAAGGCTTTCCACAGGCCCTCACCTACCAAGGCAATGGCTACCAGGAGCTCCAGCAGCACAGGCAGCCCTTCCCAGTCCAGGCACAGGTACATCGAACACCACCGGTGCCACCGATGCCACTGATGCCACCGATGCCACCGATGCCACCGATGCCAGCCATGCCACAGATGCCACCCACGCCACAGATGCCACCCATGCCTCACCTCGCTCAGCTGAAGACCAGACATCCCTACTACACTCCTCCTTCCTCCACCCCACAGCCAAGCCCGCCTCAGAACATCTGTCATCGGTATTGGAGCTGACACCCCATGTTCTGGAGGAAGGGGCTCTCAACATCACAGGACTGAGCCAGCTCTCTGAGAGCTTCCTCCACACACTGTTTCCTGTTGTCCTCTTGGGGCCAGGCACCCCAATGGCGCCTCAGACCAGCACTCCAGAAGCACCCACCTCCACAGCACCTGGACCATTCACCCCTGAGAGTATGGGCACGCCTCAGAGTGACTGAGAAGAGTGCCAGAGACTGGGTGGCTACCTGTTGACTTTATCTTTGCTTGGGACACTTGGGTCATTTTTCTTTTACACCTTGTTATTAATAAAGATTATATTTGCTTCACACACTTGCTTCATTTATTTTATTAAATAAAGTCTTGGTGGAAAATTTTAGAAATGGTTTAAGCCTTTGCATGCTTGTGGGCAGGGATACCTGTGGAAAGGGTAATAGCTGTGGGATGGGTTAGGATAGCTGTGGGATGGGTAATAGCTGTGGGATGGGCAGGGATTCCTTTGGGATGGGTAATAGCTGTGGGATGGGTTAGGATAGCAGTGGGATAGATAAGCCTCCAGTGCAAGCATAGTGGAACTGTATGGTCCACCCTCCCAGGTGCCACACCTATGGCCCTTTATTATCAATAACAATATAATCATTCATCCACACATATCAACATAAACACAACTCTTCATTAAATGCCCTGTTCATTGTAGGGCCACTCAACATACATGGCCCAATCTCATCAGTGTGATGAGACAGGCCGAAGGAAGCATCCATTAATCATCTATCATCCTGTCTTGCCATTCCACCGCTCCAGCTGGGGAGTTGTACCAGTGTTTCAGGAGGTTGCGCTTCTTCTTCCCTTCACATGAAGCTCTGTTGGGGCCTTGCACATCCTCAGTGTCTATCAGGTTTCGCCCTTGCCTCCATTCCCCAGACTCCATGTCCCCATTGCCTTGCTGGAGGTCCACGAGCCTGTTCTGCAAGACTGGGTAGTGGGTGCGCATGAGATTGTGCAGGATGCAGCAAGCTTCCATGATCCTCCTCACGGTCTCTGGGTGATGCTGCATGGTGGTGAGAAGTACCTGGAACCTGTTGGACAGGATGCCAAAGGCGTTCTCCACCACCCGCCTTGCCCTGGACAGCCTGTAGTTGAAGATCATCTCTTCACAGGTGAGGCATCTGGAAGTGTAGGGCTTCATGAGGTAGGTTCTGAGGGAGAAGGCGTCATCCCCCACGATGAAGTAGGGAACATCTTGCGTGTCATTGGGCAGGGGGTCTGGATCTGGGAAGCCCATGATAAGGTTACATTCCAGACCATCCTTGAGGTGACTGGCATTCTATACGTGGGCATCTGAAGATGACCCGTTGCCTGAATTATCGATGTACATGAACCTGTAGTCAGCATCGATCATGGCGGAGAGGATGATGCTGAAGAAGCCCTCGTAGTTGAAATAACTGGACCCTGACTTGGCTGGAGCTTTGCAGGCCACGTGCTTGCCATCTATGGCTCTAATGTTGTGGAGGTAGTTCCACTTCGGATACCACTGCTCTGCAACTTTCTTCCAGCCTTCTTCAGTGGAGGGGTACTGGAGGTGCTCCTCCAGGTATTCTTCGATGATGGCCTGCACCACTTCTCTGACCACAATGCTGATGGTGTTGTGTGGCACCCTCCAGCCGTACTGCATGCTCCTGTAGGTGGTCCCGGAGGCCAGGTGGCACAGAGTCAGTGCCACCTTGAGCCCAGGGTCCAGGCTGGGCCAGAAGTTGGTGCTCTGCTTGGTCAACCTGGGTCTCAGCCACTCCACAACTTTGTCAAACATGGCTGGTGGCATCCTCATGAAGTTCTAGAATGCCCGAGTGTCTTCATTCCTCAGCTCCACCATCAGCTTGTTATACAGTCCGTTCTCTGCTCTTCTGGCGATCCATTTTCCGACCCAGACGCTTCTTGGCTGCCTCCTTTTCTTCACGTAGAACAGGTGAAAGAGCCTGTAGATGGCTTCGCAGTGTTGTAGAATAATGGTGGCTACCAAAAGGAGTGTGTGATGATCCATGGTGGAGATGACTGGATGCTGTGGAAGAGCAAGAGCCAGATGAAGGCTGAAGAGGTCTGCACAGCAGGGCTGCTGGACTGAAAGTGAGATCCAGGTAATTTCCTCCCCCTTTTTATAGGAAATATAGGTTTTCCGCTCCGTGTCCTTTTGCATCCTCCAGGCATCCTGCAGACATCCTAAATATCCGGGATACGTCCCCTCTGCGAACGTTTTTTCCATTTTAATGCTTTGTATGCAAGCTGCATCCACCTTCATCCTTTCTACGTCTGTGCTACTAACACTGCGTGTCCATTCCGCATCCGTTTCACTTCGTCCCTGTGTCCGTTTTCCGCTGGAGCGGATTTGAGTTGCGCGGATGCGCAGCGGATGCCTAGCAGATATAGCGGACGCGTAACGGATGACGAATGGATGTCTAATGGATTTTCCCCGTATGCATAGTGGATGCAGAACAGATGCATTGGATACATTTACCACTGAAAAATTTTTGTGCAGCTCAAAACTTTTTGAGCGGATGAAATGTCAATAGATGGATGCTGGACGGATAGAGAGGATGAAATACGGACGCAGTGAGTACAGAACGGAAGCATCGCGTTAACCAACTGATGGCAAGTGTTTCTCTCCATTTTGCTTCCTCTTTCCATCCATTGGTGCTGTGTGACAGGGGCTTAAGGTCTTATGTATCTGTTATATAGTAATATGGCAATATAATTAGACTTTTCTGCAATTGCTGGTTAATTCTTTCCAACTCAGGCAATTTTTAAATAAATTGCAAAAGTGCTAATTAATCTGGTTTTAATTCAGTGTCATTAAACCAATGGAAGTCTTTAGAGAAGAAAATAGAAGTAATAAAAGGAATCCCATTATAATTGAACCCAGATTAATGTCCACTTAAAGTAATTGTTAACATGGTTTAATAACTAGCAGTTGTGATCTTTCCAAATAAGCATACATTACTGCAGCAAATGCTCTTCTCTTTGCCAATTAACTATTTGCTGTTTAGGATTTGTATAAACTCTTAATATAAAACATGTAGGATTCTTATTCATACAGTAATCTCTAGATATTGCTATTTGATGTTTACTGAGCTCAGATTAAATGTTTAATTGTCCTTCTTCAGTTTGCACATATTTGCAACCAATATAAGGGAAATATAATATAAGGGAATATAAGGGAAGCTTTTTTTTTTTTTTCTTCCCTTCCTTATACTGACAGCTAAGAGATTTAAGCAAGAAATTGACAAAAATCCACTTTGACATCAACAGGCATTTAAGCTAAAAATAAAATGTCAAAGGGATAAAAAAGACTTTTGGGTACTCAAAAACCTTTAAAAGCAGGAAAGGAGAGAAAAGGAAAGAATAAAAGGGCGGTATCTGGAAAAATGGAGGAGACTGCCTGGAACTAAAAGGAACTGATAGTGAAACCTTAACAAGATTCCTAAAAGATACATTCTAACTGAAACTTTGTCGCAAAATAATAGAACCCCAGGAAGAGAAAGTGGAAATGGATGCTTGAGAATTTCTTCCAAATTTCTCTGTGTGGTGTTTCTGAGCTTATTTTCAATTCTTGAAAGCCATTAGATCATAATATAGCTAAATGTGAGAACACTACCCACCACCCATGAGAATTTTAGCTATATTCTCCTTCACCAATTGATTGCCGTTTGTTGAAAATATGCAGAATAATTGTCTTGTGTGTATCATCTCATATAGGTCTTGTTATTTGTTTCTGGGTTTTTTCTTAAAAAGAATTCCAATTTTCTCCTTGAAGCCAGTGAGTTTAGTAGAATAATTAAAGTACCACTGTGGCTTGCAAATAAGCTGGTTATTTTTTGACCAAAGATAACAGTTTTTTCATGGTTTTCTCTCCTTGAACTTTAAGCGAAAAAAGGCCTTTTTAAACATTCATGGTATATGCTTGGACCTGGCTAAAAATTTGTTATGAGGAAGTTTATCAGCCTCACAGGAAGGAACATTATACCTTCATAACTATTGTGAACATTTCCAGCACAGCTTTTTTTAAAAAATATAAATGATAGGATGCTGGAATAAGGGGTGTGAACCATTCACTCCAATCTCTGAATCATTCAAGGAGCCCTCCAGCAAAACCTGGTTGTATTGTACATACTTTTATGGCCATGAAATAAAATGTTCTTAACTGAGAATTGTTTTATCCATGAATGTGCACTATAGAGAAACAACATCAAAGCATACCCTGTAATTTCTCTTCACGCAAGTGGCATGCGTGGGTGAACATTCACATCGTTCTGAGAAATGCAGAAGTTTTCTTGTAGAGTAAGCCTTCTTCCATAATCTAGAAACCAAAACATTTTCAGTATGAATGAGCAAGGCTCAGGACAGCATTACTGTGTTACTAACTCCATAACACATATCATTTTCTGGTAACTGGCACCATGGCATAATTTGCAAGAAATGCCAGTACAACATTTAAGAAGTTAAAATAGCTAAAATCTGGCCAAAATGCAAGTTTTTAGTCTTTTAATTGTGTATTTTTGAGGAATCCCACAAATGGTTTCTGAGCATATCACAGGTAATATGGCTGGCATTGGCAGCCCTTATCAGAGTTTAGTTTCATGTTACAGATACATTTAAGGCTAGTCTGATAATCTACACTACTATAACTGGTGTCATGCTCCTGGTGGAGACTGACTCTAAGGAGAGGAGGAACAGCTGACAGGGAGTGACTCTGGAGGTTGTGGAAGAGGCTGGGGAAAGGCAGAGACTAGCTGGGCAGTCAGAGGAGGACCCAGGCCCATCCCCTCTCCATCCTAGGGCACAAAGAAAGGAGAGGATAAGGGAGAAAAGTTGTCTAATGGGGAGGAGAGGGCCTTGATCCTCTTCATGGGCTGTAGCTGTGACAACTGGATAAAAGGACAGACATGTATAGGGGCAAGTGCTGGAAACAAAGCATGGAAATATTTCTAGTTTATTGTTCCTCTCTGAGTTTGTGTCCTTCCCATTGTGTATTCTGAAATCTGTGGACATCTTCAAGCCCTTATCTTGCCTGGTTTGTGTTGTTTTTAACTCTTTATAATTTAAATGATATTTCCTCCTTCTTGTTACTGCTTGCGGGGGAGTTTTTTTGTCTCCATTCGAGGATATTTGGAGCTTGGAAGCAAAGTGAAAGAATAAAAGGGGATTCACCTGTTTTTTGGGACTGTGTTATTTTTTATTCCACCCTGGGTCATCACAACTGAGATGATGGGTTTAAGATGAAATGAAGCAATAATGGCAGATGATTAAGTAAACTGGTTCAAGTTTGGTTTTCTCTCAGATGCTGTGTAATGATGAAAAGCTACAGATAATACATTGTATTCTGAAATAACTGAAACTTAGAAATAGAATCCATACTAGTATCCATATTAGCACTAAATTTCTACTAATATTTGAAGAATAGGTTCCTAACCCCAATTCTGAATTCAGTTCCAGAGCAGATAAGCTTTCATAACACTGGACAAAATGGGACAAGATGGTATATGGCCTAGGATGATGGTGATGGTGATGGTGATGGTGATGATGATAACATTTATGTATTTATTAGATTATGTTTCTAGGAGCAGAAAATGACATACATCAGTGTTTCTCAACCTTGGCCACTTTAAGAGCAGTGGGCTTCAACTACCATAATTCCCCAGCCAGAAAAACAGTTGAAGCCCTTCTATTTTTTCCCCCAACAGAAGTAACCTTGTGGAGGAGCTTTGGCTGAGATAAAATGGTTGGCTCCAAGGCATCCAATGATTTTCTTGCTTGAGAGTGGATTTGGGTCTGAGTCTCTCTAGTCCTTTTTCAGTATATGATCCATTATTGTATTATCCCCTGGATATTTAATGTAACATCAGTTTCTGGCTGGTTATATTAGTACAAAAATGACTTTGTTGCAAATTTTTATTTTCTATATAAAGTATTGTTGAACTAATTGGTATGAAGTTTCATTATGCTACTTACATTTAATCATAGTGGAAATGGAAAGAAAAAGAAATCAAGTAGGATCTTCTGAAGAGATGGATTTCAATCCAGAAGAAGCTAACTGTTCCAATTGCCACATAAATTGAGGGTGGCCTCTGTCATCTTTCATTGAACAGGATAATATCTAGTAGAAGGAATGAGTTGACATTTAAATAGTATAATAAATGATAGTAAAGTAATTTTTAAAAGACTGAGTCATTTCAAAATAGAGACTAAGTGTTCTGAAGTATTTATTCAGACATAGTTTACAATACTATATGAAAAATTATTTTCATAAAACTCATGGCTGGCTTATGGCCATCATGAAATCCATGATTCTGATCCAGCTTCTGCACCACGGTGGTGCAGTGGTTACAATGCTGTACTGCAGGCTACTTCTGCAAACTGCCAGGTACCTGAAATTTGGTAGTTCGAACAATCAGGCTCAAGGTTAACTCAGCCTTCCCTCCTTTTGAAGTCTGTCTCTGTAAAACCCCTTAGAGAGGGCTGTAAAGCACTGTGAAATGGTATATAAGTCTAAATGTTATTGCTATTGCACGTGTGACCCATGGGGAGACTGTACATTGGACTTGAATTTTGTTTCCAAAAACAGTTATGTGATCTGGAGTTGAGGGATGTTGCCATCTGTTCTTTATTATGAACAGATCAATACTTAGGGATCTACTGTTCTGCAGGAATTGACCTGTCCCAGGAATCTAAAGGATTTCACAGGGTTTCTAAAGCTGTTGAGTTCTTGAACTGTTTCTTGACATTCTGATACATAATTTGAGTGAGACTTTGGTTGCTACCTGGAATAACGTGGTGGCAACAGCTTTAGATTGGATCATAGCTATTCAGATTCTTTCTGGGTGCAAATTTCAGTATACCCTGGAGTTATAGAGGACTTTAGGAGAATGAAGCAATAAATATGGCACTGAGAATGCCACTGGCAGAAAACTGGGTTGAGCAGTTTTATAAATCTAGCTAAAAAGAAAAAAGAAATAAAATCAATTTGAGCAAAATTAAGAAGCTTTCCTCTATTTGGCAGCAAATGAGGCTCTAATTTTTGAACAAAAACTTTCATAGCAAATGTTCCCCTCCTTGCATTTATTTTTTCTCCTAGCTGTGCCTTCTTCAGACACTGGACTTTAGTAAATTCATTTTCAGAGGGTTTATTTAGGCAGATATATGAGTGCCTTCAGGTATAATGTGCTTTTAACTTGATTTGATGGCATTTTGTTGCTTTTAAGAAGAGGTAGGAGACCCACAGACACATGGCTTGTGGATAGTCACAAAAAAAAATTACAAATAAATAAAAAGAAGCATAAAACATAATTAAAATGCAATTATTGGAGGTATATCCACAAATAATTATAGAACTGCATTAAACAGAGGTTAGGCATGTTTATATTTTTTATTAACACTGAACAAACTATTCAACAAAATATTTCTGTGGCTATGAGGGGGAGGAAAAGAATTTTAAAAAGTCTTCTCTGGTGTACAAAATCAAATTGTTAGATTTAAATATGTAAAGAAATTTTTTAACTCATTTAGATCGTATTCATTTTAGGGACTATAGTGCATTTAAGGCATGGGTGGGATTCAAATTTTTTAACAACTGGTTCTGTAGGGGTACTTTAATTGGTGGGCATGGCCAACTCAATATCACATCGAGGCAGGCATCTCCTCGCCTGGTCTCATGATTGTGGGGATGCTGCAACAGTCATAAGTGTGAAAAATGGTCATAAGTCACTTTTTCAGTGCCATTGTAATTTTGAATGGTCACTGCACACAAGCAAAGCACCAGCAAAGAAGGAGGAAAAAACTCCAGAGACGTTCCTGAGACAGGAAGTCTAGTCCTGCCAAGAATGTAACAAAGGTTAACGGAGAGGCAGTTTCTATAAGGAACACCAGAATGTTTCCTTCCTGCCTTCCTTACAGGATTAGGCCAGTAATTTCTTCTAACAACCAGTTCTCTGAACTGCTTAGAATATTAACAACCAGTTCCAGCGAATAGGTGCGAACTGGTAAAATCCCACCCCTGATTTAAGGGTATGAAAACGATCTGGTGACTTCTAAAACTAAAGGCCCAGTCCCACTGGATGACAGATGCAAAACGTATGCATAAAGGACACAGCAGACGAGCAAAATTTCGGGGGTGGCTCCATCCATTGTCATCTGCTCCAAAAAGGGGTGAAAATTTGCATAAACAGAATGGAAAAGAATGGACGTGGGTAGTATGTAGCGGGGATGTTAAATGGATGTTCATCAGAAGCCTAGCGGATGAAAGCGGATGGAAGGGGATGACACCTCCAAAGTGGTTACGGGGATAATTGCGAAGCGGATGCAAAGCGGATGAAGTGGATGCATCACGTATGCCTAAAGGAAAGAAAGGGGATGCCGCGCGGATGTATATTGGATGCAAACCATTCACTGCGCATCCTTTCTATTTCCGTGCTACTAACGATGTATAGACATTCCATGTACCCTTTCTTTCCTCCCTCTTTCTGTTTTCAGCTTCAGCAGATGTGAGTGCGAGGATGCCCAGAGGATGCAGAGAGGATACAGCGGGTGTTTAACAGATGATAACGGACATAGAATGTATGTTACTCATTTGTCGCGGATTTACATAGTACACAGCAGAAAGTTCATCCATTCACAAAGTTTTGTGCAGCTCAAAACTTCTTGCGCGGATGAAATCGCAGTGGATGGATGCTCGACAGATAGAGCGTATCAAACATGTATGCAATAAGCACACAACAGATGCATAGCATTTTCCAACAGATGGCAAGCTTTTTTTAACATTTTACATTCTCTTTGCATCCGTAAGTGCAGTGGGACCGGGCCTTAAGTCACTGTCCTTTTCAGAAACACTGAGAGGTGACACTCGGGAATTAAGGCTAGGTCACATCACCCGATGGATGCAAAACGTATGTAAAAAGGACACAGCAGACGAGCAAATTTTCCATCCATTGTTATCCGCTCTCAAAAGGGGCAAAAATTTGCATAAAGAGAATGGAAAAGAACGGACAGGGAGAGGACGTAGCACGGATGTAAAACAGATGCTCAACGGAAGCCTAGCAGACGAAAGCGGATGGAAGCGGATGGCACGTCCGCAGGGCTTCCGGGGGAGCAAAGTGGATGCATAGGGGATGAAGCAGATGCATAGCGGATGTGAAGCGGATGCAGAGCGGATGCAGAGCGGATGACGCGGATGCAGAGCGGATGCAGAGCGGATGACACGGATGCATAGCAGATACAGAGTGGATGCGTAGCGGATCACTGCGCATGCAGGGAGGATGCATTGCGTCAGCCCTGCGGATATAAAAGGAGGCAGATTGCAAGCAGGTCACCATTCAGAGGAAAGACCTGCTGCCAGAGACATCTTCATCAGAGACCAAGGGGAAGAAGAGGAAGCCTGTGCCATCTTCTGCCAGCCCTGGCAAGAGGGATAGATCCACCATCCCATCCCCTGGCCCTGACTCTGCTGCTGCTGCTGCTGCTGCTGCTTCTTCTGCTGCTGGTGCTGCTCCTACTGCTGGTGGTGGTGGTACTTCTCCTGCTGCTGGTGCTGGTGCTGCTTCTCCTACTGCTTCTCCTGCTGCTTCTCCTGCTGCTTCTCCTGCTGCTTCTCCTGCTGCTGTTATGGTGGACCAGCCCCAAAGCCCTGAAAGCCCTGATGCTGAAGGCCCTGCCAGAGGGAGGAAGAGGCAAGGCAAGGAGAAGGAGAAGGGAGAGAGGAAGCAGTACTCCATTGCAGAGGAGCATGAGGAGGAGGTGCTGGAGTGGCTGAGGGAGAACGAGGATATGTGAAGGAAGAGCCACAGGCTCTATTGAGACACCAAGCGAAAGCAGGCAGCTTGGAGACAGAAGGTGGAGAGCCTGGGCTACACTGCTGATGTTCTCCTTGGGTGGTGGAAGCATATGCACACCTGGTACGGAAAGCTGCACCTGAAGAAGTCTGGCCAGGCCGCGGTCAAGCTCACCGACCGGGAGACCTATGTCATGGCAAAGTGCAGCTTCCTGGAGGGTAAGGTCCGCCACCAAGGAGCACCCCCTCTGTCTACCCTCACTCTCAGGCAGCCCACAGACAGCCAGTCCTCTTCTGGCCAGGAGACAGCGACCGTGTCCGGGCAGGTGCCCACAGAGCGCCCCGTGACAGAGACCCCCCCCTACAGCTGCACACCTTATGCCGGAGGACGTGGAGGATTCTCTCACAGACATGGAGCAAGAAGAAGCAGCGATCACCAGGGACCAATCCACACCCACCCTCAGCTCCACCTACACAGAAAGCAGGCAGAGAGACAGACTGGAGGGACAGAGCCACACTGCCCTGCTGGAGATCAGGGACACCATCAAGACCAGTGCAGATCTCCTCTTTCAGCTGGTACACTTTGAGATTCCATCCTCAAACTACAAGCCCTTCCTCACCTACGTGACCTAGACCCTCATGGACATGCCCGAGCCCCAGTACCAGGTGATGAAGGAGAGGATCACGGTGCTGCTGCACCACCTTCCAGGCCCAGCTGAACCTGCTCCCACCCACTCCAGGTCTGCTCCTCCACCCCAGGCGATGTCACAGCCCTTCAAAGGCTTTCAACAGCCTCTCTCCTACCAAGGCTATGGCTACCAGGACTTCCAACAGCAGAGGCAGCCCTTCCCAGTCCAGGAACAGGTTCCTCGCATGCCACTGGTGCCACCGATGCCACTGATACCACCAATGCCACCGATGCCACCGATGCCACTGATGCCACCAATGCCACAGATACCACCAACGCCACAGATGCCACTGATGCCACTGATGCCACCGGTGCCACAGACACCACAGATGCCACCCAGGCCACAGATGTTTCCTCGCATGCCACAGATGCCTCACCTTGCCCAGCTGCACACCAGACATCCCCACTACACTCCTCCTTCCTCCACCCCACAGCCAAGCCCGTCCTCAGAACATCTGTCATCGGTCCTGTGCCTGACATCCCAGGTCCTGGATGAAGGGCCTCTCAACCTCACTGGGCTGAGCCAGCTTTCTGAGAGGTTCCTGAACACACCACCTCCTGTTGTCCTCTCGGGACCAGGCACCACAATGGCACCTCAGACCAGCACTCCGGCACTGCCAGCTCCACAGCCCCTGGACCCTTTACACCTGAGACCATGGATATGCCTCAGAGTGACTGAGAACATTGCCAAAGATTGAGTTGTTACCTGTTCACTTTATCTTTGCTTGGGATGCTTTTCTTGGTTCCTTTTGCTTTTTAAATAAAGTCCTACACTTTACTTAACTGTTATTAATAAAGGTTATCTTTGCTTCACACACTTAGGTCATTTCTTTTACTTAATAAAGTGTTGGTGGAAAGTTTTAGAAAATGGTTAAGCCTTTGCATGCTTATGGGATGGGCAGGGATACCTGTGAGATGGGTAATAGCTGTGGGATGGGCAGGGATACCTGTGGGATGGGTAATAGCTGTGGGATGGGTAATAGCTGTGGGATAGATAAGCTTCCAGTGCAAGCATCGTGGGACTGTATGGTCCACCCTCCCAGGTGCCACACCTATGGCCCTTCATTATCAATAACAATTTAATCATTGATCCACACATTTCAACATAAACACAACTCTTTATTAAATGCCCTGTTCATTGTAGGGCCACTCAACATACATGGCCCAATCTCATCAGTGTGATGAGACAGGCTGAAGGAAGCATCCATGAAGCATCTATCATCCTGTCTTGCCACTCCACTGCTCCAGCTGGGGAGTTGCACCAGTGTTTCAGGAGGTTGCACTGCTTCTTCCCTTCACGTGAAGCTCTGTTGGGGCCTGGTACATCCACAGTGTCGATCAGGTTTCACCCTTGCCTCCATTCAACAGGCTCCACGTCCCCATTGCCTTGTTGACAGTCCACAAGCCTGTTCTGCAACACTGGGTAGCGGGTGCGCATGAGATTGTGCAGGATGCAGCAAGCTCCCACAATGCTCCTCACGGTCCGTGGATGATGCTGCATGGTGGTGAGAAATACCTGGAACCTGTTGGCCAGGATGCCAAAGGCACCAGCCTTGCCCTGGACAGCCTGTAGTTGAAGATCCTCTCTTCACGGGTGAGGCATCTGGAAGTAGGGCTTCATGAGGTAGGTTCTGAGGGAGAAGGCGTCATCCCCCACGATGAAGTAAGGCAGATCTTGTGTGTCGTTGGGCAGAGGTTCTAGATCTGGAAGCCCATGATGAGGTTGTGTTCCAGCCCCTCCTTGAGGTCACTGGCATTGTATATCTGGGCATCTGAAGTTGACCCGTTGTCTGAAGCATCGATGTACATGAACTTGTAGTCAGCATCAACCATGGCAAAGAGGATGATGCAGAAGAAGCCCTTGCAGTTGAAATAAGTGGACCCTGACTTGACTGGATCAAGGCCTTTGCAGGCCACATGCTTCCCATCTATGGCTCCAACAGTGTGGGGGAAGTTCCACCTCTGATACCACTGTTCTGCAAGTTTCCTCCAGCCTTGTTCAGTGGAGGGACACAGGAGGAGCTCCTTCAGGTATTCTTCGATGATGGCCTGCACCACTTCTCTGACCATAATGCTGATGGTATTGTGTGGCACCCTCCAGGCATACTGCATGTTTCTGTATGTGGTCCCAGAGGCCAGTTGGCGCAGAATCACTGCCACCTTCAGTCCAGGGTCCAGGCTGGGATGAAAGTTGGTGTTTGCCTTGGTCAACCTTGGTCTCAGATGCTCCACAACTTCATCAAACATGGCTGGCAGCATCCTCATGAAGTTCTGGAATGCACGAGTGTCTTTGTTCCTGAGCTCCACCATCAGCTTGTCATAGACTCCAAACTCCGCTGTTCTCCTGATCCATCATCGGACCAAGACACTTCTTGGCCACCTCCCTTTCTTCCTGTAGAAAAGGTGAAAGAGCCTGAAGAGGGCTTGGTTCTGGTGTTGAATAATGGCGGCTACCAAAAGGAGTATGCGATGATCCATGGTGGAGAAGAATGGATGCTGTGGAAGAGCCAGATGAAGGCTGAAGAGGTCTGCACACCAGGGCTGCTGGACTGAAAGTGAGATCCAGGTGATTTCCTCCCCCTTTTTATAGGAAATGTTGGTTTTCCGCTAGGTGTCCTTCTGCATCCTCCAGACATCCTCCAGACATCCTAAATATCCGAGATACATCCTCTATATGTAAGTTTTTTCCATTTTAATGCTTTATATCCAAGCTGCATCCGCTTTCATCCTTTCTATGTCCATGCTCCTAACACTGTGTGTCCGTTCCACGTCCGTTTCACTTCTTCTCTGTGTCCGTTTTCCGCTGGAGTGGATGTGAGTTGCGCAGATGCGCAGCGGATCCCTAGCAGATATAGCGGACGCGTAATTGATGACAACAGACGTATAACGGATGTTTCCCGTATGCGTAGCTGATATAGAACAGACGCGTTGGATACTTCTTCTGCTCAAAAAGTTTTGTGCAGCTCAAAACTTTTTGAGTGGATGAAATCACAGTAGACGGATGCTGGATGGATAGAGAGTATGAAAAACGGATGCAGTGAGTACACAACGGATGCATCGCGTTTTCAAACGGATGGCAAGCTTTTTTGTCCCTTTTACATCCTCTTTGCATCCATTGGTGCAGTGTGACATGGGCTTTAGGAATTAAAAATATTTGTCTTCAGGCAGTCTTGGCTGGGGACCGTGAAAGAAGTTGCAATTTTAGCTGAATGTTTATTGACTAGCCTGGGATTCAGGTGTTGCTGCCTTTTTTTCTTCTTTACTTCCTCTTTTAAAACTTCAGGTGTTGGGGGAGATACAAAGTTCTAACTCTTAGTGTTATGGCAGCCTCAACCACTGCTAATTTATGTTGTTATAGTGTGTCTTTGATGTTGTCTCTCCATCATCTTCGAGGTTTGCAAATCAATTCTTCCACACCTCAAGATGAGGTGAAATCTGAGGTCAACAATATCAAATATGACTTTATCTTCAGCCTTTCAATTCATCTGGGAACTGATTTTATATTTCAGGCTTCATTATCAATATAGTTTTTTGTATTTTCTTGCTACTTCTTCATAAGTATCTGTTCTGAAGAACTCTCATCTTCAAAGACAACTTCACACATTCTTTTATGTTTTTTGAATGGTTATAATAAAACAATTGACAAACTGTGGATAAAAGATTCATGATGACATCAGAGAGCCTTATTGTTAAGAATTTGATAATGTAACCTGTAAAGCATCTAAAATAGTACTAGAGATGAAAACAAAAATATTGTAGTAATTGCAAAAAAAATTGATAAGGCAAAATTCATGAACTATATAAATCATGATATAAAATGAACTGCACTCCACTTTGTGAAATATCAAGCAACCTTAGGAGAAGCCCTTAAACTGAAAGGCAAGTAAAAAGCATGAGTCTAGGCTGCTCAGTACTTCACAAGGTAGAGTGTAGTGTCGTGGCCTAAAGGGCAGTGTGTGATGGAAATAAGCAAATGGAAACAGCTGAAGAGAAGGTAGTACCCTACTTTACTGGGGCTTGGAGCTGGGAAGAACCAAGCTTGGAATGAATTGGATTTGTGTGGCTCTGTGGATTTGTGGAACAATGGCAATGGGAAATGCTAAATTACCAATTGCTAAGCAACACAGTCATGTGATCTTTTTCTGTATGACTGTATCATTTAACAATAAAAATTCCTATCCCAACTGTGGCAGTAAGTTGAGAACTACCCATATAATAAAAATTTTCAATACACTTTGAAATCTGATGTAAAGAACTGGGTCTGTGAACTAATCTTGTGAAAGGCAATTTGTATTCATCCCCTACAAGAATTTTATGCTATAGAGATAAAATAATTCTCTTCGTCAAGGTAAACCGGCAATATGTTGTACCTTAATAAGGTACTTTCTGTCATTTTGCCTGCTTTGACTGGTATTTGCAGGAACCTGAAGAGGCTTATGTATCTGCTGATTTGAAGCAGTGGAAGAAGTTTCTGCATATGTTTAAGAAATGCAGAAAAGCTTTTTTGAAATTCAGTCCATGGCAGCTGCAATAAAGCAACCTTTAGAGCTGAAAAATGACTTAACTTGAGAAAGATTTAAGGATATAACTTGAAAAAGATTTAAGGAGATATATATATATATATATATATATATGTTTTCTTAGGTTTTCGCGGGTACTTACATGTGTGCTGTTTAGCTTCCTTCGGGTATTATCCCACGTCATTGTAGTTCTGTCAAAGTTGTAGCAACGTTTCAGCAGAATCCCATCTGCCATCATCAGGCCTCTATATGGATGTGGGTCTTACAGCTCCTGGTTTTAAATTTGAGGCTGGTCCATTTTGATTGGTTGGGAGCCTGGACCTGTTTCATTGGACTTGGAGTTTGATTGATTGGTGTTCCTGGTTTCTTCTGTCTGTTTTGTGGCTTTGATTGGCTGGCAACAGTCTGTTCTTGTGTTGGAGGCTTTTAGTGCAGCTTGGCTCCGTGTGAAGGGACGGCTGCTCTTCATTAGCAAGCTGCTATTCATTAGCAAGCTGGGTTTCACCTGGGTGCCTGGTGGGGAGTTAGGTTGGAGCTATCAAAGGGAGTCTGTTTTTGCCCAGGTGTTTGCCTGGCTTGTGGCATGGAGATCTTTCTATTTGAGAGTGCAGGCTTCCAAATGATTGACAGTCTGCTGGAATCATCTCTTCTATTCATGCTGTCAGGTCTTTTTTTCAATCTCTATGGCTTCTCTGATGATTCTGTGGCTGGGATTTTCTATAGTGGCTAGGGTTTTGGTGCCATTGAAGTTGATGTTGTGACTTGTGGTTTTCATGTGTTGGACTAGTGAGGAGGTGTGTTCCAGCTTTTTTACTGCATTTTTGTGTTCCTCTAGGCGGGTACTTATTCATCTATTGGTCTGTCCAATGTATGTGGCCGGGCATGATGTACAGGGAATTTCGTATATGCCTTGGTTTTCCAGGTCAATTTTGTCTTTGGGGTTCCTCAGGATGGCTGCTATTTTTTTGTCTGTTTTGAAGGCAGTCTTGATGTGATGCCTGTGTAGTATCTTACTGATTTTATCTGTGGTACCTCTTATGTAGGGCAGGACAGCTGTTCCATGGATCTGTTGATCTTCTAGGTGTCTGTTATGTCTTGGTGTGTTTTTGTGGATCAAGTTGGTGATTTTGTTTTTGTGGAAGCCATTGGCTGTCAATACTTCAGTCAGGGTGCATAGTTCAGTCTTTATCTTGTCTGCCAGGCATTTGGTTCTGGTAATTAGTGTTTTGGCCACGGAATTTATCTGTGCTGGGTGGTTGTTGGATTGGGCATTGAGGTAGCGGTTGGTGTGTGTTTTCTTTTGGTATATGGTGTGTCCCAGTGTGTCATCTGTTCTTTTGTAGATTAGTACATCTAGGAATGGTAGTTGTTTGTTTATTTCCGTTTCCATGGTGAACTTGATTTTGGGGTGTGTGTTGTTTAGGTGTGTTAGGAAATTGTTTAGGTTTTCTTTTCCATGGGGCCAAATCACAAATGTGTCATCGATGTATCTTAGCCATAGTTTGGGTTTGTGGGTGGCATTAGCCAGGGTTCTGGATTCGAATTCTTCCATGAACAGGTTTGCAATGACGGGTGACAGTGGTGATCCCATAGGGGCTCCTTCAATTTGCTTGTATCTTTATCCTTTGTATATGAAATATGTGTTGGTTAGGCAGTGTTCTGTTAGTTCCATGAGGTCTTTAGCTGGTTGGTATTTATTTTTGATGATTTCAAGAGTTTCTTTTATTGGGACTTGAGTGAATAGTGAAACCACGTCGAAACTTACAAGCAGATCTTCTTGTAAGAATCATCAGAGAAGCCATAGAGATTGAAAAAAAGACCTGACAGCATGAATAGAAGAGATGATTCCACCAGACTGTCAATCATTTGGAAGCCTGCACTCTCAAATAGAAAGATCTCCATGCCATAAGCCAGGCAAACACCTGGGCAAAAACAGACTCCCCCTGAAAGCTCCAACCCAAACACCCCCCCACCAGGCACCCAGGTGAAACCCAGCTTGCTAATGAATAGCAGCTTGCTAATGAAGAGCAGCC
>BLBF01000062.1:3774596-3806781 GCA_015471245.1 Laticauda colubrina | reverse complement strand
GTCCTCCGCTCTACTGGCGAACCATCTTCGGACCCAGACTCTTTTTGGGTGGCTCCTTTTCTTCTCGCAGTAGTGTTCACAGAGCCTGCAGATGGCTTTGCACTGTTGCAGAACGATGGCGGCTGCCGAAAGGACTTTGTTACAATCCACGGTGGACATGACTGGATGCTGTGGAAGAGGAAGAGGCAGATGAAGGCTGCAGAGGTCTGCACCACTGGGCTGCTCTTCTGAAACTGCAATGCAGGCGAGTTGCTCCCTCTTTTTCTTGGCAGTATAGGTTTTCCGCTAGGCATCCTCTAGGCATCGTCTAGGCATCCTCTAGACATCCTTAATATCCGAGATAGGTCCCCTCTGCGAACATTTTTTCCACTTTAAACGCTTTGTTTCCGCTAGGCATCCATTCTGCATCCGTTCTGCATCCGTTCTGCGTCCGTTCCGCTTCCTCCCTGCGTCCGGCGGATGCGCGTTGCGCGGATGCGTCGTGGACGGCAAGCAGATATAGCGGATGCATAACGGATGCGTAATGGATGTGTAGCGGATGTATAGCAGATGCAGAACGGACGAACTGGATACATTTTCTGCGCAAAAGTTTTAGGCAGCCCAAAACTTTTGGAGCAGATGAAATGTCCATAAATGGATGCTGGACGGATAGAGAGGAAGCCAAACAGAGGCAGTGAGTACAGAACGGATACATCACATTAACCAACGGATGGCAAGGTTTTTTGTCCGTTTTACATCCTCTTTGCATCCGTTGGTTCAGTGTGACATGGGCTTAAAAGATGACTGGAACTCATTCAGTGGTGAGATTCAATTTTTTTTTTTACTACTGGTTTTGTGGTCATGGCTTTGTGGTCATGGCAGAGGAAGGATACTGTAAAATCTCCAGACAGAGGTGATATTTGCCAGTTCTCCGAACTATCCAAAATTTCTGTTACTGGTTCTCCAGAACTGGTCAGAACCTGCTGAATACCACCTCTGAATTCATTCCACTCATCCATAACAAGTTTTCACTTTTTAGATTGCAGAAGCGTGGAACTGGAATTCAGGAGAAACTTTCTCATCTCTTCTGATTAAAGACTAAATCTTCTTATAACATTGTATATGTTAAGGCCCTGTTACACTGGCCGACGGATGCAAAACGTTTGTAAAAAGGACACAATGGACGAGAAAAAAGTTCCATCCGTAGTTATCCACTCTCAAAAGGGGCAAAAATTTGCATAAACTGAGTGGACAACACGGAAGGGAATGGATGGGGGGAGGACGCAGGGAGGATGGAAAGCAGATGCTCCACAGAAGCTGAGCGGATGGAAGCGGATGAGAGAGGAGGGCACATCCGCAAGGCTTCCGGCGGACCGCAGCAAAGTGCACGCGGAACGGATATAGCGGATGCAGAACAGATGCTGAGCGGATGAAGCGGATGCACAGTGGATGCCGAGCGGATGAAGCGGATGCAGCGGAAGCCTAGCGGATGCCTAGTGTATGCCTAGCGTTCACTGCGCATGCGGGGAGGATGCATTGTGTCAGCCCCGCGGATATAAAGGGAGGCAGCTCCCAAGCAGGTCACCATTCAGAGGAAAGACCTGCTTCCAGACACATTGACTGCCTTGCCAGCCTGCTCTGCCTGCATGCCTGCCTGCCAGCCTTGCTGCCTGCCAGCCTGCCTGCCAGCCTTGCTGCTTGCCTTGCTGCCTGCCTTCCTGCCAGCCTGCCTGCCAGCCTGCCTGCAAGCCTGCCTGCCAGCCTGCCTGCCATCCTCCCTGCCAGTCTCCCTGCCTGACTGCCAGCCTCACTGCCAGCCTGCCTGCCAGCCTTGCTGCCGGCCAGCCTGCCTGCCTGCCTGCCAGCCTGTCTGCCAGCCTTGCTGCCTGCCTGCCTGCCAGCCTGTCTGCCAGCCTTGCTGCCTGCCTGCCAGCCTACCTGCCTGCCTACCTGCCTGCCTGCCAGCCTACCTGCCAGCTTGCCAGCCTTGCTGCCAGGCTGCCTACAAGCCAGCAACCCCACCACCATGGGGAAGAAGAGAAAGCCTCAGCCATCTGCTGCCAGCCCTGGCAAGAGGGACAGGGCCACCCTTCCACCCCCTGGCCCTCACTCCGCTTCTGATGGGGCTTCTGTAGCATGGGCTCGGTCTTCTGGGGCTGGGGCTTCTGCTGCTTCTGCTTCTGGAGGAGCTGATGATGCTGCTTATGGCGGTGGTGCTTCTGCTGGTGCTTACTCTGCTGAAGCTGCTTCTGGCGGTGGTTCTTCTGCTGGTGCTTACTCTGCTGAAACTGCTCCTCATCATGCTGGTCCTGCTCGTCCTGCTGGTCTTGCTCATGCTCCTGGTCTTGCTCGTCCTGCTGGTCCTGCTCGTACTCCTGGTTCTGCTCGTATTCCTGGTCCTGCTCGTGCTCCTGGTCTTGCTGGTGCTGCTGGCACTGCTGGTGCTTACTCTGCTGCTGCTGATCCTGGTCCTGCTGGTCCTGCTGGTGCTGATCCTGGTCTGGCTGGTGCTGCTGGTGCTGATCCTGGTCCTGCTGGTGATGCTGGTGCTGCTGGTGGTGGTGGTGTGGAGGAGCAGCCCCTACAACCTGGAAGCCCCTCTGGGAGAGCCCATGTGGTCCTGCCAAAGGGAGGAAGAGGCATATGCAAGAACAGGAGTGGAGGCAATACTCCATCGAGGAGGAACATGAGGATGAGGTGCTAGAGTGGCTGAGAGAGAATGAGTATCTATGACGGAAGGGACATAGGCTCTACAGGGACACCAAAAGGAAGCAGGCTGCTTGGAGAGAGAAGGCGGAGAGCCTGGGCTACACCTCAGGGGTGCTCCTCGGCTGGTGGAAGCACATGCACACCTGGTACGGGAAGCTGCACCTCAAGAAATCTGGCCAGGCCGTGGTCAAGCTGACGGAAAGAGAGAGCTACGTCATGATCAAGTGAAGTTTCCTGGAGGGTGAGATCCGCCACTGAGGAGCAGTCCCTCTCAAAACCCTCTCTCTCAGGCAGCCTGCTGAGAGCCAGTCCTCTTCTCGCCGACATGGGCTTTAACTATCACTTCACTATAAAGCCCATGTCACAGTGCACCAATGGATGGAAAGATGATGTAAAACAGAGAGAAACACTTGCCATCCATTGGTTAACGCGATGCATCCATTCTGTACTCACTGCATACATTTTTCATCCTCTCTATCCATCCAGCATCCATCGACTGAGGTTCCATCCGCTCAAAATGTATCCAACGCATCCGTTCTATATCCACAACGCATACGGGGAATATCCATTCTACATCCATTGTCATCCATTATGCGTCCGCAATATCCGCTAGACATCCGCTGCACATCCGCACAACTCAAATCCGTTCCAGCGGAAAACGGACACAGGGAGGAAGCAAAACGGACACGGAACGGACGCGCAGCGTTAGTAGCACGGACTGAGAAAGAATGAAAGCAGATGCAGCTCACAAAGAAAGCATTTAAAATGGAAAAAACTTTCTCAGAGGGGACCTATCACGGATATTAAGGATGTCCAGAGGATGCCTAGAGGCTGCAAAAGGACACATAGTGGAAAACCTATATTTCCTATAAAAAGGGGGAGAAATCACCTGGATCTCACTTTCAGACCAGCAGCCCTGCTGTGCAGACCTCTGCAGCCTTCATCGGCTCTTGGTCTTCCACAGCATCCAGTCATGTCCACCATGGATCGTAACACAGACTTTTTGCTAGCCACCATCATTCTGCAACTGTGCAAAGCCATCTACAGGCTCTTTCAACTGTTCTATGGGAAGAAAAGGAGGCGGCCAAGAAGTGTTTGGGTCAGAAGATGGATCGGGAGAAGAGCAGAGTATGGACTGTACAACAAGCTGATGGTGGAGCTGAGGAATGAAGACCCTCGTGCATTCCAGAACTTCATGAGGATGCCGCCAGACATGTTTGACGAAGTTGTGGAGTGGCTGAGACCCAGGTTGACCAAGCAGAGCACCAACTTCCAGCCCAGCCTGGACCCTGGGCTCAAGGTGGCACTGACTCTGCACCACCTGGCCTCAGGGACCACGTACAGGAGCATGCAGTACGGCTGGAGGGTGCCACACAACACCATCAGCATTGTGGTCAGAGAAGTGGTGCCTTCAACTTCAGGCTGTCCAGGGCAAGGTGGGTGGTGAAGAACGCCTTTGGCATCCTGGCCAACAGGTTCCAGGTACTTCTCACCACCATGCAGCATCGCCCAGAGACCGTGAGGGGGATCGTGGAAGCTTGCTGCATTCTGTACAATCTCATGCGCACCCGCTACCCAGTCTTGCAGAACAGGCTCATGGACCTCCAACAAGGCAATGGGGACACGGAGCCTGGGGAATGGAGGCAAGGGCGAAACCTGAAAGACACTAATGATGTGCAAGGCCCCAACAGAGCTTCACGTGAAGGGAAGAAGCAGTGCAACCTCCTGAAACACTGGTGCAACTCCCCAGCTGGAGCAGTGGAGTGGCAAGACAGGATGATAGATGCTTAATGGATGCTTCCTTCAGTCTGTCTCATCACACTGATGAGACTGGGCCATGTATGCTGGGTGGGCCAACAATGAACAGGGCATTTAATAAAGAGTTGTGTTTATGTTGACATGTGTGGATGATTGATTACATTATTATTGATAATAAAGGGCCATAGGTGTGGCACCTGGGAGGGTGGACCATACAGTCCCACTATGCTTGCACTTGCACTGGAGGTTTATCTATCCCACAGCTATTCCCCATCCCAAAGGTATCCCTGCCCATCCCACTGCTAACCTTACCCATCCCACAAGCATGCAAAGGCTTAAACCATTTATAAAATTTTCCACCAAGACTTTATTTACAAAAATAAATGAAGCAGGTGTGTGAAGTAAAGATAATCTTTATTAATAACAAGCTGTAAAAGAAAAATGACCCAAGTCAAGTGTCCAAAGAAAAGATAAAGTCAACAGGTAGCCACCCAGTCTCTGGCACTCTTCTCTCTCCAAGCAGCCTGCTTCCTTTTGGTGTCTCGATAGAGCCTGTGTCCCTTCTGCCATAGATACTCGTTCTCCCTCAGCCAATCCAGCACCTTCTCCTCATGTTTCTCTTCTATGGTGTATTGCCTCCTCTCCCATTCACGTGTCTGCCTCTTCCTCCCTTTGGCAGGGCCATATGGGCCCTCATCAGAAGGGCTTTGAGGTTGTAGGGGCTGCTCCTCCACACCACCACCAGCAGCAGCAGCAGCTGCAATAGTAGCAACAGTAGCAGCAAAAGCAGGACCATCAGGACCAGCAGCAGCAGCAGCACCAACAGCAGCAGCAGCACCAGCAGCACCAGGAGCACCACCAGCACCAGGAGCAGGACCAGGAGCACCAGCAGCACCAGGAGCAGCCCCACCAGAGTAAGCACCAGCAGAAGCACCAGCACCAGGAGCAGCGCCAGCAGAGTAAGCACCAGCAGAAGCACCAGCACCAGGAGCAGCGCCAGCAGAGTAAGCACCAGCAGAAGCACCAGCACCAGGAGCAGCGCCAGCAGAAGCCCCAGCATCAGAAGAGTCAGCCCGAGCAGCAGAAGCCCCAGCAGAAGCAGAGTCAGGGCCAGGGGGTGGGATGGTGGCCCTGTCCTTCTTGCAAGGGCTGGCAGCAGATGGTACAGGCTTCCTCTTCTTCCCCATGGTTGTTGGCTGGCTGGAGCTGTGTCTGGTAGCAGGTCTTTCCTCTGAATGGTGACCTGCTTGTGAGCTGCTTCCCTTTTTTATCCACGGGGCTGATGCAATGCATCCTCCCCGCATGCGCAGTGAACGCTTTGCATCCAGTAGGCATCCGCTAGGCATCTGCTAGGCTTCTGGTCTGCATCCGCTTCATCCGCTCGGCATCCGCTCTCTATCCATTCCTTCCGTTGCGCGTCCACTTCGCTGTGTTCCCCAGAAGCCCTGCGGATGTGCCATCCACTTCCATCCGCTTCCATCCGCTAGTCTTCTGTGGAGCATCCACTTAACATCCTGGCTACATCCTCCACCCGTCCGTTCCTTTCCGTTGTTGTCCACTCTCTTTATGCAAATTCGGGGCAGTTTTGAGAGCGGATAAACAATGGATGGAACATTTTCTCGTCCGCTGTGTCCTTTTTACATACATTTTGCATCCGTTGGCCTATGTGACAGGCCCTTAACTTTCAAAGATAAGAAAAAAACAAAAACAAAGACAAGTTCCAAAGGGCTAGAAATCCAAGTAGCTATTACAAAAAGTAAACTGATGAAGAGGGGTAGTGCAGCTTAGAAAAAATAGAAAGAGCACACTGCACTTTGTTTAATTATCCAAGGCTCTTGTTATAACTCTCTTCTCTAGAGACTTATCACCTTTTCTTTTCCTATAAGCTTCAGCACCAGACTCCAGCTGTTGATAGAAACCCAGAAGAGCATCTGTAATAATACTCTCCCATGCTCTTCCCTCTATCTTATCAAACAGAAATGTCCTTGAAAAGAAGTCTCAGTTCTTTCTCAGCTTTGTCTGGTCAAAAGAGAAATAGAATATTTCCAAGCCTCTACTTGACAGTGTTACAAAGTTTCTTTTGCTTTCACTTTCCTCCTCCTTTTCCAAGCAAAATATAATAAGAATTAATTTAAAAAAGAAAAATATATTTTTAAAAAATAACTAAAAGGGAGTCTCTAGCCTAAAATATTATAAAATCAAAAAGGAGAAAAAGAATAGATAAAAGAAGAGAAAAAAAACCCATCCAGTTTCAAAATATAAGATCGTGTGTAAAAAATCCCGCAATGAGAAAAAAAAATGAAAATATTACTTTGACATTCCTGTTTAAAATCGCCACTTAGTCAGTTCTGTCAAAACTTTTAACAGATTCTTTCTTTTCCTTAGTGTGTCCTTTCAAATCTTAAAATAAAGAAAAAGTTCTCACCAAACCGGCACACTCTCTCTTTCCATTCTCTTTCATTTTGGAGCTGTCCCAACTTCAGCAACTTTAATGACTGCCTCTTTGCCGCTGGCAAAAATTTATATTTATATTTAAATTTAAATTTATACTATAACATATAGTGTACGCTGTATTTTTAGCCTTACATTTCATTGTTTCAATGGCAGGATTATGATGATGTCAAAATTTAGTCAACAGGAGGTAGGAGACCCCAGGATAATCTTGGATTAAATTATCCTCTCCTGACATGTTCTTATCAATGCCAAAACCCTCTAAAATGCAGGGCAGGTTGTAGACAGAACCCTCCAATAAAAAGGAAGGTATAATATCTGGAGACTGAATGTCCTAAAAAGCCAACCTCTTGGTGACAAAGCTCCCGGCTATTGCCTATCTGGTCAGTGAAGCACAATGAAACACTGTAAGACAGTAATGATTGGATTACGGGTGTCTTTGTTAAGTGTCTAGATGTGAAAAAGGTTCAAAATTTGACTCACATAAAGAAGATATTTAACGATTGTAAATTAGAAGATTTATTGCACAAAATGATATTCATATAATCAAGATAAGCCCTAAATCATTGAAGGTAGGTCAGGAAATTCTGCTGGAAATTAATCCAATTTCCAGTTCTATTTTTTTAATTACTGTAATTGAGAATGGGATTACTGGAAAGTTACAATAATCCATTCTATTTTCCCCACATGGGTCAATAAGGCAGTGTTTCTCAACCTTGAGAACTTGAAGATCTGTGGACTTCAACTTCCAGAATTCCCCAGCCAGCTTCTCTAAGGACTGCAGATAAATAAATATTGCTTTGTTATAGAAGATTAATATCCTTCTTTTTTACTTAAAATGAACATTAAACAACCAGTTCAATCTGTATTTGAAGTAGCTAAGAGAAAACAAATCCTTCAGGAACACTTATCTGAGGAACTAACAAGCATTGGATGTGATTGCTGAGTAACACTTCCCAGGGATGTATGTGCCAGTTGGGCACCAAATGGCAGCTTTTTTCTAATGTCAATAAATGTCTTGAGATTGCAGTTGAAGACAGGAAAGTTAAATAACACTCCCAAGGAAAACAATTATGACTACCACTTTTTAGGAATATTATTGTTCACACAATAAAATAAATGTTTCTTTCCAACTTATATTGACAGTGTAAGTGTGTAAATCAGATTTGTTGTGTTCTTATCAGTACTGAGTTGAAATCTGTCTTGGAATTTCCAGAAATGTTTCTTCACTGAGCTCTGTTTTCACTGGTGTCTGTTTAACTGGGTTCCCCCCCACAAAAAAGTCAAGATGACAGCTATGACCACACAATTGTTGGTGACATTTTGACTTCTTCAACACCTTCCCCCCATAGATGGCATTGTTTTATCTAATTTTATAAGTACTGCTCTTTTTTTTTGTACTGCAAGGTAGCTGAAGACACTGAAGTTACTGTTTTCTTTCATATGTTAGTCCATCCTTCCGCAGTCTCCCTATCTTCCCTTGTTTCTAATCTGAAAAAGACTCTTTTCTTTTCAGGTTGAATAAAATATGGGAAGAAAGGGAACCTATAGGCTGCTAGTAGAATCTCTGGGCAATGAAAGTTAGATATTTATCTACTTTCCTTAGTTTCTCTATACCAAAGTAAGTGCAAGAACTCTGTAATCTACATCTATTTTAATAATGTTTTCCTTATGAAAAAATCTTTTCAATTGAGTTGAAGAAAAATGATGCAAAAGCATCCAAGCAAAATATACATGAACAGAGGAACAACATATTACAGCATGTGCTCCAAGAGACTCTGAATTAGAATGTGGGCAGAATGAGGGCAGATGTCTCGATACTAGAAGGTTTTTTTTCCCCAGATTACAAAGTACACTAATTCAACTTTATAGCCTATGTTGTGCAGTGGTTAATAGCACATTCAGAAGCAAATGAGAAGCATCATCCTTATATGATAAAGATATAATGGTTGGAGTTATTTGAGACACAGAATGTACACTGGATCTGGGAAAGCAAAGCTATATAAACAGTTATGCATTGCACATTGAATAAACTATTGTATATATTTTTATAACAACACATACCAAAAGATTCCAGAGCCACACTGATATCTAGATGAAGCAGAATTTGATAGCAGCTTCTGCATTTTCTTGAATTGTGAAGTGCTTATTTGTGAAACAGGCATTCAAAAACTTACATATAAACATACCCACTAAACAATTCCCTTTTGAGTTAAGCAAAGTTATGCAAAGTGCAAAAAGGGAATAAGTAAACAAAAAAATAATTAAAGGCAGAAGGTAAAAGCAAAGAAAATATAGACAAATCTAGTTCACTCTATTGTTATTTATTATAACTGTTTAACTATTTCACAGCTTTCTGTTCTTAGAAACTATTCTTATTTCCACTAAGGCCATAAACCATACATCACCTTTAATGTTTAAATATGTTTTTCATTTTTAATTTAGTAATATTTTTAGAAGAAGGGGAAAAATTAACAAGTGAAAGGGAGAAGGAAAAGGAAAAATACATATTGATAGTGAAATACAATATCAGTAAGTGGACAAGGACAAAGGACTTACCAAATGCTTGATGCTTCGTTGGTAAGACATTAACCTATGACACAAAGTACATTGAATTTTTTTAATATTTTGAATCTCTGAGTACCAAAAGCTCCACTAAAACACTATAAATAAATATTTAACTTCTCCATTCTTGTACTCCAATTGATATACTGTATTTATAAATATTTGATTTTTTTTATGTATTTCTGATTTCATTCCTTTAATCAGTTAAACAAATAACAGAAAATCAGAGTTGGAAGGTATCTTGTAGGTTATCTAGTCCAACCCCCTGCCCAAGCAGGAAACTCTACACTGTTTTTGACAGATGGGGAGTCCAATCTCGTCTTAAAAGTCTCACGTTATGAGGGCAAGCTGTTCAATTGGTTGATTGTTCTCACTGTCAGAAACTTTCTCCTTATTTTCAGGTTAAATTTCTCCTTCAGTTTCCATCAATTATTCCTTAACTGGCCTTCGGGTGCTTTAGAAAATACACTGCTCAAAAAAATAAAGGGAACACTTAAACAACACAATGTAACTCCAAGTCAATCACACTTCTGTGAAATCAAACCGTCCACTAATGTAGCAACACTGATTGACAATCAATTTCACATGCTGTTGTGCAAATGGAATAGACAATAGGGGGAAAGCATAGGCAGTTAGCAAGACATCCCCAATAAAGGAGCGGTTCTGCAGGTGGTGACCAGAGACTACTTCTCAGTTCCTATGCTTTCTGGCTGATAGTTTGGTCACTTTTGAATGCTGGTGGTGCTTTCATTCTAGTGGTAGCATGAGACGGAGTCTGCAACCCACACAAGTGGTTCGGGTAGTGCAGCTTATCCAGGATGGCACATCAATGTGAGCTGTGGCAACAAGGTTTGCTGTGTCTGTCAACGAAGTGTCCAAAGCATAGAGGCAATACCAGGAGACAGGCCAGTACATCAGGAGACATGGAGGAGGCCACAGGAGGGCAACAATCCAGCATCAGGACCACTATCTCCGCCTTTATGCAAGGAGGGACAGAAGGAGTACTGCCAGAGCCCTGCAAAATGACTTTCAGTGGGCCACAAATGTGCTCCTCAAACAGTCAGAAACAGACTCCATGAGGGTGTTATGAGGGCCAACATCCACAGGTGGGGGTTGTGCTTACAGCCCAACACCATACAGGACGTTGGGCATTTGCCAGAGAACACCAAGATTGGCAAATTCGTCACTCACGCCCTGTGATCTTCACAGATGAAAGCAGGTTCACACTGAGCACATGTGACAGACATGACAGGATCTGGAGACACTGTGGAGAATGTTCTGCTGCCTGCAACATCCTCCAGAATGACTGGTTTGGCAGTGGGTCAATAATGGTGTGGGGTGGCATTTCTTTAGGGGGCTGCACAGCCCTCCATGTGCTCACCAGAGGTCGCCTGACTGCCATTAGGTACCGAGATGAGATCCTCAGACCCCTTGTAAGACCATATGCTGTTGCAGTTGGCCCTGGGTTCCTCCTAATGGAAGATAATGCTAGAGCTCATGTGGCTAGAGTGTGTCAGCAGTTCCTGCAAGACAAAGACATTGATGCTATGGACTGGCCCACACATTCCCCAGACCTGAATTCAATTGAGCACATCTGGGACATCATGTCTTGCTCTATCCACCAACGCCACATTGCACCACAAACTGTCCAGGAGTTGGGGGATGCTTTAGTCCAGGTGTGGGAGGAGATCCCTCAGGAGGGAGGTCATACAAGCATGTGGAGGCCACACACACACTACTGAGCCTCATTTTGACTTGTTTTAAGGACATTACATCAAAGTTGGATCAGCTGGTAGTGTTGTTTTCCACTTTAATTTTGAGTTTACTCAAAATTAAACTCCAAATCCAGACCTCCATGGGTTGCTAATTATCATTGATAATTTATCAATGATAAAAATTATCATTGATAATTTTTGTGTGATTTTGTTGTCAGCACATTCAACTATGTAATGAACAAAGTATTTTATAAGAATATTTCATTCATTCAGATTCTTATTTTTGTGTTCTCTTTATTTTTATGAGCAGTGTCGCTTGATCCCTTCCTCTCTGTGGCAGCCCCTGAAATATTGGAAGACTGCTATCATGTCTCACCTGGTCCTTCTCTTCACTAGACTAGCCATGCCCAGTTCCTGTTACCGTTCTTCATATGTTTTCATCTCCAGTCCACTAATCATCCTTGTTGCCCTTCTCTGCACTTTTTCTAGAGTCTCAAAATCCTTTTTATAGTGTAGTGACCAAAATTGGATGTAGTACTCTAGGTGTGATGTTACTTAGGCTTTATAGAATGGTATTAGTACCTCACTTGATCTTGATTGTATCCCTCCGTTCATGCAATTTAGGATTGCATTAGCTTTTTTGGCTGCTGCTGCACACTACCGGCTCATATTTAGCTGGTTGCCCACTAAGACTCCAAGATCCCTCTCACAGTTACTGCTATTAAGCCTGCTTTCACCAAATCTATATGTGTACTTTTGGTTTTTCTTGCCAAAGTGTAGGACTTTACTTTTCTGTACATTGAATTTCATTTTGTTAAATATATCCCAGTGTTTTAGTCTGTCAAGATCCACCTGGATCTTGAGCCTATCTTCTTGGCAGGGGTGGGATTCAAATTTTTAACAGTTGGTTCTGTGGGCATGGCTTAGTTGGTGGGCATGGATTGGCAGTCATGTAACTGGGTGGACATGACTTAGGGGTCATATGACTGGCTAGGTGTGGCCAACTCAACATCACCCACATTGAGGAACGCATCTCCTCACCTGGCCTCTCATGACTGTGGGGATGCTGAAACAGATGTAAATGTGAAAAATGGTCATAAGTCACTTTTATCAGTGCCATTGTAACTTTGAATGGTCACTCCACACAAGCAAAGTACCAGCAAAGGAGGGAAAAAAAACTCCAGAGAAGTTCCAGAGACAGGAAGTCTAGTCCTGCCAAGAATATAATCAGGGTTAATGGAGAAGAAATTTTTGTAAGCAACTCCAGTATATTTCCTTCCTGTCTTTACAGGATTAGGCCAGCAATTTCTTCTAACAACCATTCACTGAACTGCTTAGAATGTCAACAACAGGTTCTAGCAAATTGGTGCAAACTGATAGAATCCCACCCCTGCTTCTTGGGTGTTTGCTATACCTGCCAATTTAGTAGAATCTGTAAATTTGATAAGTTCTCCTTCTGTTCCCTCATCTATGTCATTAATGAAGATATTGAAGAGTACTGGTCCTAAGATGGAACCTTGTGGCAGCCCACTGCTTACTTCCCTCCATGCAGACTTAGACGAATTAAAGACTACTCATTGAGGACAGATTGTCAGCCAGCTGCAAATCCATCTAGTAGTGGTGCTATCTATCCCACTTTTTTCTAGTTTACCAAAGGTTGTGGTCTACTTTGTCAAATGCCTTGCTGAAATTTAAGTATATTATCTCCACAGTATTTCGCTGGTCTACTAATTTAGTCACTATGTTGAAGAATGAAATAAGATTGGTTTGGCATGATCAGATTTTAACAAACCCGTGCTGACTGCTAGTTATTACTTTATTTGTTTCTCCATGTTGGCAGATTAAAAAGTAATTATAGATTAAAATAAGAAAAAATGAGATTTCCTTATACCAATAAGATGAGAAATATTTTGTTCTGTATTCATTCACTACTAGCATGCAAATTAGTCTTATAATCTGGCATTTTTTACCTGAAAATACTGCATCTATTGGATGCACCCATAATACATGTGCTCTGCCATTTTGCATTTTGAGTTGAATGAATGGCTGCGCAGAAGGGATTGCCTGACAATTTCTCTTGCTAAAGCATCATATTAAACAATGCAACATTATAACAGAAGAAACAGGTACAAACAAATTGCTCTATAATGACATTTTTTATTTCTGGTTAAAGAAACCAGTAACTAAATTTGGTAACTAATAGAACTGTGGGGGTGCAGTGGTTAGAATGCAGTATTGCAGGCTACTTCTGCTGACAGCCAGCTGCCAACAGTTCAGCAGTTTGAGTCTCACCAGCTCAAAGTTGAGTCTCAGCAGCTCAGCCTTCCATCCTTCTGATATCAGTAAAATGAGGACTCAGATTGTTGGAGGAAATATGCTGACTCTCTAAACTGCTTAGAGAGAGTTGTAAAGGCTGTGAAGCAGTATATAAGTCTGAGTGCCTTTGCTACTGCTAATATTTTTAAACTGCCATTAATTAACTATGAGCTTCCTTCGTAATGATGCTAGTTTTTCTGTGATTTCTTACATAAACAAGTGTTGAAGAATATATTCAGAATATATTCTGAGTATATATTCAGAATATATGAATATATATTCATATTCATATATGAATGAATATATGAAGTACAAATCATTCCTGGTGCTGTACCTTACTTTTGTAAGATTGGTTTAGCATGATCTGTTTTCAACAAACCTGTGCTGATTACTAGCTGTTACTTTACTTTTTTCAAGATATTGGCAGATCTGTTTTTTTTATTATTATTATCTTTTCCAGTACCTCCCCAGGTATTGATGTTAGGCTGATTGGTCTGCAGTTTCCTGGGTCTGGTTTTTTCCTTTTTTGAAAATAGGAACTACATCAGCTCTTTTCCAGTCCTCTGGTATTTCCCCAGGGATCCACGATTTTTGAAAGATATGGTACAGTGGTTCTGAAATGACCTCTGCCAGCTCCTTTAAAATTCTGGGATGTAATCCATCAGGTTCGGATGTTTTGTGTTCATCAAGATCAGGGTGCTCTCACTATTTTTTTTTTTTTTTGCTTATTTTAACTTTTCTTTCTGGTCTCTCTTTTACAGTTATATTTTTGGTGGGTTGAGCTATACTTTCTTTTTATTTATTTTTTATTTTTATTTATTTTTGTCAATTGCTTACAAGATAAGAGGTATAAGTAAAAACATAGTTATGAATAATGAAAAATAAAAAAAATAAAAGAAACAATAGGACAGGGACAGTAGGCACATTGGTGCACTTATGCACGCCCCCTACAGACCTCTTAGGAAAGGGATGAGGTCAATAGTAGATAGTCTAAGGTTAAATTTTTTGGGGTTTGGAGAAGAAATTACAGAGTCAGGTAGAATATTGCAGACATTGACCACTCTGTTGTTGAAAGCGTATTTCCTGCAATCAAGTTTGGTGCGATTAACCTTGAGTTTGTATCTATTGTTTTCTCTTGTGTTGTTCTGGATGAAGCTGAAGTATTCATTGTCAGGTAGGACATTGCAATGTATGATTTTATATGCTATACTTAGATTGGACTGAAGGGGGCTTAATTCTAGGTTTTCTAGGTCTAGAATTTCAAGTCTGGTAGCATCAGGTATACTGCAATGAGTAGAGGAGTGGAGAACTCTTCTTGTGAAATATTTTTGGACTTTCTCAACTGTGTTAATATCAGATACATAATGTGGGTTCCAGACTGATGAGTGTATTCGAGTATTGGTCTAGCAAATTTTTTGTATGCTCCAGTTATTAGTATAATATTACCAGAGAAAAAGCTACGTAAGATTAGGTTAACAATTCTTAACGCCTTTTTGGCTGTGTAGTTACAGTGGACTCTGGCACTTAGATCATTAGAGATGAGTACTCCAAGGTCCTTGACAGAGTTTGGATCATCAACAAGGTCTTGACTATTTATCCTGTATTTTATTTTCTGATTTTTTTTGCCAATATTTAGGACAGAGCATTTATTTGTTGAGATTTGAAGTTGCCATTTGTTTGACCATTCTGATACATAGTCGAGGTCCTTTTGAAAGGTAGCAGTATTGTCTGTGGTGTTGAATAGCTTTACATCATCAGCGAAGAGAATGCAGTTGCTCTTGATATGATCACAGAGGTCATTTATGTAGAGTATGAAAAGAGTTGGTCCTAGAACACTGTCTTTGGGGACACCATTGTTGACAGGTACAGAATTTGATAGGACACTCCCAATTTTGACCATTTGTTGTCTGTTTGACAGGAATGCTTCTATCCAGTTACGCAGGTGTCCAGAGATATCATAAGATTTTAGTTTTAGGAGTAGTTTGTCATGTACCACTGAATCAAAGGCTTTACAGAAGTTTATGTAGATTGCATCTATTGCTTTGCCCTGATCAAGTTGTGTAGTCCATATGTTTTTGCAGTGTAAGAGTTGCAGATTACAGGATAGTTTTTTTCTGAAACCAAGTTGTTCATTGGAGAGTAGGTTGTTTGTCTCTAAGTGGAAGATGATAGATTGTTTAATAATTGATTCCATGACTTTACAGGTGATGCAGTATAAAGAGATTGGTCTGTAATTTTCAAGTAGGCTGGGGTCTCCCTTTTTGAAGATGGGGATAACCATGGCTTGTGACCATAGTTCTGGCAAGGAGCTGGTCCTGAAAGATTTTTCAAAGATTATGCTTAGAGGTTCAGCTGTGGCAGTGTATAGCTTTTTTAAGAAGTAGGCACATATTCCATCCGGTCCAATAGATATAGTTTTAGATTGCGTTGTGCTTTTTCAACATTGTCTTCTGTAAAATTGATATGTATTAGGTCATTATAATTGTCTGTGGTTCAACTGGGAAATACTGGGCATGATCCATTGCTGTTTACAAATACTGAGCCAAATAATGTGTTGAAAAGGTTGGCTTTAATGGTATCATCATTGCAGTCTTTACCATTAGGTTCTTTCAGGGGTGGGATGGACCTTGAGTCTTTTAATTTGTTGTTTACAAAATTGTAGAAAGCACAGGTGGAATTGGTGTGTAGAAGGTTTTCCTCTTGTTTAATGTGATAATTGGTGAATTCAGTTTTTATCTGGTGGCATAAATTTTTGTATCGGCTTTTGAAATTGGCAACGTGGCCAGATTTGTTTTTCCACCAAAGTGATTTCTTTTTGTTTTGAAGCTTCCTTATTGTTTTGGGTAATTTGTTTTTCTGGTTTGGGGAGTTGTAAATGGTACATATAGTTTGATGACTCTTTGGACTTCAAGTAAAAATATGTTGTGATGGTTTTCTACAGTATTACATCCAGAGAATAGAAATTGCCAATCAAGGGATGAGAGATCATTGTTTATAAAATCATAGTTGACTTTTTTGAAGTTATAATTGGGGGTTCTGTCATTGTTTTTGTGTGGACGTATGTTGAGACAAAAGTCAATCATGTTGTGGTCACTGTTGGAAAAGCATTCTTTACTTTGTATTGCATAAATTGAATTCAAATTATTGCAGATGATGAGATCGAGGCAATTGTTAAGTCTAGTGTTGTTTGTTAGTAGTTGTTCTCGTCCCAGATTTGTTACTGCATTGTAGAAAGTTGCAAGTGTGGGTTCAGTTGTACATTCATTAAGGGTCCAGTTAATATGAGGTAGATTGAAGTCACCAAGAAAAATAAAAGTGTGTGGGCAGGATGCTGCCCGTGTTAGTTTTTGCGTGAAGACCGATGAAAAGATGAGTTAAGCAGTTCTGCTTTCTCTCTGTTGCCTGTTACTTCCTTGCCATCTTCTCTCTTTAGTGGATTGACTGCTTCTTTGATTTTTTTCTTGTTATTTATATGTTGGAAGAAACTTTTTAATTATATTTTACTTTTGTTTCAAGTCTTTGTTCATTCTGAGCCTTTGCTTTCCTGATTTCATCTTTGCAGATTCTGGCTATCTGCTGATATTCTTCCTTGGTTGAATGTCCCTCTTTCCATTTTTTGTACTTGTCCTTTTTTTCTTTCAATTTGTCAGAGAGATCTTTGTGCAGCTATGCTGGTTTCTTCTTGGATTTCTTGTTTTTCTTTCTCAGTGGTATTGTGCTGGTCTGGGCTTCTATGATCGTACTTTTCAGAGTTTCCCAAGATTCTTCATTTGTTTTTCTCTTTAGGATTTTGATCCATAGAATCTTTCCCAAGTTCTCTCTGAGTGTACTAAAATCAACTCTTTTAAAATCTAAGACTCTGGTGTCATTATGTTTTATTGCTTGTGTTTTTGTTATATTGAATTCTAGTATGACATGGTCACTCTCACCCAAAGCTCCTGCAGTTTCAATTCCCTCTATCACATCTATTTGTAAGAATTAAGCCCAGTATGGCTGTCCCTCTAGTTCCATCCTCTACCTTTTGGACAACAAAGTTGTCAGCTAGGTTGGTTAGAAACTTATTTGATTCTCACTTGGTGCAGAATTAGTTTTCCAATTGATATCAGGTTAATTAAAGTCTTCCATTACTATTGTTGTGTGTTTCCTGCATATGTTTGTTCGTTGGCTAGCAAAAAGGACATCTATATTTTCTGCTTGATTGGGTGGCCTATAATATACACCTATGGCCATGTTCTTCTTTTTTTCTTTTATATTGACCCATATGCATTCCAGGAGGTTTTTATCTTTGGTTTCATGCATTTCTGTAGCAATATAGTGGTCCTTTACATACAGTGCAACTCCACCTCCTCTTTTATGGGGTTTGGTTTTTTTTTTAACAGTTTGTATCCTTCTACCAGCATGTTCCAATAGGGTTTCATCCCATCAAGTTTCTGTTATTCCAACTATATCATATCTACCTTCATGTATTTGTAGTTCAAGTTCACCCTGTTTGTTCCCCAGACTTTGTGCATTTGTATATAGGCACTTGAGATCTTTATGTCTGACACTGTGTTTACTGTCTACATAACCTATGTTGTGCCTGACTGCCCCTACTTTCTTGCCACCTGTTTGATTAGTGCACATGGTATGGCACTCACTATTAAATGCTTGGTTTTGCTTGACCGCAAAGTTGGTAATCTTACCTGCACAAACAAAAGAACAAACAGTTCTTTTCTCCTTAAACCAAAATTGAAACGCTTATCTTTTTTATCCATTCCAGCATTTTTCAGACTTTTTTCTCTTTTTCTCTTTCATTTTTCTCCTTCCTATTCTGCAGTTTGATTAACCAAACCACTGAATGTTTTTTTCCATAATGATCACCTACCTTTATATTCAGGATACAGTTACTCATCATCCATTCCTATCTAATCCATTTCCACGTGCTTCCACACAAAGGCTTTTGAACTAAGCTACATCTACTGCATTTAGTGGGTGGCAACACAATGTACCTTTGCTTCTTCCCTCATAATAAAATGAACATTTTGCTTTGTTTCCACAAAATATTCATTTCTCACAAAGAGCACATATTATCCATTTCTTTTCACGTTGCAAAGAAAAAAAAACATTCTGGCAACAAAAATGGAAAAACTTGCTTTTTTCCAATTAAGGCAATTATTCACTACATTTTTTTTCATGTCAAACACAATTATCTTGGTTCTTGATAACATTAATTTTGAGTTTGGTATATACTTCATAATACAGTTAGTGCATCATACACTTATTGCAAATAATTTAGATTCACAATCCCAAACTTTCACTTTTATTATGTTGCATTTTATTTTTCAATTTGCATGCTGCTTTACTTACTGAAATAACACAAAATGGCATAATTTATATATGAGCATGCAAACACTTCATATCCCCAGCTAACATACCTCCATGTTTTCTACAAGAATTCCTCATGTATTTCTCCATAAACACATTAAGCACCCTAGGAGACATTAAACATTCTTGTCTGATACCTTGCTTAATCTCAAAACATTCACTAAGTATTTCACTTACTTTCCTTTATATTCTATATGCATCATATCTTATTCAGCATCCAAACTTCAATTCCAAATATGTGCATTTAAATCCATCAATCAAGCCTGTTGGCTATAATACAGTTTATCTGTATCAAAAAGCATACAATAAATTTTGTCACATTCATACATTTCACAATAATCTGCTGATGAGAATTCACCACTTCTATCAGTATTTTATCATAAATCATCAAATCAATCGTGTTTTTTAATTGCTTCCATTTCTATGGATATGATTAATAGACTTTAGTTTGTACTATCTTTTCAAAACAACATGTCTTTTTGTTAACAGTTATCAATCAAATATTCACCATTTATACCTAACCATTCATGTTACCCTTCAGAAACCATTCATGTTACCCTTTTTCTTAGTTTCTATTTGTTCAATGCCACATTTATTTTCCCCCAATTTAGTCCTGCTCTTTTTATTGACTCTTCTCAGCAGCATAGCATGCAACTATCACCAACATACAAGTTCCACTTTTCTCTTTATTCATAATTAAACCTACAATTTCAGTTCCATGTATGATTTAATCAATTCCATTTCAGTACACCAGGACATTTTAATTAAGGTCTGTTACATCTTTTCAATTTCTTTTCATTTGAGATTCACACATCACACTTTTCCCCCTTTCATTTTATCCACCCATGTTCTTTATCATTTATTATTTTTTCCTACCCACATTATCCATGTGCCGTAATCATCGCCAGATGTTCCCTTGATATTGAACTCTACCTCCCATAATGGCTCAAGCTATATTGGGTTTGGCACATAATGCACAGAGAAGGTGTAGCCTAGGTTGTGATGCTTACACAGAACTGTGTCCTATGCAGCATTTTCTGTTGACAATATGAGCAGTTTCATTCAATCATAGATTTTGCTAGGGGTCCATGGTGACTTACATGGTAAGACGCTGGGCCTGTGCACCACTGAGGTCAACAGCTCAGCGGTTCAATTCCCATAAGTTTATAAAGCAAAGGTGGGATTCAATTTTTTTTTTTACTACTGGTTCTGTGGTTCTGGCTTGGTGGGGATAGCAGGGGAAGGATATTGTAAAATCTCCAGTCAGAGGTGGTACTTGCTAGTTCTCTAAACTACTCAAAATTTCCACTGCCGGTTCTCCAGAACTGTTCAGAACCTGCTGAATACCACCTCTGGAATAAACCCCACAGGGACAAGAAAGAAGCCTCCTTTGAATGCCTACCAGAATTCAGGCATCCCACGGATAAAGATAACACCACCTGAAAAAAAATCTTCCATAGAGGCAGCCAGCCACCTCAGTGATCTCAAGCTAACATGTGCCATACACTAAATAAACAGATTTTGCTAGTATGCCACAAATATAACCAAGCCCAGATTAACCCTAAGCATATTCGTGTTACTCTATGCAAGGTAGGAATTTTTATAAGTCAACCCTCGCTAGAGGTTTCTTGAACTACTATATGAGAATATGAAAAGGGTTATTAAGTGTGTGAAATATATGTGGGAATGACCTTGGGAAACAGACTGGATGACCAGAATGTAAAAAATATCTCAGCCCCCAGAAGGATAGAGGGAATGGGAAGCATTTTATAAGAGAGACTTCCTAATTTTCTTGACAGTAAACATAAAGGAAGGAAGAAATGGTTCGAATTTGAATCTCACCAGCCTCAAGGTTGATTCAACCTTCCAACCTTCCAAGGTGGGTAAAATGAGGACCCAGATTGTTGAGGGCATATGCTGACTCTGTAAATCAGTGGTTGCCAACTGGTGGACCACGGCTCACTGGTGGGCCATGAAAAAATTTTTCTACAGAGAAATCCCATCCCCAGAGCACCCCCCCATAGCAATTAATCCAGGCTGCACAGAAACACAAGGCTGAGCTGCCCACATGGCCCACGGGAAGCCTCCCCGCCCACTCATTCCTTACCCAGCAAACTAGCCTGCTAAATTGCTATTTTTCTTTTTTCTGACCATCATCTGTTCTGCTGTGGCTGGAGATTTAGATTAGCTAGGAACCAGAAAATGGTTGAATTTCTTGCTTTCTAGCTAGTCTTTAGATCTTCTACTCTGATTTAAAGCACAACCGAACCTCCCTTAGGACTGAAGTTTCTATTAATCAGTGCAAGCAAATTTGAGAGACTGAGCTAGCCTATGGCAGATAGATCACTGAATGATTCTGTGAGCAACTCAATCTGCCTGCCTGTTTTTCCTGCTTTTGGGTAAAAGTTGCTCTTTTTTAAATAAAATATTCAATCTTTACATACATGGTTTATTGTGAGTTAATTTTGTGAGTTTGCTTGCAAGCACATTTTATGTGACAGACTGAGCTAGCCAATGGCAGATAGATAGATTTCTGAATGAATCTATGGTTCTATGAGCAAGTCAATCTGCCTGCCTGCTTTGCCTGATTTTGGGAAAAAGTTGCTCTTTTTTATTTAAAAAAGTCAATATTTATATAAATATTTATAATATTTTCATACAAGCCATGCCCAGCCAGTCACATGTTCACCAAGCCACACCTACAAATCAGGCCATGCCCACAGAACCAGTTAGTGGTCCCTGGGATTTAAAATTATGAGTTTGGTGGACCCTGAGGTCCAAAAGATTGGTGACCCCTGCTGTAAACCAGAGAGGACTGTAAAGCACCAGTGTATAAGTCTAAGTGCTATTATAAATATATAATAGGTATTATATATAATATAGCTATTATATATATATAAATATAGCTATTGCTATCTTCACTTCCCTATAGAAGATAATTTTGTCATTATTAGTACACATGGAATTTTATAATGCAGTTCTCTGGGCAGACATTAGAAGAGGAGGGACAATCAGATTACTTATTAAAGATAAGGACACCTTAAAATTTGTGTACCAGGATTGCTTCCCTGTGAAGGGCTCTCATAGGTAGAGGTCCTTTTCTTTTATAATAACTTCTTTCAGTGTTCTTTGTGTGGGGCAAGCAAAGAAAGGATTCCAAGAGGGCCAAAGAACTGTGGTGTCTATTCAGGCCTTTAAAATGCGAATTGACACTCACATGGGTGTCAATTAATGTAATTAATTATTGGAAATGTACCTCTGCCACATGATTATATAAATTAGTCCCAATTAGTAAACAAACAATGATCCAAATTCTACTTTGGATTAATTGAAGACTTTTAATTGTCTTTGAAGAAAGTTAAAATAGTTGGATTGACACATTGCCACAATATAACTGATAAAAAAATCAGTCTAAGTTACTAACAAAGGTATGAATGTATTTATGTTCTTACTTTAATGAACATGATAAGTCATGAAAAGTGTATAAGCAATTAAAGATTTGGAATGCTGAAATGGCTAATTAGAGATTCTACAGATGCATTCACCTTGATTTTACTGAATCTACATGAAAACATCAGAGGTCTGATTTTGGAATATAACATTCATGGCCCTATATAGCTTAATCCTATTTTTCCAATAGCTTCCAGCCTATTACAACAAAACAGCTTAAGATTTCTTTAGGTCAGGGATTTCTTTATCCTTCAGCAGTTGTTGAATTCCAAATGTCATCTGCATGGAATGATATGATTGACCTGAAGTAGATTTTCATATAATACCATCTTTTTGTCAAATACCTTTGTTCATCAGTATCCCACCGTCATAACCTTCTTCTTTTTTCTTTATTTTTGAAGACTATTACAGCAATAAAAAAAAAGACAGTGGAAAAAATTCTTCACATTGTTTTGTTTTTAGTAATGGTTGCCAAATAGATTTTATCATTCAATTTACTCTCATCCTGATTCTATCGTCTCATATTTGCTCCCTGTTAGTGTATTACTTTGTTCTTGAGTGGTTCCATTGTGACATATTCAGCTTTGAGCCAACCTACAATTGGAACTGGGACCTAAATTCATCTTATGGCTTTTGACTTTTGTCTTCTGACACTTTTACATTTTTAAGGCTGATTTTCTTTTTCTTTTTATAGGGAATTATTGACTGTGCATATTGGGAATTATTGCATGAAAGATGTGCCATGTATTGCCTAATCCTCGTGGTTGTTATCTCACTATTGAAACAGTGCTCTGTGTTGACACATAATAATGGTCTTTTATCATTAAAATGACTCCTAGCCTGCAGCTGCCTCTATTTCAGCACTGAATACTGAGCTATCCTGAAGTCCAATTTTCATTGCATTCTATTTTAGCAAATGGATTTTGTGTTAATGGGGATTTTTCAGGAGTGGCTTGACTATTTAATGCTCCTAGTGATTAACAGCAGAGCTATCTGCCTTCAGAAAGGAAATGATAAACAAGAGAATGTTATCATTTATGTACAAGTAAATCCATGAATCTTTCCTTAACAATTAGAGGACAAACTAGATGCAACAACAGCATAAGTCAGGAACTTATAAAAGGACAAGTTACAAATTATTGATTATTTTCAGTTGCTGGGCTCAGTGTCACCATAAAAGAAAGGGATATTTTACCAAAACCTCAAAGTAAATTCCTTGAACCATTTGTTAATTATACAAAGTGCACCAGCATAATATAATTGGACTAGAATAAATTTTCATATGTCATACAGTATTAGGAGTATGGAAATAACCCTTCCACAGAAAATTTCCCATCAATGACATTACTTGTGATCTATCACCCAGGATAATAGCATTAAAGAAAATATTTATTTAATTAATTTAAATACATACATGCTTAATTTAGACAAGTGTGTGTGTGCGCGTGCATTTGTGTACAGTGTATATATGTGTGTGTGCGTGTGTGTGTGTGTGTGTGAAAGAGAGAGAGAGAGAGAGATACTGAATAAATTGGATTAGAACAAGATAAGGGATTAGTTTTAAAGATAAGTTTGAAAATTATAGAAAGAAACATCAATAACTTGCTTTATACTGATGATCTTCCTCTGATAGCTGAAAATGCAAATAACCCACCAGCTTTAATAATGAAAGTCAAGAAGCAAAGCAAAAACATGGGATTAAGTTTAAATATAAAGGAGATCAATCTAATGATAATGGATACATTAAATAGCTTTAGAATTAATAATGAAGATATTTATGTTCACATGTCAGATATATCTTTACTACAAGGATCAGAATTGTTCAGACAATGGAAGTGAACACTGGATACAGAAAAAGCATGCTAAAGAAAGTATTTATGCTTTTGAAGTTGATGTTGGAGAAGATTCCTGAAAATACCAAGAAGCCAAGAAAATAAACAAATAGATAATCAAACATTTCACTCCAAAGTTCTCATCCAAGGCACAAAGGGTTAGGCTCAGATTATCATTACTAACATGTGAAAACCAAGGTCTCTGGAAAAAAAAGTCTGAAATGCTGGAAAAAAGGAAGAAAAGAGAAAAAGAGGATGACCAGCAACAAAGTTGATGGACACAATGGACAGGGATGGGTACGTCATTAGAAGATCTGAAGTACCAGGTTGGGTGCAGATTGTCTTGGGGAAAATCTACCTACATAGTTGTTGAGAATTTACACTGACATGATGGCATCCAATCCATAAATCAAGTGTTGTCAGATTTAGTTTAGAATGCAGTACAGTGAATAAAAACTCCTATCACTTACTAAATAATAATGAGAACAAAATGTGTACTTATTTTACAAATAATGAATTGTTGGGGGACAAACTATAGAGGAAGATTTCATCCATCAGAATTTTCATGTGGGCCTCAGACTTGATTAATTAGTGGCAAGTATAAAAAAACTATGACTTGAAATTAACTGATCATTCCTATGTTTATTATTTTAAAATATTATTGATGAAAGTTCTCTATTTAGTTGATGGCATAGATTTTAGTAGGGAAAAATTAGCATACTGGCTGTTCTATGGTTGGTCCCTTTTGGCTATGAGAGATGGGTTTCTCTAGTCACAAAATGGTAAAATAATGAATCATAGATCAAAAAGGTTAAATTAGGCATGGATTCTAGAGAGTGCCAAAGGAGAAGATTGTTGCCACATTGTTGCCCATAGTTATCTTGTTGGGAATCTCCAGGTGTTACTGCAAACAATGGCAAGCTGCCTTTTTGAAGCTGATGAGATTTATGCCTGTCTTGTCTCATCATAATAATGTCCTTCACATTAATGGTAATAAGGGGCAGTGACTATGTTCCTTTTCATTGATTCTTTAATTTTAGAATGAGGCAATACCCACAAAGTATTGACAGTGATAGTCAAGAAAATTAAACTACAAAGGAAGATAGTGAAAATATACCATTAACATATCCTAAAGTGGCAGGGCTAACACTGTATTAGATAAAGGAGTTTAGATAGTAGATCTTCCTCAAGGAAACAGCAAGTGAAGCTAGGCAGAATCACATCTGATATCTGTACAATTAGCACAGCCCCCCCCCCCCCAAGGCTGTGTGTTTTCTCCACTTCTCTTTTCCCTATATATCAATGACTGCATCTCAAATGATCCATCTGTTAAAATACTGAAGTTTGCAAATGACACAACAGTGATTGGTCTCGTTTGAAACAATGACGAGTCCACATTTAGACAGGAGGTTGTACAACTTGCCTCGTGGTGTAACCTGGAACAATCTGGAACTAAACACACTCAAAACTGTAGAAATGGTGGTAGACTTTAGAAGAAACCCTCCCATACTGTCACCTCTTACAATACTAGACAACACAGTATCAACAGTAGAGACCTTCAAATTTCTAGGTTCTATCATATCACAAGACCTAAAATGGACACCTAACAATAAAAGCATCATCAAAAAAGCCCAACAAAGAATGTTCTTTCTGTGCCAACTCAGAAAACTCAAACTGCCCAAGGAGCTGCTGATACAGTTCTGCAGAGGAATTATTGAATCTATCATCTGCACCTCCATAACTGTCTGGTTTGGTTCTGCAACCCAACAGGAAAGACACAGACTTCAGAGGATAATTAGGACTGCAGAAAAAACAGTTACTACCAACCTCCCTTCCACTCAGGACCATGAGTCAAAAAGAGGGCTATGAAAATATTTACAGACCCCTCACATCCCAGATATAAACTGTTTCAACTCCTTCCCTCAAAATGATGCTATAAAGCACTGCACACCAGAACAACTAGACACAAGAACAGTTTTTTCCCCAAATGCCATCACTCTGCTAAACAAATAATTCCCTCAACACTGTTCAACTATTACAAAGTCTGCACTACTATTACTGTTAATCTTCTCATCACTCCTTATCACCCATCCCCTCCCACTTGCGATTGTAGGACTGTAACTTTGTCACATGTATCCTTACGATTTATATTGACTGTTTCTTAGTATGATTTGATTGTTGATTGTACCCTATGACTATCATTAAGTGTTGTACCTTATTATTCTTGACTCTTGATGAATGTATCTTTTCTTTTATGTATACTGAGAGCATTTGCACCAAGACAAATTCTTTGTGTGTCCAATCTCACTTGGCCAATAAAAGAATTCTAATTCTAATCTTGTAAATCAACAGCAGGACCCCCATGCTTCAGCTTCCTGAATTATATTATACAAAACAGGTGATTGATTCTTGGCTAGCTAAAGTACCATGTTGCCTCAGCAGTGGCACTGGTTGAGATGATGCAGCAAGATTTTAGAGCAAATATAGCCAATTTCTATCTTATGTATTTCTGGTCCAACAGAAAATATCAATATTAGTTTGGTATGCCTCAGGTTATTTTGCATTTAGACAACACTAAACTTAAACTGTTTTATTTCCCCCTCGCCATTTCTGAATGTGGATTAACTTAATTTAGCTTTATTTTTCTCCTGGATCTACACTGTTAGTATAAATTTAAAAAAATCAGATTCCTTTGTTGTAGCAAGAATATGTTTTTTTCACAATCTACTGGACTCAGTCACTAACAGACTTTTAAAAATACAAAACTAGCAGGAATATCTGGACTGACATCTCATAACATCATTTTTTAACATGTATTACTTTTAAGCTGGGTATTTTCTCTGCTCCTATTATGTAGTGAATTGAAACTTCCCATAATGTAATTTCTTATTTGTAGTTTTTGGGGGTTTTTAAGTGAATTTAAATGTTTCTCAAGTTATTTATTTTTTATTTCTTAGAATTTCCTTCTTTGTAAATATTCCAGTGAAACTTGTGTCATTAATATTAATAGCAAAGTAAATAAAGGTTTAACCACTTCTGTTGAAAATTATTAAGCTTGGATAACTGCAGATATATTCATTTGAAAATGCTAGTTGGAGATGAAGCAATAGACATTGCTGATGAGTAAGATGCTCAAAATAAACTTGGAAACTAAAAAAAAAAAGGATCTATTTTCATTGTGTTTATTTTCAATAAAGTCTTCATTAAAACATCAAGTTACTTGAGTGGCTATATTTAGGGCACTGCCATGCAATTATGCCAAAGTAATTACTACACAACAGCAATGCCTCTTTTTTATGATGTCCTCCAGCTGAGATGTATATGCTGTCAGGGTTCTGGCGATTGCCCTAATTAAATCATGAGCCTCGATCCAAGCTTCAAAAGAACCCAAAAGATTCATTAGGAGCAACATGTCAGCATTGACCCATATGAAGCCAACTCTGCCACATGTAATTTACAGTTACCTGTAAATGTGACCCTGTTTTCCCTCTCCTCCCTGGGTGTATCATAAATCAGATTCTCCAACAGAAGAATGGGTGTCATAAATCATATTTTCCAATGAAAGATTTTTGCAGGCAGAAGATCCGGTAGCCTAGGCTACAATCTTTGTAAGATAAGCATGGAATGTACTTCTGGTTTTCATTGCTGTACTTCTCCTTCAGTTTTTTTCCTCCTGCTGCTTATGGCAACTCGAAAACAGGCACAGGAATGCTTTACTAGTTGACAAATGCATTATTCTCTCAGGAAGAATAAAAGAAGATAGTTAAAAAAGCATTGGAAATAAAGTGGCCCAAAATAAACAATCAATATGAATTCTGAGTGATCAAACACACAATAGTTAGATGCCCAGGTAAAAGAAAACATGCACAGATAAGAGGGATAATAAAAGTCAGGAAAGGTGACAAGAGACAAAGAGAGACTCATCATGTCTAAGTCAACTTAAAATGGAACTTTCCCAAAGAAATTCTAACAAAGGAAGGACACAGTTTGTCTGTATCAATAATATAATATTTGATTCAAATGTCAAAAGCCATTTGTCATGAAAGACGGAAGTAAGGAACAAAGCTGCTTCCTTTATCTTATGACCATGACATACACACACTCAACCCAAAATAGAGATCAATTTATGCTATGGAGCTGAATATGTGCTAATTAATGCTTTAACCATAAAGGTATATTTGGAATCATTCACAGAGAAGAAGCTCAGTTATGAGGCTTTAAAAGATTTATGGAAGAATTACCACAAACTTACCCATGTTTAGGTTGTTATTTCACTTATCATACCTTTTGTAGAAAAGGGCAAGTATATAGTCCTATATTCAGTTACTATGGCAATTAATTTGATTGAGAGCTATTTTCTAAAAGTATCTCATTTAGCTAAAGCAAACAAGGTAGTTTGATCATAAAACATACATGGACATGAAAATAATTTCCAAGTGTTTACTTCAGAGTAACTTTTTACTTAAAAATAATTATAGAAATAGATGAGTAACATATGCATCTGTGAGAGACTATAAGGGTAGTAATTTTTTGAAAGTGGGGGAGTTAAGATGTGCATTCCAACATCAACTAAATCACTGATTCCTAACTATTACCCAGTTTTTGTTTCTTGCTTTTCTTGTTTATATGTCATTTTTCTTCTTATATAAGCACTGAAAGCTGTTTACAGCCATAAAAGAAAATATAAAACACATCCATGAAATCAATGCACTGAAAATCAGGACAATTTGGGAAGAAGGAGGAGCCTCCTTGCTGACGGACCATAGATCACAACTCTCTGCAGCAATGGTCCGTGCTTTGTTGTTGGAGAGCCCTGATCATTATGATTAGGGGCTGAAGCTGCCTTGGAAGGGTGGCGGAGTAAGGGGAAGCTGTGAGCCAGGTTGAGGGGAGCCGCATCTCCACCCCTGGGCTTGGTCTTTTTCCCCCTGAAGACGACTGCAGCGGTGGTTTAAAATGACCACCCTGAAGAGGAGGACTCAGCTGGATTAAGATTTGTGCAGGGGGGAAGAAAGAGATGGATAACATCTGAACCGGGACAACTGGGCAATACAACTAAACATACCCCAGGATTAAGGTAACGTGAAATTTTTAAGAAAAGAAAAGTGAGTGGCAAAATTACAAAGGGAGAGGAAAAAAAATAAGAAAATATTTTTGACAGCTAAGTGGGGCTTCGAACCGGGAAAGGAAGAAGCTGGAACTAAAGATTTAACTAAATTAACCAGGCTTAATAGCAGTAACTGTGAGAGGGATCTTGGAGTCTTCATGGATACCCAGCTAAATATAAGCCAGCAGTGTGCAGCAGCAGTCAAAAAAGCTAATGCAATCCTAAATTGCATTAACAGAGAGATACAATCAAGACCAAGTGAGGTCTTGAGTACTATACCACTCTATAAAGCCTTAGTAACATCACACCTAGAGTAGTACATCCAGTTTTGGTCACTACACTATAAAAAGATGTTGAGACTCTAGAAAAAATACAGAGAAGAGCAACCAGGATGGTTAGGAGACTGGAGACTAAAACATATGAAGAACAGTTACAGGAACTGGACATGGCTAGTCTAGTGAAGAGAAGGACCAGGGGAGACTTGATAGCAGTCTTCCAATATTTGAGGGACTACCGCAGGGAGGAGGGGGTCAAGCTATTTTCTAAAGCACCTGTAGGCCAGACAAGGAATAATGGATGGAAACAAGGCAAGGTTTAACTTGGAAATAAGGAGAAATTTTCGGACAGTGAGTACAATCAACCAATGGAACAACTTGCCCTCAGAAGTTGTGGGAGCACCATCACTTGAGACTTTCAAGAAGAGATTGGACTGCCATTTGTCAGAAATGGTTTAGGGTGACCCACTTGGGCAGGAGGTTGGACTAGATCACCTATAAGGTCCCTTCCAACTCTCATTTCTGTTAGTTTAAAAAAGAGGAAGAAGGAGTTTCCGCGAGAAATAAGATAAAAGCAGGATACAGTGGCATATACATGTGAAGTATTTCAACTGAAAGTTAAAATACAAAGTATATACTTTGAGCTATCTAATTATGTATGTGTATGTTTCAATACAAATATACATCATTGATAAATTAAATTTCTCCAATAGAAAATATTTTCATTATATGCACACAGAGAAAGATGGCTATTTTTCATGCCTATATCATTTTCGTAACACCTGCATTCCCATATTATCCAAGAGCAAAGATTATTTAATAATCATTATCATTAAATAGAAAACCCATAGATAATCTATAGATTTTGTATTCTACATCATAAAACTTTACCTTTAGTCAGGCAAAAGCTGAATCAATATGTATAGAAACTGATAGAAACTTTCTTGCCATTGAAAGTTCAAGGTTTTTTATCTTTGCTAACACATTTGGATTGCAATCTAAAAGCAGTCTATTTTTTTTCTACCATGTCTAATGAGGAAGACTGCAATTGCTTTTTGGTCCTGTGAGGACAAATAGATCTAGGGAATGAACGAAAAATATAAATGAATAGTTCTGTATGAAGCAACTGTATTTTATGCCATATGTTGTGAAAAAATCTAGAAAAAAATCTCTTTCTGTAGATTTTTTTTATTTCAAAATAAAGCTAATTTCAATTATAAACTAATTAGAGAGTTCCTGGCTTTCTTTTTACTGTACAAAAAAAACATTAAAATCAAATAGTGTCCAATCAAACAGCAGAATGCCAGTATACAGTGTAAACAGTTGACTAAAAATAAAAGGATTACAATATAGGTCTATACTTGCTAATGTAAAGAGATACAAAATACAAAGTAAAGCAGTCAATGCAAAGGCACCAGGACACAACAAAAAGTAAGAGCTTTTTCCTATCAATACTAGGTGAAAAATTTGTTCAGGCAAAATTTACAAATCCTGATATTGCAAGATAGCTAATGACTCATGAATGCATGTTTATGAATTTAGGGATAAAACTCACAGTTCAGATATGCATAAAATATGTGTTAAAAAGCTATGAATAAAAATGCAAATACAAAGAAAAATGATATTCTTTGTATTTGCAAAAGTGGAGAAGGATACTGCAAAATCTCCTTCCCTTACCACTCCTGGGGGAAGGTTATTACAAAATCCCATTCCCTCCCCACCCACTGACCTGCTTTCCAGCTCTGTTCTTCTGTTCAGGGCAATAAAAGAAGACCCAGCTCATCAGCTGGGACTCGGGAGGCAGAGAATAGATCGAGGCAGGGTCAGTTAGAGGTGGTATTTGCCGGTTCTCCAAACTACTCAAAATTTCCACTACTGGTTCTCCAGAACTGGTCAGAACCGGCTGAATACCTCTTCTGCACGCAATGCTTTAAAGGTAGACATAAAAGGCATCAAAGATACAACATAGTAATTTGAACTGAGCTCTATAATAAACAGTTTCTTTAACAAGCTGATGTTTTCAGAATAAATAGTCAGAAGTTCTACTATTTTATTATTTTTATTATTTCCAGTGCTGTAAACTGCCCAGAATCTTATGAAATTGGACGACCTCTAAATCTCAATATAAACAATGAATGAATGACAAATTATTTCCTAGCCATCATTGTGCAGCTTCAGAGCATTGAGAGTTGAAGCATTCAATGGTTCCAGATATAGTTACCATACAGATGTCCACTTTACCATAATGTTTATTGCACAATATTTTAAAAAAATGCTAAGAGTTATATATCAGAATTGGATGGTGCATGGACAAAATCAGAAGAGGGTTGAATTAAAAAAGGGACTTCTCTGGAACTGAAAATTACTGAAGATTCATTGGAGATTCACATAGTTGACATAGATGGTACTATACCACCTATGATCCTTTGAATTATCCTTCTTTCCAGCATATGATGCTGTTTCTTCTTCCATCATGACCATATATTTGCTATATTTATACAAATTTGCCAAACAAACAAAATGTGATTTTAGCTAGGATGTTATTTGTATTAAATGTTATTTATATGCAAATTATTTAAAAATCTGCAAGATTATCATCTATAATATCTATCTATCTATCTATCTATCTATCTATCTATCTATCTATCTATCTATCTATCTATC
>BLBF01000062.1:3746995-3774586 GCA_015471245.1 Laticauda colubrina | reverse complement strand
ATCTATCTATCTATCTATCTATCTATCTATCTATCTATCTATCTATCATCTGTCTATCTATCTATCCATCCAGTTAGCTATCTAGCTAGCAAGCTATGTATCAGCTATCTGCATGTACACACAGACATACACATACAAAACCACACTCCTATCCACTTATATACACAGAAAGAAATGTTTACATGTGCTCATTTTAGAGGTTACTTTCATCTAAATTCATCCAAATAAAATTTAGAGGCCTGATCTTCTTGGTATTTTTAATTTTACCCATAAATTTTATCTGTGAAAGAATTAAAAATATGAATGTCCATTTTTATTATTCAAATAAAAATATACTGCAAGTATTTTTATTCTGATTATTTCATTTTGAGGGTTTTAATAAGAGAAACATCTTTGTCTTTTGTTCGAATATGTTTATAGTTTGGCCAATTTAGAGTCACCTATGGACAACACAATATTGCATTTTTAAAAAGCAGGTCCATCATGACACATCCTCCAGATAAAAGAAAAGAAAAAATATTGAAAAAGAAATAAATTAATCCACAATTAACTTCAAAAAAACTGATGAGATTTATACATATTTACAATTGCTCAGCAGCTACCATATTTCAGATACATAAAAATGAAGCGAGCCAATGAAATAAAACTGCCTGTTTTGTCTCTGTTCTCACTGCCTTAGCCAGAGGCTATCTGCTATGTGTTATTCTTTCTGATATGTGAGCTAAAGGGAGAGAAGCCAGCACCTGAATAATTTAAAGTCAGGAAAATATCTGTAAGGTATTTCATCAACAGACTTGACCCATCGCTGCTGCTGCTGCTGTTTATAGCTAATGGCTAATCCTCTTGCTGTTTAGCTATGTAGTTTACCTAATGTACACAGTGGCAGAATGATTATTAAGGAAATAATAATACATGTCAACAGAACTATGGATGAGAGTCTTTGTTTTTCCACATAGGATCACTTCAGGGGGTTTTGTACCATCTCTTGCAAAGATAAATTTTCTCCCCTTAGGGAATGAGTCATCACACTCCTTTGAAAATATCTTTTCAAATTCTTCTTTGTGATTCTACAATGTTTATCTATATCACATAATTTATTTGCCTGAAAATTTTCACTGTATCAGTAGTCCTCCACTTACAACCATAATAGGGTCCAGAATCTCAATCATTGAGCAGTGTGCAAAACAACATGTGACTGCTTTGCTCAATAACTGCTACCCCACTTTTCCTAGTTTCAGTTAATATAGTCATTCAGGCCATTACACAGAACACCAGGCAGAGACTGTACCTCACAGATATGGTGGGACAGGATGAGGGACAAGGCCTCCCACCATACCCAGGAGGCCTGAAGCATTTCCCTAATCAGCAGAGAGAACAATCACAAGAACAATGGTGCTCATTAGCATTTTTGTCAGATTTGAGATAATTTCTCCAATCCACTGGGGGATTTCTTTGGAAATTTCCCTATGAAGGGTCAGAAACAAAGGCATTCATTAAAATTCTTGCAAATGCCATCATTCTGAAAGGCTCAGAATTATGATGTTTGTTAGCACGTTTGCCAAATTCTGGTCTACTCCTCTAACACGAGAGATTTTCCTTGGCACACTAGAGGAATGGACCATAACTCTAATATGTGTTAAAAAGCTATGAATAAAAATGCAAATACAAAGAAAAATGATATTCTTTGTATTTGCAAAAGTGGAGAAGGATACTGCAAAATCCCCTTCCCTCACCAATCCTGGAGGAAAATTATTGCAAAATCCCATTCCCTCCCCACCCACTAACCTGCTTTCCAGCTCTGTTCTTCTGTGCAGGGCAATAAAAGAAGACCCAGCTGATCAGCTGGGACTTGGGAGGCAAAGAATAGATCAGGGCAGGGTCAGTCAGAGGTGGTATTTGCCGGTTCTCCAAACTACTCAAAATTTCCACTATTGGTTCTCCAGAACTGGTCAGAACCTGCTGAACACCTCCTTGAGCACGAGAGGAATGGACCTTAACTCTGGTTAAAATGTTTGTGAATGCCATCTTTTGGCATTTGTTAGTGTTTTCCCCTCCAGAGGGACAGAAACAAGGGTGTTTGCTAAAATGTGAATGATTGCCAGAATTCTAAAAGGCTCAGAATAATGGTATTTGCTAGTGTTTTCACTATATTTGAGATCTGTTCCTCTAGCATTTGGGAGGATTTCCCCTCCTTGATGATCTGAGGGAACGGCCCTTAAATCCAATGTTTTCTCCATTTGCAATTTTTTGCAACTTTCCCTGCCAGCTTCCTCACTGACTTTTTGGGAAAGCCAGCAGAGAAAATTGCAAATGATGATTAAATGTTTATAGGAAACTTAGCAACTTAGCATCAATATGAACAGGTTGCTAAAGTACCTGAAATGCAGTCACATAGTGGGGGACAACACAACATTTTGTGATTACTGGAAGAGCTTTATTGGCTGTAAAGCACCTTTACTGAGATTGTCATGCTGCTGTCATTAAATGTGTTCATCGTGTCCTTTCATATCATTGTTACCTGAAAGTACAATTTAGCTCTTCTTCAGTTCCTTCAAATTGGCTACTCATTTTTCACTTATTTCTTACATAATCAAAAAAGGAGGCTACTTCAAATAAATAATGATTGCATAATTTACTGTGAAGCCATAACAATGGAGTAGGGCAGAAAGGAAGATGTATGTGCATCTTGGAGTTACAATGATTGCACTCAATTTCAAGCTTTGCCCCTCTTAACAAGTAATGCACTTCAAAGGTGGGCAAAGGTTTGAAGAAAGTTTGGGGAAGAAATCTAACCATTTCAAGAAATGCACCCATCTTTGAATAGCAAGTAGCATCTCTTGATATTGTTCCACTCCAAGATAATAACATACTAAAACACTATTTTATTTCACATATAAGAATCCTACCTGCTACTAAAAATCAGATGGTTTCCTCTAGACATACTCAATTGCTTTTGCAAATGTAAAGCCCATGTCACACTGCACCAACGGATGCAAAGAGGATGTAAAAGGGACAAAAAAGCTTGTCATCCACTGGAAAACGCTATGCATCTGTTGTGTACTCACTGCATACATGTTTCATATGCTCTATCCTTTGAGCATCCGTCCACTAAGATTTCATCTGCTCAAGAAGTTTTGAGCTGCACAAAACTTTTTGAGCGGATGAATTTTCCGCTGTGTATGATGTAAATCTGTGACATACGAGCAACAAACATTCTATGTCCATTTATCATCCGTTAAATGTCTGCTGTATCCTCTCTGCATCCTTTGGGCATCCTCGCAACTCACATCCGCTGCAGCTGAAAATGGAAAGAGGGAGGAAACAAAAGGTACACGGAACGTCTACACAGTGTTAGTAGCATGGAAATAGAAAGGATGAGCAGTGAACGGTTTGCATCCTATATACATCCTTTAGGCTTCCTATGAACATCTCTTTAACATCCCTGCTACATACTACCCACGTCCGTTCTTTTCCTTTCTTTTCCGTTCTGTTTATGCAAATTTTTGCCACTTTTTGGAGCGGATGACAACAGATGGAGCCACCCCCGAAAATTTACTCGTCCGCTGTGTCCTTTTTGCATACGTTTTGCATCCGTCGGCCAGTGTGACCTAGCCTTTACCTAATCAATCTTCTTGACCTTATACATAACATTTATTTAAGAATAAATCAAAAAATTGTAAAAAATGGAATCTAGAGTGCCAACAATACCTGTTCCTTATTCTGTATACACTTATATTTGGCATAGAATAATGCACAAATTTCATAAGTCTCAACAAGACTTGGAAATAGTAGCATTACCATTTTTCCTTTAGCAAGATGATGTTGTTATATTTAAGGTCTATTATCCCCTTCTACTCATACATTACTGCCATTAGTAATAAAAAATAAGAGATATATGGAGAAGAGAGGAGACTCCCAGAGTAGCAATTACAGGAACTATTTTTTTTATAATGCAAGTAGCAGTATTACTCTGGTGTAATTTGATCATAAAATAAATTGCATTGCCCATAAACCTGTTGGATGCCCTGTTTTCCTGCTGATGGCTTCCATGTGTTCAAAGCCAAAAAGACCACAGGGAAATAACTCAGTTCAGACTGCTGCAGCTGCAGTTGTTACAAAAATGTGAACAGCTGAATATTCAAAACAAGAATCAACTCACCTAATGACACAACCAGGACTGTGTGAAAGCACTGGAGTGAAGAGGGGAAACTGAATTGTGTTCATTCTCACTTCACATTTCCAATCTCACGTGCCTGTCTCTCAGTTTGCAGAATGTCCAGTTCTGAATTATGAAAGTTTTTCAAAATACTGATTTGGACTCGCCAACTCAAGATTCAAAATAAAGGGGTTCTTCTTAACAAACTAAAGATTTTTCTTTTCTTTTTCATTCCATGTATGAAATCTTGAAAATCAGACCATTGGATTCCCTGACAACATAATTGCATTGGATTTTTAAAGAGTTTTAAAAATCTGCTCAGTATTTGCTTCATCTTTGTGATTTATGGCATTATTTCATCTTTTTCAGGACAAGGAACTAAAATTGCCAAGGGATTTGGGTGATGGAGGAAAACACAATGAAAATACTGCCTAGATATGTCCCTGCTACAGAAAAGACAAAGAAAGTGGCAAACTTTAAGTTCTGGGAAGTGTAACCTAATAAAGATATTGTAGAACCAAGAGGAATATGGACAGAGAGTCAATAAAGATGGTGGCTATGGTCACCCAATCAAGGGTATTGGACTAGGAGTGAAAAAACACCAAAGTTTTAGTCCACCTCTCAGCTTAAAAGGTCACTGGGTGACTTTGGGTCACTCATTCTCTCAACCCAATTCACCACACAGAATTTTGTTGCAAGGAAAAATGATCAGAGGAAGCATAGATATTTATCTGAGTTTGTCCATATTCTTGCATTTCCAATTTTTTTGAATTGCAAAATTAGTGTTGTCATAAATAAATTTTATCTTTGATTCTTTAGATATTTAATATGCACTAAATAATATTTGCACTATATATAAAAAGATGGTAGAATAAAGTCAATCCTCACTTCCCAAAGGGAAGCTAGCTATGGAAGTGTCCAGACCCCAAACTCTTTAGGGAACAGTTAACACCAGGTCTTGGAACTTGGACCAATTCATGGAAGTCATGGTGATCAATGGCTGTTAGTCCTGACAGCAATGTAACTGCCTCTGAAGGCCATTGGTTGACAGATTACTTCATTTCCTTGTGCAGTAACTTGGTGGCTGTGAGACTAGAATTATGAACTAGATGGGCCAGGAGTCCAGTCCAGAAGGGCATTTCTTATATTTTTAACATGTACTGAGAATAATCTAAAAATTAGTTTTAAGCAAACAAACTAGATGTGATATGTCATCAGTATGCAGGCAATCATAGAAATGATGGTAGATTTTAGGAGAAACCCTCCTATACTACCACCTCTTACAATACTAGACAACACAGTATCAACAATAGATACCTTCAAGTTTCTAGGTTCCATCATAACTCAAGACTTAAAATGGACACCTAACATCAAAAAAATCATCAAAAAAGCACAAAGAATGTTCTTTCTGCACCAACTCAGAAACTTAAACTGCCCAAAGAGCTACCGATTCAGTTCTACAGAGGAATTATTGACTCTGTCATCTGGACCTCTATAACTGTCTGATTTGGCTCTGGAACCAAACAAGACAGACTCAGACTTCAACAAATAATTAGAACTGCAGAAAAAAACAATTGCTGCCAATCTGTCTTCCATTGAGGACTTCTATACTACATGAGTGAAAAAGAGGGCTGTGAAAATATCTACACACCCCTCACGTCCTGGACATAAATTCTTTCAACTTCTACCCTCAAAATGACGCTATAGGGCACTGCACACCAGAACAACTAGACACAAGGACCGTTTTTTCATGAATGCCATCATTCTGCTGAACAATTAATTCCCACAATTACTATGATTTTTCTCATCCTTCCTCGTACCTATCTCTTCCCACTTATGACTATAACCAAGCTGCTTGTATAATTTACAATTTATATTGTTTATATTGTTTTATTTGTTTCCTAATATGATTTTGATTGCTTATTAGTAACCTATGACTGTCCACTAAGTGTTGTATCTTATGATTCTTGGTGAATGTATTTTATTTTTTCTTTATGTACACTGAGAGCATTATGTACTGAAGATAAATTCCTTGTGTATCCAATCACACTTGGGCAATAAAAAATTCTATTCTATTCGGAGAAGGCGGAGCTTCGTCTCGGTGCTACAGCTGAGATCTCGGGGCTCTGAGATCTCAGCTGATATTTTCACCCCTGGTCGGTCCTAACGGACCTAAACCGTCCCGTAGAGACGGGGATTGTGAAGGGCACAGTCCCAGGATCCCAGAGATATCGCAAATCTCTGGTTTGATCCGGGAGAAGCCCTTTTGCTGGCGGTGGAAAGGCAGCCTCCAAAGCTGCTGAAGTCGGGACAGCTCCAAAAAGAAAGTGGCTGGAGCGAGGGTGTGTCGGCTGGGTGAGAAACTTCCTTTGTATTGCAAATTGGCTGAGACCTGAAAGGATATCCTGAACAAAGAAGAAACCTGTGGCTTTATTTTTGTCTGACTGGAATCTGGTTGAGCGGCGTTTTTTAAGTGATGTCAAATTGAGGCTTGGATTCTTTCCTTACTATTTTTTTTTCTCTTTTCTGAGGACTTTAATGTGACTTTGTAGGTAACCAGATTGAATTTTTTCTTATATATATTTTTATGCTTCTTTTGATTTTTTAATTTTCTTTAGGATAGAGGCCCCCTTTGTTTCTTCTGAGTTTTGTATACATTACTCTTTTTTCTGGCTGAGGGGGGAAAAAGTATTAAGAGACCTTGCAACACTGCCGACTAGAGGCTTGAAAGTACTTTATTTGAATTGGGGAGAAATGTATAAATACTCCTTCTCAAGGACATTTTAATGTGATAAGATGGAGGGAGAGCACAGAAAAATATTATTACAGGTGTTTTCCTGGACTCTTATCAATATTTCAACATTTGAGGCTTGGCTTTGAAGCTGCTGGAGAAGAGAGTCATAATAAGAGCCTTGGATAAATAAATAAAGTGCAGTGTGCAGTCCATATATATATATATATATATATATATATATATTTGTGAAACCTCTACTCGCCAGCCTTTTTGTATATTTCAATTTTAGTAATATTTTTATTTTTGCTTTTTATTTTATCCCTTTTCTTTTTTGGCTTTTTGGGCCTTTTTATTATTGGATTTTTCCATTTTGGATCATAATTGACTACTCTATCAGATGGATTGAAGGTCAAAAAGAATTTGAAGTTTTTTGAAGCATTAAAATGAAAAAAAAAGTGAGAAAAAGAAGAAAGTGTTAAATGAAATAGATTGTGTGTATTTGGATTGCTTGGTGACTTTGGGACTTTTGGAAATTCTTATTTGAATGATTAAAATCATTTGGGTCGTTTAAATTTTTTCTTTTTTTTACAATGGCATTACTTATGGATGAACTGAAAATGGAATTTATAAAATATAATCAAGAGAAACAAGAAGGGAAGGATTCTTTTGGCTCTATTTTTCATTTTTAGAAATGGCAATTTCTACATATGAGAAACTACAAGAACAAGAAGATTGGGATGAAGAAGAAACCATCCTTAATGAACAAGCAACTTTATTTGGGGAAGAAAGTGGAAAGAGGAGAAAGAGAATGGAGAATTTAAGACTTAAAAAAACAACCAAAAAAGGGAAAAACAAGGTGAAAAGTGAACATAATATCAGAAAGCAACAGAAAAGAGGAATACACAAGAGGGTGGAGATTAAGAGACAAGGGGGTAAAAAGGGTAGAGGGGAGAAACAAGGGAGGAAAGAAGGGAAGAGAAGCTACAAAGGTTTGAAACTAGATGTAAAGAAACAGATTTTATTTAGAGATAATGGGTAAACATATAACTGAAAAAGAGATTCTGCAAAGGTACATAAGATTGTGTTGTTGTATCTGTATTTGAAATAATGTTAGAAAATTGGAATAATATATGATTATAAAATGGGACAAAATATTTAATGTAACTTAGCGAAATTTTTTTTTTTAAATAAAATAAATGAAATTAAATATGAGAGAATTGAATTAAAGAAAGTAACTAAGCAAAATCTATAAGTGTTCCCATAGAAGTATGATATTTATTTAGAAAGGATTGTGTAAAATGTTTAAGACTTAAATGAATATTAATTTTAATGATATAATTTCAATTGCTATGAATTGTTGTTTTAATTATATTATATATCAAAAAAAAAACTTTTTTCTTTCTGTTTTAAAATATTGAGTTTATTTTTAGAATGTACTACGCAGAATCCGAATGAAAATTATGTGTTATGTTAAGCTTTAAAATTAGGGGAAGGATAAGTATGACAAGGCATTATACTCCAATCAGTCATTACAGAAGAAATTTTGTGTTAATGAGAAAAAATAATAGACAGCTGAAACAGGACAGACAAAAGATATAAGTATAATGATTTAAATTGAGATGAAATAAATATAATAGAATTAAGAGAGTGAAAAGAGGGGAGAAGCTATATAGAAAATGTAAAATAGTAAATAAGAAATGGAATTGCTATATAAAAGTAAACATGAACTTGAATTTATGTCTGTACAAAAAGATGTAACTCGGGATCAAACTGCCGTCCAAAAAGATATTTTATGTTTTTCTATGTTTTATGTTTTGTTGGTATATGTTTGTTTGTTAAAAAATTAATAAAAAAATTTTCAAAAAAAAAAAATTCTATTCTATTCTAAACAATATTTTGCCCAAGCGGCTGTTTCTGATGAATTTTCTGATAAAGAAAAAAAGCAAACCATATGAAAATTTCCTTTCATAGACAAACAGGGACTGCCTAATCTCAATGTGCTTATGTGTGAATGTTTTCTATTTGTTTCTATTGCTTGTAATAGAAAGCAAAATTTTTGTGTGTGTGAACAATCTGTTAAAATTGATATATTTCTGTTAGTGTTTATAAATATGAAATAAATATTTCAGCTAGAAATTTCAATCCATTAAATTCTCATAACTGAAAACTGAAAAACTATTTGAATTTGATAGTTTCTTCCTTTAAGTAAATTGATAGCGCTGCCTCTGCAGTTATTCTACAACTAATTCAAAAATAAATAAAAACCCAGCACGACAGAGAAAGCCACAATCCAGTGAAAGAAATATATTTGCAAGATATTTGTCCTATTTAATCATGAGATTTTTAATTAAAAACCATTGTTTTAATTTTTCCCCTATTTCACTAGGAGTGAACCATTGATAAGAAAATGAAAAAAAAAAAGGTCTGATCCTACTATTAGGAATTTGATGCAAGAGTGGGCAAGAGAGGCAAGAGTTGAGCAGATAAAATCATGTGCACCCCATAACTTGTCCTAGATCTATTTAAAAATGTTGTCGTTAAGCAGGAATAAAGTAAATTTCTCATTAGTTTCAGTACATGGAAGAAAAAGAGATGGTACCATGTACTTAGCCTGAGGCCACAAAACAATTTGAATAGGAAGAAGAATATCCATTTTCAAATTAATTATGCCAGCGGTATCTTGGCTTTAATGAGAACTCTACATCTTCTTTCCAAACTATTCCTTTTCCAAGTATAAAAAAAAAATACTTGAGGAAAAAAAATGTTGTTTACATTTTAAAATAAAATAAAATAAATAAAATGTATTTAAAATAAAAGACGCTATTTACAACCAATAAAATATAAGCAGTTTTCTAAATTCTCTTTTTAAAAAAAGCTGCTAACAGTCTCACTAAACCACAATGAATTTTACTACGTAATTTTCTGCCAAATTCACTACTGTTGTTTTTTGCTATTTTTCAGCAGAAAACTCAGTTTCATAACCTGTCAGATAGTCTTAACATATTTTTAAAAGGAGCAGCAAACATAGCAAATCAAGGTGACACTAAAATTTGTGTAATGATGCCATCACACAGATGCTGCTATTATGCATTTGTCCATCTATTTGGCCCTCACCATAGATACTGTGACTCAAGGAAAAAGTAAAAGGAACAGTAAAAGTATTGCTAATAAATGCTTCTTTTATACCCCCAGATACCAACCTACTTGTTCTTGTCATCCTGTCTATTTTTGCATCCTTTCTTTTCCTGTTGAGATCTTTATTTCCATTGACTGATTAACTGGTAATGTACTATTAAGTCATTGTCAACTCTTAGCAGACATGTAGGTTGATTTTCTCCAGGAAGATCTACATCCAAAAGTGTAAATAAGTCCATCCATCTTGCTGCTAGTTACCTTCTTTTTCATATTCTTTACTGAAATTTAAGTGATCTTTCATCTCCAGCATCTTCCTTCATCACTGTTACTGTTAATATAAGTGCCTGCTTGATTTAGGTAGGCAGATGGGATTACCTTTACAGATGAACCTGCTGCAATTATTTAATTTTGCCATATACTCCCAATGGTCTTTGCTCATGCCATTCAAGAAGACCCACCCACAATGAGGCAGCATAGCAGATGGGAAGGTATATTATCATACAGAAGCATTTACTCGATCCATTAATAAGCCCACTGTTGATATAGTATGATTTTCCCAGCCACCTTAAGTCACCAATCTTGTGCAACATCTAAATCAAGTCTCAAAATTATCTGCATTTGGAATCTTTCTGGTGAACAATGTCAATGAGTAAATGCATAAAATTTCTGTGAAATAAAACAAAAGGATTTCTCAGAGGAACTGAGCAATGATTTGTACTGGCAAAAGTAATTTCTTTTAAATTGTTTTTTTGCTCTCTTTTCTGCTATAGAAAAATGCTCCAGATTTTTAAATGTTTAAAAGAGCTCTCTTGATGAAAAGAAAGAAACCTTCTAAATGTTATATAGAATTTCCTACTGATTAAGAGTGCAATTATTTAAATTAGAAACAGAGCTTTAGAAGGTATCATGGTGTCTACTTTGGTTGCTAATTAAAAATATTGAATCATCTGACACCAACAAATAGATTCCTTTTGCGATAGAGGCGTGTGTGAATGTGGGAGTGTGAGAGAAAAAGGGAAAGGGGGGTGAATTTCTAGCCTTTCCTTTTTAAGAATAGGTGAAGTCGTTTGATAAGAGAAAAGATGCACAGCATGGATTCTGCAATTCTATCCAGCTGCTTGGTAGTATCTATACCAGTATTCCATAACTAAATAATATGTTGTGCGTTTGTGTTCCTATTCTTTTGTGTTGCTTCTATGAGAAGCTGTGTGTGTACATGTTCTCTGGGAAATGGGCTGAATATAGAAGGGAGGAGGTGAAAAATACAGTAGCCACCATTCTCAGCCTTTGTCCAACTGCCAGTCCACTGGAGATATAATGGGGAAATTCTGAGGGTATTATTTCAGACCCAATTTAAAATTCAGCCTTACTTTTGTCAGCTTCTTCTCAAATTGGGTCTCATTCTCTTCAATTTTACATTTCCTTGTTCGAATTAAGATGGCAATGGAGTAATAAGTATCTTTCTTTTAAACATCCTATTGGACTAGAAAGAATAACGAGGTAGAGAAAGCACACATAGCTGTTTTCTGTATTTTTTTTTAAAGGCCTTAGTAATTGTTCTTCTCCCAATCAAATGACTAAGGACAAGTAAAGAGGCTTAAAATTAAGAAGTCAGCATCATCCTAATCCATTATATAACATTTTCTCCCATAAATGTGAATTGAGGATTATTTTCTCTTCCTCAGCCCCACGTCTGGCCCAGCTCATGTCTGAATTTGATCTTTCTTTTGTCAGTCTTTGTCCGTACAAAGGTTAGTTCTGCTCTGGTCTGGTCTGATTTTGGACTCAGCAGCCAGTCCTCCAAAATAAAAAGTTGTAGTGCCAGAAAAGGTGATGGCTGTGATGGCTGAAGTGTCAATTGCAAGTGTCAAATGTTCATTTTTCAGGATGCTTGCTAGCATTTTGGGTTTCTTTGTAGCTTGACAGAGCTGCCATAATAAAGTATAAAAAAATGAGAGTTGCCTGGAACTCAGTCCAAAGCATTTGACTGAGAAAGCAACATAAGCTGTTTACTCATCAGTATATATCACAGAGATGAGGAGAAATGTTAAAAGAAGTGGCAGGTTATTCTTGCAGAAAATCCATGAATGATCACTTGGCTCTTAACAAACTGGAAAATTCTGGTGGGATTGTTTTCTCCCCATTGTTCCTCATGGCTCCTCAGCTATATCTCTTCATTTGGAGTTAAGACACCTTTTTATCCATCTTTTTCAAATGAGGAAGGGAGAATTAATCTTTTTTTGTTAATGCATTGAAAACATGAAGCAAGGCAGAGGGATAAATAAGCACACTTATTTATCTTATTATTGGTCAGATAACCAATTTTTGCTGCCCACTGTTGGTCTGCTGAAGTGTGCACTAATTTCCACAGGCACAGTTCAAAGTTTGTAAAAATTGTGGCAGTTAGAAAAATGGGAAGCATTTTAAATCTGTGAGATTTGGGGTGGGTGAGTAAAATTGATAAATACATGTAAATACATACTATAAAGTTTCTTCTCTGTTTTTCAATATATATTTAAAAAAACTTATAAAGACAACTTTTAAGATCTCAGAATTTAGCTGAGTTCTAGTATCTGGTGTACGCTATTGCTAGAGTTCATCCCACCTTCTTTCCCAGCCAATATATCTTGTTCTGAGATAGATCTTAGAGTGAGGTATTTTGAAATGGCCATAATAGCCATGCCATCTGCAATATCTCACTGATAACACATTCAAGGAGAAATGTGAATATAATTTTAGAAATTCTGCTCAATAGAAAGAAAAAATGTGAATAATTCAAGGAAAAAGACAGTGCAAAGATTTGGTGTTAATGTTTCTCTCTGACACAAAGGGTAAAGCCCCTGTCACACAGCACCAACGGATGGAAAGAGGATGTAAAATGGAGAGAAACACTTGCAATCCATTGGTTAACGCGATGCATCCGTTCTGTACTCACTGCCTCCGTTTTTCATACTCTCTATCCGTCCAGCATCCGTCTACTGACATTTCAGCTGCTCAACAAGTTTTGAGCTGCACAAAACTTTTTGAGTGGAAAATGTATCCAAAGCATCCATTCTACATCCGCTATGCATACGGGGAACATCCGTTAGATGTCCGTCATCATCTGTTACGTGTCCGCTATATCCGCTAGGTATCCGCTGCGCATCTGCGCAACTCGCATCCGCTCCAGCAGAAAACGGACACAGGGAGGAAGCGAAACGGATGCGGAATGGACACGCAACATTAGTAGCACAGACATAGAAAGGATGAAAGTGGATGCAGCTCGCATACAAAGCATTAAAAAGGAAAAAATGTTTGTATAGGGGACGTATCTCGGATATTTAGGATGTCTGCAGGATGTCCAGAGGATGCAAAAGGACATGGAAAGGACATAGTGGAAAACCTATATTTCCTATAAAAAGGGGGAGAAATCACCTGGATCTCATTTTCAGTCCAGCAGCCCTGCGGTGCAGACCTCTTCAGCCTTCATCTGGCTCTTGCTCTTCCAAAGCATCAGTTATCTCCACCATGGATCATCACACACTCCTTTTGGTAGCCGCCATCGTTCTACAACAGTGCGAAGCCATCTACAGGCTCTTTCACCTGTTCTACGTGAAGAAAAGGAGGCGGCCAAGAAGTGTCTGGGTCCGAAGATGGATCGCCAGAAGAGCAGAGTGCGGACTGTATAACAAGCTGATGGTGGAGCTGAGGAACGAAGACTCTCGTGCATTCCAGAACTTCATGAGGATGCCGCCAGCCATGTTTGATGAAGTTGTGGAGTGGCTGAGACCCAGGTTGACCAAGGCAAACACCAACTTCCGGCCCAGCCTGGAACCTGGGCTGAAGGTGGCACTGACTCTGCGCCACCTGGCCTCAGGGACCACATACAGGAGCATGCATTATGCCTGGAGGGTGCCACACAACACCATCAGCATTGTGGTCAGAGAAGTGGTGCAGGCCATCATCGAAGAATACCTGGAGGAGCTCCTCCAGTGCCCCTCCACTGAAGAAGGCTGGAAGAAAGTTGCAGAGCAGTGGTATCAGAAGTGGAACTTCCCCCACACCGTTGGAGCCATAGATGGCAATCACGTGGCCTGCAAAGCTCCAGCCAAGTCAGGGACCACTTATCACAACTACAAGGGCTTCTTCAGCATCATCCTCTTCGCCATGGTCGATGCTGACTACAAGTTCATGTACATCGATGCTTCAGGCAACAGGTCATCTTCAGATGCCAAAGTATACAACGCCAGTCACCTCAAGGAGGGGCTGGAATGGAACCTCATCATGGGCTTTCCAGATCCAGACCCCCTGCCCAATGACACACAAGATGTACCCTACTTCATCATGGGGGATGACGCCTTCTCCCTCAGAATCTACCTCATGAAGCCCTACACTTCCAGATGCCTCACCAGTGAAGAGAGGATCTTCAACTACAGGCTGTCCAGGGCAAGAGAATGGTGGAGAATGCCTTTCGCATCCTGGCCAACAGGTTCCAGTACTTCTCGCCACCATGCAGCATCGCCCAGAGACTGTGAGGAACATCGTGGAAGCTTGCTGCATCCTGCACAATCTCATGCGCACCCGCTACCCAGTGTTGCAGAACAGGCTTGTGGACCACCAACAAGGGAATGGGGAAATGGAGCCTGGTGAATGGAGGCAAGGGCAAAAACCTGATAGATACTGTGGATGTGCAAGACCCCAACAGAGCTTCACATGAAGGGAAGGAGCAGTGGAGTGTCAAGACAGGATGGTAGATGCTTAATGGATGCTTCCTTGAGCCTGTCTCATCACACTGATGAGATTCTGCCATGTATGTTGAGTGGCCCTACAATGAACAGGGCATTTCATAAAGAGTTGTGTTTATGTTGAAATGTGTTGATGAATGATTAAATTGTTATTGATAATAAAGGGGCATAGGTGTGGCACCTGGGAGGGTGGACCATACAGTCCCACTATGCTTGCACTGGAGGCTTATCTATCCCACTGCTATCCTTACCCATCCCACAGCTATTACCCATTCACAGGTATCCCTGCCCATGCCACTGCTATCCTAACCCATCCCACAGCTAATTCCCATCCAACAGGTATCCCTGCCCATCCCACAGCTATATTAACCCATCCCACAGCTATTACCCATTCCACAGGTATCCCTGCCTATCCCACAGGTATCCCTGCCCATCCCACAGCTATCCTTACCCATCCCACAAGCATGCAAAGGCTTAAACCATTTCTAAAAGTTTCCGCCAAGACTTTATTGACTAAAAGAACTGAACCAAGTGTGTGAAGCAAAGATAAACTTTATTAATAACAAACTGTAAAAGCAAAATGACCCAAGAAAAGTGTCCCAAGCAAAGATAAAGTCAACAGGTAGCAACCCAGTCTCTGGCACTCTTCTCAGTCACTCTGGGGTGTGCCCATAGTCTCAGGGGTGAAGGGTCAGGTGCTGTGGAGGTGGCTGCTGCTGGAGTGCTGGTCTGACACGCCATTGGGGTGCCTGGCCCCGAGAGGATAACAGGGGATGGTGTGTGGAGGAAGCTCTCAGAGAGCTGGCTCAGTCCTGTGATGTTGAGAGCCCCTTCCTCCATGACATGGGTTGTCAGTCCCAAGACAGATGACAGATGTTCTGAGGCCGGGCTTGGCTGTGGCGTGGAGGAAGGAGGAGTGTAGTGGGGCTTTCTGGTCTGCAGGTGAGCGAGGTGAGGCGTCAGTGGCCTCTGTGGCATGGGTGGCATTTGTGGCATGGGTGGCATTTGTGGCATGGGTGGCATCTGTGGCGTCAGTGGAATCAGTGGCATCAGTGGCATCGGTGGCATCGGTGGCATTCGATGAACCTGTGGCTGGACTGGGAAGGGCTGCCTGTGCTGCTGGAACTCCTGGTAGCCGTAGCCTTGGTAGGTGAGGGCCTGTGGAAAGCCTTGGAAGGGCAGTGACATCACCTGGGGTGGAGGAGCAGACCTGGACTGGGTGGGAGCAGGTTCAGCTGGGTCTGGAGGGTTGTGAAGAAGACCGGTGATCCTGTCCTTGATCACCTGGTACTGTGATTCGGACATGTCCAGGAGGGTCTGGTTGACGTAGGTGAGGAAGGGCTTGCGGTTTGAGGATGGTATGTTGGTGTGTACCAGCTGAGAGAGGAGATCTACGCTGCTTTTGATGGTGTCCCTGATCTCCAGCAGGACAGTGTGGCTCTGCCCCTCCAGTCTGACTCTCTGCCTTTTGGTGGAGGTGGAGCTGGGGGTGGGGGTGGGTTAGTCCCTGGTGGAAGTGCCCTCTCCTTTCTCCCACTGCATCAGGGGGTCCTCCACGCACTCCACCATGGGGAGTGCAGCTGTTGGGGGGGTCTCCATCGTGGGACGCTCCACAGATACCTGCCTGAATGCAGGAGATGACTCTTGGCCAGGAGAGGACTGGCTCTCTGTGGGCTGCCTCAGAGAGAGGGTAGAGAGAGGGGCTGCTCCTCGGTGGCGGATCTCACCCTCCAAGAAGCTGCACTTGGCTATCACCTAGGTCTCCCGGTCGGTGAGCTTTACTGCGGCCTGGCCAGACTTCTTGAGGTTTCAGCTTCCCATACCAGGTGTGTATGTGCTTCCACCACCCGAGGAGGACCTCCGAAGTGTAGCCCAGGCTCTCTGCCTTCTCTCTCCAAGCAGCCTGCTTCCTCTTGGTGTCTCAATAGAGCCTGTGTCCCTTCCGCCAGAGGTACTCGTTCTCCCTCAGCCATTCGAGCACCTCATCCTCATGTTCCTCTTCAATGGAGTACTGCCTCCTCTCCCGTTCTTGCGTATGCCTCTTTCTTCCTCTGGCAGGGCCTTCTGGACCCTCATCAGAGGGGCTTTGAGGTTCTAGGGGCTGCTCTACCACACCACCAGCAGCACCAGCAGCAACAACAACATTAGCAGCAAAAGCAGCACCAGCAGCACCAGCAGCACCAACAGGACCAGGATCAGCAGCAGCAGAGTAAGCACCAGCAGGACCAGCAGGACCAGCAGGACCAGCAGGACCAGCAGGACCAGCAGGACCAGGAGCACCAGCAGGACCAGGAGCAGCGCCAGCAGAGTCAGCACCAGCAGAAGCACCAGCACCAGGAGCAGCACCAGCAGAAGCACCAGCACCAGCAGAGTCAGCCCGAGCAGCAGAAGCCCCAGCAGAAGCAGAGTCAGGGCCAGGGGGTGGGATAGTGGCCCTGTCCTTCTTGCCAGGGGTGGCAGAAGATGGCACAGGCTTCCTCTTCTTCCCCATGGTTGTTGGGTGGACATGTGTCTGGCAGCAGGTCTTTCCTCTGAATGGTGACCTGCTTGCGAGCTGCATCCTTTTATATCCGCGGGGCTGGCGCAATGCATCCTCCCCACATGCGCAGTGAGTGCTTTGCATCTGCTAGGCATCCGCTAGGCATCCACTAGACTTCCGTGATGCATCCGCATCATCCGCTAGGCATCTGCTCTGTATCCGTTCCTTCCGCTGTGCGTCCACTTCGCTATCCTCCCCCGGAAGCCCTGCGGATGTACCATCCGCTTCCATCTGCTTCCATCCGCTGGGCTTCCATGGAGTATCTGCTTAACATCCTGGCTACGTCCTCCCCCCGTCCGTTCCCTTCCGTTGTTGTCCACTCTCTTTATGCAAATTTGGGGCACTTTTGAGAGCGGAGAACAACGGATGGAAAATTTTCTCGGCCACTGTGTCCTTTTTACATACTTTTTGCATCCGTCGGCCTATGTGACAGGCCCTTTAAATAAGAAATAGTGGATGACAGCATCTGGAACTAGGCTAAAATATCAGACAAAAATGAGATGAGGAGATAAATACATGAAGTCATTTTTTGCTGAACAATGCTATTGGTTCAATGAATTACATTTATAACATATTTCTGGATTTGTATAGAGGAAGTTTTCTTTGCTTGGCTATCTTAGACTCTCTTCAGAAGCTAAGAATTACACCTAATTTGAATACCTACTATACAAATACTCTTAAGGAATGGTTGAATTTCTCTCTAATGTAATATGTACACAATGGAAAGGGAAGGAGAAGAAGAGAATAACCATACAGACACTCATGTATATATTGGTACTAGAGCCATTTTATACCTTTATTTACTATGTTAGTTCTCAGGTTTTTTTCCCCATATTTATGGACTGAAGTGTTTCTTTGGGTTATTAGTTATGGTTTACTAATTCTTAATTTCCTTTTCAACTTGTATCATGTTGCTTAGCCCAAAAGGGAATAGCAAATATGTATGCATGCATGCAAGCAACTGAGATGTAAATAAACCAGCTTCCAAGACTGCTGGTATAACAAAATTCAAAGATGCTCTTAAACTGGTAAGGGAATCCTCATGCAGATGTGTTGCAAGAAGTGAAAGCTAGATTAACCTGCAAGCAGGGTCTCCTAAAATGTATATAAAATCAGTGTAGAAGTGTCATTAATATCACAGTCATGGATAAGTAATTGATAAAATTTAAGTGAAGAAGGGCAAAATAAACTTCCTTTACTTTTATTCCATACATATGAGTAAGCTTTAAGGTTTAGATCATTCTTATTGATTTTACAGCACAATATCTTTTTTCCTTCCCTCCTCAGCTTGTAACAGATGGCAAGTGAACATAAAGAAAAAAGATAGCTTACAGATTTAGTTCATGAGTAATTCCATTGACTGCACTAAAAAAGAGATTGAGTGGAAAGTTAACCTTGTTTACTTTTCTTAGGACCTTTGAAATATATATAAAGTAATATTGTGAGTCTGCAGTGGTAGTAGGTTAGCAAGAACAATTGGTTTAGGCAAGTTATGAGAGCCATATTTCCTTTTGATGCTATAGATTCCCTCCCTCCTTCCTCCTTCCCTCCCTCCTCCCTTCTTTCCTTCCTCCTCCCTCCCTCCCTTCTTTTTTCCTATACTTGTGCTACAAAAATCCAGATGATTTCTAGGTGGAAGCAGGTTAGCATTTTCTGTATTTCTTTCCTCCCCTATGCAACAGTAATCAGAACATGTGCTACATAGACATGGTAGCTCTACTGTTTTATGATATATAAACTCAAATGCTCTTAATTTATTATTATTATTTAGATTTAGATTTACAATATTTTAAGTATGTAAGCATGAGTCACTAAAGTATAACTTTAGTGTTTAAAGATAAATGTTTCCCCTGTCCAGGTGAGTCCAGTCTAGGTGACGTTGTTTGTCTCTGTTTCTTAGCCGAGGGAGCCAGCATTGTCCAGAAACTTCCATATAGCCAGGATGACTATATGCTGAGGTGCACTGCAACACTGTTACCTTTTACCAAAGTGGTAATTATTTATCTACTTGCATTTGCATACTTTTGAATTGCTAGGTGAGCAGGAACTGGGGCAAGTAACAGGAGCTCATCCTGTTGTGCAATGCTCAGGTCCAAACCCAGAAGTCAGCTTTCCAGCTGACAAGCTCGGCATCTTTAAGTGTTGACCCATCACACCTGCATTCAGTATTTACTCAACTGCAATCAAATTATCAAAATGTAAAGTTTGTAAGTTAATTCACTTATCAATTTTTTGTGAAGAAAAATGACCTTCTATCAGATAAATTAAGCTGAGTAATCCTGTCTTACTGTCTTATTGCTAATTAATACTACCTGAATATGGCAGTTTAGAGGAGGACATAAATGAGACTGAATTTCATTTAAATAAATCATGTGACATCCAGTAATTCTGCTGTAAAAGATGGCATTTTTATCTACGTGGAGATCTCTGCCTTGTCTTCATTATCTACTGGAATTTTGCCATCTTTATTGAGCAACTGAAATGCTTATTCTTTTTCTTTTATTATTATTTATTATGAATGTATCTAAATAAGTGTTTTTGTAATACTTAGTAATTAGCTAATGTTAATATTTTATTTTCCTGACATTTCCTTTTTCAATTCTGGGCTAGCCATCTGTGTCTTTTCTCTGTGACCTATCCTTCTTTCTTTCTGCTCCCCATATGACCCTATTTAAAATCCTCTACTTAAGCTTGTCATCTTTTACCCAATACCTTACCTGTCCATCTTCATTTTTGCTTCTTATAATACTACCAGTAGTAGTAGTAGTATCTTCACAGACGTGCAAGCTAACCAAATTAAACTCCTGACAGAGAAAAATCTGTTAATTTCAATTTCAATTTAATTTAATTTTCACTCCTCTGTAAATCTCTCAAACTACTTTTAGTGTTTCCTGTCTCCTTTCTCAGTGTGGTTCCTTCCTCAAACTTGCTTTGTATATATTTTTGCAGCCTCTGCTTACTTAGCAAAAAAACACAATTTTCTATATAGTTAATCAGAAGTTGTTCAGGAAACTCCACATGCTTCATTTCCCAATGCTTCAGGACATTTAGCAAGTCTGGTCATTGTGTTACCCACTGACCTTTCATGTTGTACTCTGTTTGCTAACTCAGTGACAAAACTAAACCTTAGGATACAATTATCATGAAAGCATACCTATCATCCTAGATTACCTTACCTTAGCACACTTTGAATTAAAGTACTGCAGCTAACCAAGTTTTTTTAAAAAATTCCTAGGAATGCTTCAAAAGTCCAGCAATATTTTTTATGTAGAAATAATGCTAGAGGCCAGCAAGTGATATTATCTTTTGCACTGTTATTTTAAATTAAACTATTTAGAAAAAAAAATCAAGTGTGATACAATTCTGGCAGATGTCTCAGGGCAATGATGCTCAAACATACACATCCTGCCAACTTCTAAAAACATTGTCTAGTTATTGAGCATGTCATCAGTTTCAGGGATACTTTCCTGAAATGAAGCTATAAAGGCTGTTTTCATCAAGCAGTAAAAAATCTGCCATACTTTCACCACAAATAAATTGCATTTTTTCCTGAAAATTTTAAATAAATGTATTTGGCTTAAAAATAGGTATTTGGCTAGCATTTTTTTCAATATATAAGGTGACTTTCAAATTATACCAAATGTAATTTATTAGACTTTGCTCTAAAATTAATTACCATGAAAACACAGTGTTTCAAAGTTTCACAAAAGTTAGGCCCTTTGAAACTTTTTTTTAAAAAAACTAATTTCCATGGGAATTTATAGAAATGTGTACATGTGTCTTTTGTTGTAAAATAATTTCCATTAAGATAAGCCCACCTTCCACTTTCTGTAAAATTATCCAGGTAAGCATTGATATCACTGTATCAGAATTCTAATGCATATGAACGTAGACACACTACTGTGGGCTTCCCTGCCCAAAGGTTTATCACTTAACATGCTATTTATACAGGGGTGGGTTTCTACCAGTTCGCACTGGTTCTATAGAACTGATTGTTAACGTCACCGGTAGTTCTAAGAACTGGTAAAACTGACCCTTGCTTGATCCCGCCCCTCTCCGCTGCTTCTACGGGCCAAAATCCAATTTTTTACTGTGCACGTGTGAAAATCCCTTCCTCATTCTCCCTACCCACCCTTCCTTCACTGCCCTGGCTTCTACCTCTATCCACTGCTCCAAAATAAAAAAAAAAATGTTTAAAAAGAAAACAGGGGTGTTTTTTTTACTGCACATGCATGAAAATCCTTTCCTCATTCTCCCCCGCCCACTCCTCACTTTGCTGCCCTTGCCCTTGCTCCTATCAAGGAGGGCGGAGTTGGCGTCGTGACAATTCGGCATGAGATCTTGGAGGTCAGAGATCGCTGCCGATATCTTTGCTCCTGGACGGTCCGATCAGATCTAAACCATCCCGAAGAGACGACAAATGTAAAGAGTGCATCCTGACAATCCCAGGGACATCACAAGGTCCCTGGTAGATCCAGGAGAAGCTCTTTTTGCCAGCAGCAAAGAGGCAGCCATTAAAGCTACTGAAGTTGGGAAAGCTCCGAAATGGAAGAGAACAGAAAGAGAAAGTGTGCCGGTTTGGTGAGAACTTTTTTTATATTTTAAGATTTGAAAGGACATCCTAAAGGAAAGAAAGAATCTGTAAAAGTTTTGACAGAAGTGATTAAGCGGTGATTTTAAACAAGAATGTCAAAGTAATATTTTTTTTCATTGCTGGATTTTTTTATATATGATTCTATATTTATATTTTGAAACTGGACTGATTTTTTTTCCTTGTTATTTATTCTTTTCTCCTTTTTGATTTTATAAGGTTTTAAATTAGAGATTCCCTTATAGTTACTTTTTAAATACCTTTTTTCTTTTTCAATTAATTCTTTTTTTTTTTTTTAATTTTATTAATTTTCTACAAACAGACAAATGTACAAAACATTAAAAACATCTACTCTCATATATACTTTCGGTGTATCGGTTGGTTCATCAGTTTTGTGCATTCATTTTACAGTGTCAATTACAGTTATATTGCATAACCACTCATATTGTCAATCCATATTCTAATATTACAAAATAAAAAATAAAAAAATCTTTTTCTGACTATACTTTTAATCATTCATGCTTTGTGAGATAACAATACTTCAAACGGTTTATTCTATAACTTATCATATAATCATAACAAATCAATCCTAAAAACCCTTCATATATATAATACTAATGCTCTATTATTGTATTTTATCATCTAACCATTGATAAAAAAAACCCCAAATTGCATAAAATTGATTATCTTCTTGTTCTCTAATTTCAAATGTCAATCTACTCATCTCAGCACATTCCAATATTTTCTTAATAATTTCTTCCTGCAATGGTATTTTCTCATTCTTCCAGTTTTTAGCAAATACAATCCTAGCCGCTGTTAATACATTTACAATCAAATATTTCAAGTCTTTATTATATATATCAGGTAAAATTCCCAATAAAAAGATCTCTGGTTTCAAGTCTATGTGTTTCTTTGTCATTTTTTCCAACCACATGTGAATTTTAGTCCAATATTTTCTGGCATTCTCACAAGTCCACCACATATGATAGTATGAGCCAGGTATCTGATGACATTTCCAACATTTTTCAGATTTATTCTTGAACATTCTTGCTATTCTTGTCGGGGGAAGGTGCCACCTGTAAAACATCTTATACAAGTTTTCTTTATATGCTATTGACATTGTCATTTTATAATTTTGAGACCACAATTTTTGCCATTGTTCTAAATCAATTCCATATCCAAAATTCTTCCCCCATGCAATCATAGTTTCTTTAACTTGTTCTTCCTCTAGCTTAATTCCCAATAAATAACCATATAACTTTTTAATCACTTTCTCATCAGTACCCATCAATATCTTATCTAAATCAGTCTGTTTATCATAGAATCCTTCCGTTTTAAAATCTTCAAGATATCTTGAGTGTATTTGCGCATATGAAAACCAATTCATCCTTATACCTTGTTCCTCTAAGTTTTGGATCGTTTTAAGTCCACCCTTTTCATCCAACAGTTCCCCATATCTAACTGTTTGTTCCTTTTTATAGATCATAGGATAGGAAAATGCTTCAATAGTCGATAACCAAATTGGAATTTTCAAATAACATTGTTTTTTTATCTTCTCCCAATTTAACCACAAAGACTCCCGTATATAATGTCTTCTGAAATACCCCTGTGTTTTAGTTCCCTTGTACCATAAAAAAGCATGCCAGCCCAACAGTAAGTCATGTCCTTCTAATGTCAACAATCTATGCTTTCTTAATGTTATCCATTCTTTGACCCACATCAAACTTGCAGCTTGATAATACAATTCCCAATTAGGCAGGCCAAAACCTCCTCTATTTCTAGCATCTTGCAAAAGTTTTAACTTTATTCTCGCTTTTTTACCTTGCCATATAAACTTCAACATAGTTTTATTTAAATCTTCAAAATAGTCTTTTCCAAGTCTAATTGGTATTGTTTGAAAGAGAAATAAAATTCTAGGTAAAATATTCATCTTAATTGTTGAAATTCTCCCTATTAATGACAATTGTAAATTTTCCCATTTCTTCAAATCTGTAATTATCTGTTGTTTGAGTTTAATATAATTATTCTCTTTTAATGTGCTACATCTTGCTGTCAAATATATCCCCAGATACTTAACCTTATTTGTAACTTGAATTTTCAAAAGATCTGTCAGTTCTTCTCTTTGTCTCAATAACATGTTTTTTGTCAAAATCTTTGTTTTATCTTTATTTATTTTCAAGCCAGCCATCTCACCATATGTCTCTACCTTTTCCAATAACTTTGGAGCGGTTTCTAACGGGTCTTCCAGAATAAAAGCTAATCGTCAGCAAAAGCTTGTAGTTTAAATTCTTCCTTTTTAATTTTCATTCCTTTTATATTTTTGTCATCTCTAATATTTCTATTCAACACTTCCAAAGTTAATACGAATAACAAAGGAGATAGGGGACATCCTTGTCTTGTACCTCTTCTTATATTAATAAGATCTGTAAATTCTCCCTCCATCATTACCTTTGCTGTCTGTTTATTATATATGGCTTCTATTGCTTGAATAAATTTTCTGGCAAAGCCCATCTGTTCCAATAATAATAACATAAATCTCCAGTTCACGTTGTCAAATGCTTTTTGAGCATCTAGGAATATCAAAGCCATTTGTTTTTCAGGATGAGCCTCATAATATTCCAAGGTATCCAAAATTACTCTCATGTTGTCTCTAATTTGTCTCTTTGGTAGAAATCCATTTTGATCTGGATGGATAAAATTATTTAAATATTTTTTCAGTCTTTCTGCTAAGATTGAAGCAAAGATTTTATAATCTGCATTCAATAAGGAAATAGGTCTATAGTTCTTAATTTGCAACGGGTCAGCCTCTTCCTTTAAAATAAGTGTAATATAAGCCTCTGACCATGTTTTGGGTGTCATCTTTTTTAACATAACTTCATTCATAATTTCTAACAATGGAGTGTTCAATGATTCTTGAAATTTTTTATAGAATTCTGCCGGAAGCCCATCTGGACCTGGTGCTTTCCCATTATTTTGTCTTTTAAATGCTTCATTTAGTTCCATCATTGTTATATTGCTTTCTAACATTTCTTCAGTCTCTTTAGGTATCTTCGGTAAGTTAACATTCTGTAAATACTGTTTAATTTTTTTCTCATCAATATTCTCTTGTTTATATAGTTGTCCATAATAATCTCGAATAATTTCCTTTTTCTCCTTATTACCACAACAAACTTGACCTTGATCATCTATTAGTTTCAATATTTTTCTTGATTCCTTCTCCTTTCTCAGTTTATATGCTAGCCATCTACCTGGTTTATTTGCATCTTCAAAATAATTCTGTTTAGAATTTCTAATTTTCTGTGCCAGTTCTTCTTTCTCTATTAATTCCATTTTATGCTTAATTACATCCAGTTTCAATTTAATATCTTTTTTCTGTGGTATTTTCTGTAATTCTTTTTCAAGTCTTATATATTCATCTTCCAAGGCCTTGGAGGTTTGTCTTTTCCTAATATTCTTTTTTCTTGTATAGTCTATTATCAAACCTCTTACATATGCCTTCATTGTATCCCAAACATTCTGTATTGAAGTATCTTCTTTTTTATTTTCTTTAAAAAAAAAACCAATTCCTTCTCCATCCATTGTATAAAGTCTTTCTCCTTTAAGATAGTGTTGTTTAATGTCCATCTCGATCTTTTTTTTTGTCCCTTCCATTTAATTGTCATTGGACTATGATCTGCCCAAGTACTTATTTCAATATTTGTTTCTTGAATAGTAGATATTAATTCTGTTGAGATCCAAATCATATCTAATCTGGACCGTGATAAATGTCTATTAGAGTAAAAAGTATATTGTTTAGTTTTAACATTTCTTTCCCTCCAAATATCTTTTAAGGTTAATTCATCTGTCATTTTAAAAAAAGATTTAGGGAGAATCTTTCTATTTTGTTTTGTTGTTGTTGTTATATAGTCCAATTTATTGTCCACAATTCCATTAAAGTCTCCCATCATAATTATGTTAACATAATCCAGTCTAATTATTTCCATATGTAGTTTTTTATAAAACTCTTCTTGTTTATCATTCGGAGCATAAATTGCAATCAAGAGTATTTTTTTATTATTATCCATTATTTCCACCATTAATACTCTTCCGTCTTCATCCGTGTAGATCAGTTTTGCTGGAATATCTTCTTTAATGTAGAGAACCACTCCTCTTTTCTTACATTGAATCAAAGAAGTAAATATTTTCCCTAATTTTGGCTGTACTAACAATTGCTCATGTTGCTTTTTAATGTGAACTTCTTGTAAACAAATTATATCAAATTTTAATTTCTCTAATTTGTGAAAGGTTTTCCTTCTTTTAACAGCTGAATTAAGTCCATTTATATTCATTGTAATCAGTTTTTTTTCTTCCATGATTATGCTTTATATTTAGGTCTAACAGCTCTCATAGCTCTCACTTCACGTTCTTCTTTACTGTCTACCTGTCCACCTGCAATTCCTTTCTCTTTTTCAATCTCCAGTTGTTCCTCCTGAAGCTCAATTAATGAGACCTCTTTCTCTGCCTCCTTTTTTTTTTCTTCCAAAAAATTCTGCATAGAAAAGTTCTGCTTTTTCAATCGAGTCAATTCTATGTCTCTGCTCTTGCCACGTAAAAATTAGTCCTTCTGGTATCAGCCATCTATAGTTCACTTCATTTTCCAGTAGCATTTTGATCAAAAATCGGAATTCTCTTCTCATCTCTCTCACTCTTCTAGGTATTTGTTTTAAAACCACAATCTCTTTGCCTTTATATTTCAATGCTTTCTCTCTTACCACTTGTAATATTTGTGTTCTGATGGATTTTTTGGTAAATCTAATATGTACTTCCTTTGGTAGTTTATTTCTCATCGCATATCTTGTATAAATTCGGTATATCTCATCTACTCCGTCCATCATCTTTTCCTCGGTAATTTCCAGAAGATCTGCCAATATTTCTATCATTATCGCAGCCAAGTTTTCTCCTTTTTCCTCTTCTATATTTTGGAATCTAAGATAAAATTCTGATCTTTCCATCTCCCACCTCAACATCCCATTTTTTTCTTGTTCTATCACTGTTAATCTAGTGTCAATATTTCCAATCTTCTCCTCTCTTTGTTTTCCTTCTTCCTCAATTTTTTGGAATCTCTCCTCATACTTTCCCATCATTTGTTTAAAATTTTCATCAGATTTCTCTATTTTTTTATCCATAGTATCTATTTTTATCTTAATATCTTGAATTCCTTGCATGATCATCTGTAAATTTACTTTTTCTTGTTCCTTATCTTGCTTCAACATTGTCTGAATTAAAAGTTGTCCTTCAGGTGGTGGAGAAGCAGAGGTAGAAGCAGAAATGCCGAATGATTTTGGTTTCCTGCTCATTTTAATATTTCCAAGGCTTCAAGCTCTCTTTGACTTTAAATCCAGCTGGTGTAGTAACCAAATAGAGTCCAAAAAAATAAAAATAAAAAATCCAATAGTAAAAAGCCCAAAACCAAAAAAGAAAAAAGGAAAAAGGAAAAAGGAAAAAGAAAGGTCTTCAGGTTCTTCTAGACCCTAGTCCAATTGAAATAAATGGAAGAAGCGAAGAGGCAAGAATAAAAAAGAAAGAAAAGAAAAAAGAAAGAGCTCTGAGGCTTTCCCTTTAAAATAAAAAGCAAAAATACTAGAGTTAAAATTTACAAAAAGGCTGGCAAGTAGGAATTTCAAAGATATATATATATATATATATATATATATATATATATATATATATATA
>BLBF01000062.1:3695528-3736995 GCA_015471245.1 Laticauda colubrina | reverse complement strand
CGCACATTCCAATATTTTCTTAATAATTTCTTCCTGCAATGGTATTTTCTCATTCTTCCAGTTTTTAGCAAATACAATCCTAGCCGCTGTTAATACATTTACAATCAAATATTTCAAGTTTTTATTATATATATCAGGTAAAATTCCCAATAAAAAGATCTCTGGTTTCAAATCTATGTGTTTCTTTGTCATTTTTTCCAACCACATGTCAATTTTAGTCCAATATTTTCTGGCATTCTCACAAGTCCACCACATATGATAGTATGAGCCAGGTATCTGATGACATTTCCAACATTTTTCAGATTTGTTCTTGAACATTCTTGCTATTCTTGTCGGGGGAAGGTGCCACCTGTAAAACATCTTATACAAGTTTTCTTTATATGCTATTGACATTGTCATTTTATAATTTTGAGACCACAATTTTTGCCATTGCTCTAAATCAATCCCATATCCAAAATTCTTCCCCCAAGCAATCATAGTTTCTTTAACTTGTTCTTCCTCTAGCTTAATTCCCAATAAATAACCATATAACTTTTTAATCACTTTCTCATCAGTACCCATCAATATCTTATCTAAATCAGTCTGTTTATCATAGAATCCTTCCGTTTTAAAATCTTCAAGATATCTTGAGTGTATTTGCGCATATGAAAACCAATTCATCCTTATACCTTGTTCCTCTAAGTTTTGGATCGTTTTAAGTCCACCCTTTTCATCCAACAGTTCCCCATATCTAACTGTTTGTTCCTTTTTATAGATCATAGGATAGGAAAATGCTTCAATAGTCGATAACCAAACTGGAATTTTCAAGTAACATTGTTTTTTTATCTTCTCCCAATTTAACCACAAAGACTCCCGTATATAATGTCTTCTGAAATACCCCTGTGTTTTAGTTCCCTTGTACCATAAAAAAGCATGCCAGCCCAATAATAAATCATGTCCTTCTAATGTCAACAATCTATGTTTTCTTAATGTTATCCATTCTTTGAGCCACATCAAACTTGCAGCTTGATAATACAGTTCCCAATTAGGCAGGCCAAAACCTCCTCTATTTCTAGCATCTTGCAAAAGTTTTAACTTTATTCTCGCTTTTTTACCTTGCCATATAAACTTCAACATAGTTTTATTTAAATCTTCAAAATAGTCTTTTCCAAGACTAATTGGTATTGTTTGAAAGAGAAATAAAATTCTAGGTAAAATATTCATCTTAATTGTTGAAATTCTCCCTATTAATGACAATTGTAAATTTTCCCATTTCTTCAAATCTGTAATTATCTGTTGTTTGAGTTTAATATAATTATTCTCTTTTAATGTGCTACATCTTGCTGTCAAGTATATCCCCAGATACTTAACCTTATTTGTAACTTGAATTTTCAAAAGATCTGTCAGTTCTTCTCTTTGTCTCAATAACATGTTTTTTGTCAAAATCTTTGTTTTATCTTTATTTATTTTCAAGCCAGCCATCTCACCATATGTCTCTATCTTTTCCAATAACTTTGGAGCGGTTTCTAACGGGTCTTCCAGAATAAAAGCTAATCGTCAGCAAAAGCTTGTAGTTTAAATTCTTCCTTTTTAATTTTCATTCCTTTTATATTTTTGTCATCTCTAATATTTCTATTCAACACTTCCAAAGTCAATACGAATAACAAAGGAGATAGGGGACATCCTTGTCTTGTACCTCTTCTTATATTAATAAGATCTGTAAATTCTCCCTCCATCATTACCTTTGCTGTCTGTTTATTATATATGGCTTCTATTGCTTGAATAAATTTTCTGGCAAAGCCCATCTGTTCCAATAGTAATAACATAAATCTCCAGTTCACGTTGTCAAATGCCTTTTGAGCATCTAGGAATATCAAAGCCATTTGTTTTTCAGGATGAGCCTCATAATATTCCAAGGTATCCAAAATTACTCTCATATTGTCTCTAATTTGTCTCTTTGGCAGAAATCCATTTTGATCTGGATGAATAAAATTATTTAAATATTTTTTCAGTCTTTCTGCTAAGATTGAAGCAAAGATTTTATAATCTGCATTCAATAAGGAAATAGGTCTATAATTAATTTGCAACCGGTCAGCCTCTTCCTTTAAAATAAGTGTAATATAAGCCTCTGACCATGTTTTGGGTGTCATCTTCTTTAACATAACTTCATTCATAATTTCTAACAATGGGGTGTTCAATGATTCTTGAAATTTTTTGTAGAATTCTGCCGGAAGCCCATCTGGACCTGGTGCTTTCCCATTATTTTGTCTTTTAAATGCTTCATTTAATTCCATCATTGTTATGTTGCTTTCTAACATTTCTTCAGTCTCTTTAGGTATCTTCGGTAAGTTAACATTCTGTAAATACTGTTTAATTTTTCCCTCATAAATATTCTCTTGTTTATATAGTTGTCCATAATAATCTCGAATAATTTCCTTTTTCTCCTTATTACCACAACAAACTTGACCTTGATCATCTATTAGTTTCAATATTTTTCTTGATTCCTTCTCCTTTCTCAGTTTATATGCTAGCCATCTACCTGGTTTATTTGCATCTTCAAAATAATTCTGTTTAGAATTTCTAATTTTCTGTGCCAGTTCTTCTTTCTCTATTAATTCCATTTTATGCTTAATTACATCCAGTTTCAATTTAATATCTTTTTTCTGTGGTATTTTCTGTAATTCTTTTTCAAGTCTTATATATTCATCTTCCAAGGCCTTGGAGGTTTGTCTTTTCCTAATATTCTTTTTTCTTGTATAGTCTATTATCAAACCTCTTACATATGCCTTCATTGTATCCCAAACATTCTGTATTGAAGTATCTTCTTTTTTATTTTCTTTAAAAAAAAAACCAATTCCTTCTCCATCCATTGTATAAAGTCTTTCTCCTTTAAGATAGTGTTGTTTAATGTCCATCTCGATCTTTTTTTTTGTCCCTTCCATTTAATTGTCATTGGACTATGATCTGCCCAAGTACTTATTTCAATATTTGTTTCTTGAATAGTAGATATTAATTCTGTTGAGATCCAAATCATATCTAATCTGGACCGTGATAAATGTCTATTAGAGTAAAAAGTATATTGTTTAGTTTTAACATTTCTTTCCCTCCAAATATCTTTTAAGGTTAATTCATCTGTCATTTTAAAAAAAGATTTAGGGAGAATCTTTCTATTTTGTTTTGTTGTTGTTGTTATATAGTCCAATTTATTGTCCACAATTCCATTAAAGTCTCCCATCATGATTATGTTAACATAGTCCAGTCTAATTATTTCCATATGTAGTTTTTTATAAAACTCTTCTTGTTTATCATTCGGAGCATAAATTGCAATCAAGAGTATTTTTTTATTATTATCCATTATTTCCACCATTAATACTCTTCCGTCTTCATCCGTGTAGATCAGTTTTGCTGGAATATCTTCTTTAATGTAGAGAACCACTCCTCTTTTCTTACATTGAATCAAAGAAGTAAATATTTTCCCTAATTTTGGCTGTACTAACAATTGCTCATGTTGCTTTTTAATGTGAACTTCTTGTAAACAAATTATATCAAATTTTAATTTCTCTAATTTGTGAAAGGTTTTCCTTCTTTTAACAGCTGAATTAAGTCCATTTATATTCATTGTAATCAGTTTTTTTTCTTCCATGATTATGCTTTATATTTAGGTCTAACAGCTCTCATAGCTCTCACTTCACGTTCTTCTTTACTGTCTACCTGTCCACCTGCAATTCCTTTCTCTTTTTCAATCTCCAGTTGTTCCTCCTGAAGCTCAATTAATGAGACCTCTTTCTCTGCCTCCTTTTTTTTTTTCTTCCAAAAAATTCTGCATAGAAAAGTTCTGCTTTTTCAATCGAGTCAATTCTATGTCTCTGCTCTTGCCACGTAAAAATTAGTCCTTCTGGTATCAGCCATCTATAGTTCACTTCATTTTCCAGTAGCATTTTGATCAAAAATCGGAATTCTCTTCTCATCTCTCTCACTCTTCTAGGTATTTGTTTTAAAACCACAATCTCTTTGCCTTTATATTTCAATGCTTTCTCTCTTACCACTTGTAATATTTGTGTTCTGATGGATTTTTTGGTAAATCTAATATGTACTTCCTTTGGTAGTTTATTTCTCATCGCATATCTTGTATAAATTCGGTATATCTCATCTACTCCGTCCATCATCTTTTCCTCGGTAATTTCCAGAAGATCTGCCAATATTTCTATCATTATCGCAGCCAAGTTTTCTCCTTTTTCCTCTTCTATATTTTGGAATCTAAGATAAAATTCTGATCTTTCCATCTCCCACCTCAACATCCCATTTTTTTCTTGTTCTACCACTGTTAATCTAGTGTCAATATTTCCAATCTTCTCCTCTCTTTGTTTTCCTTCTTCCTCAATTTTTTGGAATCTCTCCTCATACTTTCCCATCATTTGTTTAAAATTTTCATCAGATTTCTCTATTTTTTTATCCATAGTATCTATTTTTATCTTAATATCTTGAATTCCTTGCATGATCATCTGTAAATTTACTTTTTCTTGTTCCTTATCTTGCTTCAACATTGTCTGAATTAAAAGTTGTCCTTCAGGTGGTGGAGAAGCAGAGGTAGAAGCAGAAATGCCGAATGATTTTGGTTTCCTGCTCATTTTAATATTTCCAAGGCTTCAAGCTCTCTTTGACTTTAAATCCAGCTGGTGTAGTAACCAAATAGAGTCCAAAAAAATAAAAATAAAAAATCCAATAGTAAAAAGCCCAAAACCAAAAAAGAAAAAAGGAAAAAGGAAAAAGGAAAAAGAAAGGTCTTCAGGTTCTTCTAGACCCTAGTCCAATTGAAATAAATGGAAGAAGCGAAGAGGCAAGAATAAAAAAGAAAGAAAAGAAAAAAGAAAGAGCTCTGAGGCTTTCCCTTTAAAATAAAAAGCAAAAATACTAGAGTTAAAATTTACAAAAAGGCTGGCAAGTAGGAATTTCAAAGATATATATATATATATATATATATATATATATATATATATATATATACATACATACATACATACATACATACATACATATATATATATATATATATATATATATATATATATATATATGTATGTATGTATGTATGTATGTATGTACTGTACACTGCACTTTATTTCTTTATCCAAGGCTCTTATTATGACTGTCTTCTCCAGCAACTTCAAAGCCAAGCCCCAAATGTTGAAATATTGAAAAGAGTCCAAGAGAGCACCTGTAATAATATTTTACTGTATTCTCCCTCTATCTTATCACTTTAAAATGTCCTTGAAAAGAAGTGCTTTTCTCCCCAATTCAAATAAAATATTTTCAAGCCTCTAGTTGGCAGTGTTGCAGCATCTCTTAATACTCTTTCCCCTCCCAGCCAAGAGAAAAAATATTTATAAAAAACTCAAACAAAAAGAAAAAAAAGATAGCCAAAGGGAGCCTCTATCCTAAAAAGAAAGTTAAAAAAAAAAAATTAAAATCAAGTGAAGAATAAAAATATATATAAGAGAAAATTCAATCCGGTTACCTACAAAGTCACATTAAAGTCCTCAAAGAAAATAAGAAAAAAATCCAAGTCTCAATTTGACATCACTTAAACACTGCTCAACCAAGGTTCAGTCAAACAAAAGTAAAGTCACAGATTTCTTCTTTATTCAGGATGTCCTTTCAAGTCTTAATCAATTTATAATGCAAAAGAATTTCTCACCCAACCGATACACGCTCATTTAAATCCCTTTCTTTCTGGAGCTGTCCCGACTTCAGCAGCTTTGGAGGCTGCCTTTCCGCTTCCAGCAAAAGGGCTTCTCCCGGATCAAACCAGAGATTTTGCGATATCTCTGGGATCCTGGGACTGTGCCCTTCACAATCCCCGTCTCTACGGGACGGTTTAGGTCCGTTAGGACCGACCAGGGGCGAAAATATCAGTTACGATCTCAGAGCCCCGAGATCGCAGCTGTAACACTGAGACGTAGCTCTGCCTTCTTATTATATTTTGCTTGGAAAAGGAGAGGAGGAAAGTGAAAGCTAAAGCCCATGTCAAACTGAACCAACGGATGCAAAGAGGATGTAAAATGGACAAAAAAGCTTGCCATCCATTGGTTAATGTGATGTATCCGTTCTGTGCTCACTGCCTCCGTTTTGCTTCCTCTCTATCCGTCCAGCATCCGTTTATGGACGTTTCATCCGCTCCAAAAGTTTTGGGCTGCCTAAAACTTTTGCATGGAAAATGTATCCAGTTCATCCATTCTGCATCCGCTACGCATCCGTTACGCATCCACTATATTCGCTAGGCATCCGTTCCGCATCCGCGCAATGCCCATCTGCCTGGACACAGGGAGGAAGCGGAACAGATGTGGAACGGACGCAGAACGGATGCCTAGAGGATGCAGCATGGAAACAAAGCATTTAAAATGGAAAAAAATGTTCACAGAGGGGACGTATCTCAGATAATAGGGATGTCTACAGGATGCCTAGAGGATGCCTAGGGGATGCCTAGCGGAAAACCTATACTGCCTATAAAAAGGGGGAGCAACTCACCTGCATCTCACTTTCAGAACAGCAGCCCAGCGGTGCAGACCTCTGCAGCCTTCATCTGCCTCTTCCTCTTCCACAGCATCCAGTCATGTCCACCGTGGAATGTAACAAAGTCCTTTCGGCAGCCACCATCGTTCTGCAACAGTGCGAAGCCATCTGCAGGCTCTGTGAACACTACTGCGAGAAAAAAAGGAGCCACCCAAAAAGAGTCTGGGTCCGAAGATGGTTCGCCAGTAGAGCGGAGGACGGACTTTACAACAAGCTGATGGTGGAGCTCAGGAGCGAAGACATTTGGGCGTTCCAAAACTTCATGAGGATGCCTCCAGCCATGTTTGACAAAGTTGTGCAGCACCTGACACCCAGGTTGACCAACGCAAACACCAGCTTCCAGCCCAGCCTGGAACCTGGGCTCAAGGTGGCACTCACTCTGCGCCACCTGGCCTCAGGAACCTCCTACAGAAGCATGCAGAATGGCTGGAGTGTGCCACCCAGCACCATCAGCATTGTGGTCAGAGAAGTGGTACAGGCCATCATCGAAGAATACCTGGAGGAGCTCCTCCAGTGCCCCTCCACTGAAGAAGGATGGAAGAAAGTTGCAGAGCAGTGGTATCAGAAGTGGAACTTACCACACACCGTTGGAGCCATAGATGGCAAGCACGTGGCCTGCAAATCTCCAGCCAAGTCGGGGTCCACTTATTTCAACTCCAAGGGCTTCTTCAGCATCATCCTCTTTGCCATGGTCGATGCTGATTACAAGTTCATGTACATCGATGCTTCAGGCAACGGCTCATCTTCAGATGCCCAGGTATACAACACCAGTCACCTCAAGGAGGGGCTGGAATGCAACCTCATCGTGGGCTTCCCGGATCCAGAACCCCTGCCCAACAACACACAAGATGTGCCCTACTTCATCGTGGGGGATGACGACTTCTCCCTCACAACTACAGGCTGTCCAAGGCAAGGCGGGTGGTGGAGAATGCCTTTGGCATCCTGGCCAACAGGTTCTAGGTACTTCTCACCACCATGCAGCCTTGCCCAGAGACCGTGAGGAGGATCCTGGAAGCTTGCTGCATCCTGCACAATCTCATGCGCACCCGCTACCCAGTCTTGCAGAACAGGCTCATGGACCTCCAACAAGCCAATGGGGTCATGGAGCCTGGGGAATGGAGGCAAGGGCAAAACCTGATCGACACTGAGGATGTGCAAGGCCCCAACAGAGCCTCAAATGAAGCGAAGAAGCAGCACAACCTCCTGAGACAATGGTGCAACTCCCCAGCTGGAGCAGTGGAGTGGCAAGACAGGATGGTAGATACTTAATGGATGCTTCCTTCAGCCTGTCTCATCACACAGATGAGATTGGGCCATGTATGTTTGGTTGGCCTACAATGAACAGGGCGTTTCATAAAGAGTTGTGTTTATGTTGACATGTGTGGATAATTATTACATTATTATTGATAAAAAAGGGCCGTAGGTGTGGCACCTGGGAGGGTGGACCATATAGTCCCACTATGCTTGCACTGGAGGTTTATCTATTCCCACAGCTATCCTAACCCATCCCACAGCTATTACCCATTCCACAGGTATCCTAACCCAATCCAAAGCTATACTTTCCCATCCCACAAGGATGCAAAGGCTTAAACCATTTCTAACAGTTTCCAGCAAGACTTTATTAAAAAAAAGAAATGAAGCAAGTGTGTGAATCATAAATAGACTTTATTAACAACAAGCTATAAGACAAAAATGAGTCTCTGGCACTCCTCTTGGTCGCTCAGTCCCAGGGGTGAAGGGTGCAGGTGCTGTGGAGGTGGCTGCTGCTGGAGTGCTTGTCATCAGCTCCTCCAGAAGCAGAAGCAGCAGAAGCGCCAGCCCCAGAAGAGCGAGCCCGTGCTGCAGAAGCCCCAGCAGAACCAGTGAGGGCCAGGGGGAGGGATGGTAGCCCTGTCCCTCTTGCAAGGGCTGGCAGCAGATGGCTGAGGCTTGCTGTGCTTCCGCATGGTTGTGGGGTTGCTGGCTGGCAGGGAGGCTGGCAGGAACCAAGGCTGGCAGAAAGGCTGGCAGGGAGACTGGCAGGAAGGCTTGCAGGCAGGCAGACACCAAGGCTGGCAGGCAGACATGAACCAAGGCTGGCAGCAAGGCTGGCAGGCAGACATGAACCAAGGCTGGCAGGAAGGCTGGCAGCAAGGCTGGCAGGCAGACCGGCTGGCAGCAAGGCTGGCAGGGAGGCTGGCAGCAAGGCTGGCAGCAAGGCTGGCAGGCAGACATGCAGGCAGGGCAGGCAAGGCAGTCGATGTGTCTGGCAGCAGGTCTTTCCTCTGAATGGTGTCCTGCTTCCGAGCTGCTTCCATTATATCCGCGGGGTTCACGCAATGCATCCTCCCTGCATGCGCAGTGAACGCCAGGCATCCGTTAGGCTTCCACTGTGCATCCACTTCATCCGTTCGGCGTCCGCTCTGCATCCGCTGTATCCGTTCCACGTCCACTTTGCTGAGGCCCCCTGGAAGCCCTGCGGATGTGCCACCCACTCCCATCCGCTCGGCTTCCATCCGCTGGGCTTCCATTCCGCATCTGCTTTGCATACGCCCTGCGTCCTCCCCACATCCGTGTTATCCGCTTCGGTTATGCAAATTTTTGCCCCTTTTGAGGGCAGATAACAACGGATGGAACATTTTGCTCGTCCGCTGTGTCCTTTTTGCATCCGTTGGCCAGTGTGACATGGGCTTAAAGAAACTTTGTTAACACTGCCAACTAGAGGCTTGAAAGTACCTTAGTTTTTTTTTTTACCAGACAAAGCTGAGAAAGAACTGTGACTTGGTTTCAAGGACATTGCCTGGTTGATAAGATGGAGGGAAGAGCATTGGAAAGTATTATTGCAGGTGCTCTTCTGAGTTTCTATTAATATCTGGAGTCTGGTTTTGAAATTTAGGAAAAGAGAAGGTGATAATCCTTTGGAGAAGAGAGCTATAGTAAGAGCATTGGATAATTAAACAAAGTGCAATGTGCTTTTCTTTTCATTTTTTCTAAGCTGTGCTACCCTCCCTCATCAGTTTATTTCTTTTTTTTTTTTTTTTGTAATAGCTACTTGGATTTTTGGATTTTTGGAATTTGTCTACTTTTTATATTGGTCCCTTTATAGTTTCTTTTTATGTTTTTTTTTTATGTATTTGAAATTTCTCAATTGGATTAAGGTGTTGAACAACCTGAAGAATCTTTTTTTTTACTTTTTTTTTTTAGTCCTTTTCCTCACCTCTTTGCTTTTTTTTGAGACTTTATATTTTTTCTTTTTTTACGTGTCTGTTTATGGTATGCTTATGCCCTTTTTCTTTATTTTTGAATTTTTATTTTTATCTAATTAATTGATTGGATTAAGGTATACAAGAGCCTGAAGAAATTTTTTTCCTTTTTTCTTTTTAATTATTATCACCAATTGTTTTTTTCTTTTTTTTCACTATTTTTACTTGGAACTGTAATTAGTTATTTCACAACTGGATTAAGGTCTAGAAAGATCTTGAATTTCTCAAAATGAGTAGGAAGTCAACAACTCCTGGTCTTCAGCTTCTGCTTCCTCCTCTCCGCCATCTGGAGGACAATGCTCAATACAGACAATGTTAAAGCAAGAAAAAGAACAAGAAAAAGTGACCCTGCAGATGATTATACAAGGAATTCAAAATATTCAAACAAGATCAGAGAATATTGAAAAGAGAATAGAGAACATTGACCAAAGAACAGAGATCATTGAACAAAGAACAGGGAAAACCGATGAAAAACTGGAGAGCATTCAACAAATGATGATGAAGTATGATGAGAGGCTCCAAGAAATTGAAGAAGAAGGTAAACAAAGAGATAAGAAGATTGGAGACATTGATACCAGATTAACTATGGTTGAACAAGATAAAAATCGTATGCTGAGATGGGAGTTGGACAGATCAGAATTTTATCTCAGATTTCAAAATATAGAGGAAGAAAAAGGACAAAACCTAGCGGAGATAATGGTAGAAATACTGGCTGAAGCTTTGGAAACAACTCAAGAAAAGATGATGGAGTCATCTTTGTAAATCTGATATGATCGAGTCTTTACAAGATATGCAATGAGAAATAGTTTACCAAGGGAAGTTCATGTCAGATTTACAAAGAAAGCCATTAAAACGCAAATATTGCAAGCGGCAAGAGAGAAAACATTGAAATACAAAGATAAGGAGATTGTAGTCTTGAAATAAGTGCCCAGAACAGTAAGAGAGATAAAATTACTGATTCTTGACTAAATTGTTACTTTAAAAAGAGGTGAATTATAGATGGCTGATTCCAGAAGGTTTAATGTTCACATGGCAAGAAAAGAGATATAGAATTGACTCAATTGAGAAAGCTGAATTATTTTATGCAGAATTTTTTAGAAAGGAAAAAGAGGCAGAAAAAGAAATTTCACTAATTGAATTCCAAGAGGACTACCAAATGACAACTGGAAAAGAAGGTGAAGTAGGCGGAAAGGAGGAAACTAAAGAACAAGGTGAACTAAGATCTATGAGAGCGGTTAAACCTAACTACAAAATGTAACCATGGAAGAAAAAAAATAAATTACAATCACCAAATTGAACCATCAGGAAGGAGTAAAGAAATCCAACAAGCTTCTCTCAGAAAGAAATTGAAGGAACTTTTCTCATTTAAGGCTCACAATGTCTGTACAGAGAAGTTAAAGCAATGTGAGCAGGATGTCATAAGCAAAGGACTGGAGAAGATGAGTGAGAAATATCTGGGTAGTACATGTAGAGTGTTTATTACAGTGTATAGTCTGGCACAAATGTGCGGACAATTTTCATATATAGAAGATCTGACTGAGTTACAAAAAAGAAATGGTGTAGAATTGGAACAGGATTGCATTCACATAGAACTGCAGTTGCAATAGTAGATTTCATTGCAAAAGATATCAGGAAACATTTATTTACCAAAATTATTGAGAAAACTCGCAAAATCTGTTTGATAATTGATGAAGCCTCAGCAATATCTTCCAAACCAGTTCTTATACTGTACTTAAAAGTTGAGGGTCCAGCTTTCTCCCCAACAATTTTCCTTGAACTAGTAGAATTAGAAAAACAAGATGCAGAGACAATATATTGTTCAGTTATAAGAAGTTTGAATAAAGTTGGGTTTAATAGAAAACTATCTGGAGAAACATTTAACTGTTTTTTGCTCTTATGGAGCCAGTGTTATGCTTCGGAGAAAATCTGGGGTAAGCATTAGGATAGCCAAAGAGTTTCCAAATATTATAATATGGTACTGTTTAAACCATCGTCTGCAATTTGTTTTAGATTATTCTATTAGGGAAATAAAGCAAATCAATCATTTTCAAATTTTTATTGATAAAATATATTCTATTTTCCATCAATCGAATAAGAACCTAATTGAACTTAACAAAATTTCCAAACAACTTGAGATTGAAATTATAAAAATTGGTAGAGTTTTTGGATCAAGATGGGCTGCCTGTAGTTTAAGATCAACCCTAGCTGTGTGGAGGGCTTATTCAGTGCTACATCAGTTTTTATGTTCAAATAAAAACAATTCCGGTATGGCCTGTCTTGAAAACTCATATTTTCTCACTGATTTGGCCTTGATGATTGATGTGCCAACTGAAATATCTCTCCTTTCTAATGCATTGCAAGCGAGAAACATAGACAATATAAAGGCTGAAAAACTTGTGCTAAGATCAATTAGATCAGTTGAAATGCTTATACAGGAAAAGGGTTCATATGAAAATAAGGTTGATGAATTAATTACTTCAGAAACCTTTAAAAATATAAATTTTATACAAAATGATTGATTTGTGGGACTTCCTCATGAAAAACTTATACAAAGCATTGTAACTAATTTGAAGAGAAGATTGATAGATTGCAAACATTTAAAAACAGGCTGCCAATTTAAAGACATTAATCAATTAAAATTTCTAAATTATTTGGAGCCAGATTATTGTAACATTGAAGAAGTGGTGGTTCCATGGAGAGCAGCTGAAGGACAATTGGTTGCATTTGGTCAAATTTTCAATTATGAAATCAATATTCATGATTATCGTGATTTCATAGAAAATGTACAAAAAGTTTCTAAAAATTATACAATTCCTTGCAGCATTAAAAAGGCTAGAGATACTATTAAACTATTACAGCCAGTTCAGCAGAGGCAGAGAGGGGCTTATCACAGATGAACATAATATGTTCAGAAGGCAGAAGTCACCTTACAGTTTCCAATATTACAAACCTCCTGACCATCAGTCAAATTGGCAAGAATGGGGACCCTGTGCAAGAATGGGACCCTGTTCCTATAGTAAAGAAGTGGAAATAGGCACATCATCACACAGCTGCTGATGCTAGTGTTAAAGAAAAACTGTAACTCTGGATGATAATAGAAAAGCAATTTGGGAGTACTTTAAATAAGTTTTGTTTTTTATAAAGTTTTGTTATGTAATAGTTTTTGATTAATATTTTAAAATGTTTTAACAATATAGTTTTGTGTACCTTTTTATCATTTAAGCATTAAAGACATGACTACCTAATAAACTACCTTTTGTTTTAGTATATCTTTTTTAATACTTAATAATTAGGGCAAAGACTTGATATAGGGTTGACCTTGCCCAGTCCTCTGCAGCTCTCCCCGTAGCTGCCTGCGCCTCGCCGTGCCCTCTCCCGGGTTTGCCAGGCCTTGGAAACTGGCAAAAAGCACTTGCTAAGCAATTGGCTACTAAGCAAGCACCTGGTCATTAAGTGAGGACCACTTAAATTTGGGTTGCCAGCCTGTGGCCACCTTCCTGGGCCTTCGCAGGGCCTCCCCAGGCCTTGGAAACTAGCAAAAAGCACTTGGTAAGCAATTGGCCACTAAGCAAGCACCTGGTCATTAAATGAGGACCATTGAAATTTGGTTGCCAGCCACATGGCCATGCCCATCAGTCACATGTCTACATAGCCAGGCCTACCCCAGTCACATGACCAATCAGCTAGCTACCAGCACCCTAGTCACATGACCACCAAGCCACAAAACTGGTTGTTAAGAAATTTGAATCCCACTTCTGTATTTATAGTGTCCTTAAATATAACACATATAATCAAGAAGAGGTATCCTTAAACAAAATTAAATTACTTTGTCAGATCTCTGAACTCTCCTAGAACTAAGGAGTAATTTCCTTTTTTTTTTTTGAATTTTTTTTTATTGATTTTTAAAAACAAACATAAACAAACACAAACACAAACACAGAACATGAAAACATAAAACCTCTTTTCTAAAAGCAGCCTGATCCTGGGTTACATCTCTTTGTACAGACACCAATTCAAGTTCATGCTCATTTTTATATACAATTCCATATCTTATTACCATTCTACATTTTCTATGTAGCTTCTCCCCTCTTTTAACTTTCTTAATTTTATTTTTATTTGTTTCATCTCAAATCAGATCATTATATTGATATTCTTTGTCTGTCCTATTTCAGCTGTCTATTATCTTTTCTCATTAAACAAAATTCTTCCTCTAGTCACTGATTGGAGTATGACGCCTTTATATCTTTCCCCTAAAATTATAACACTTAATGTAGAACATAACTTCCATTCAGATTCTGCGTAGTACATTAAAGCTACACGCTACATTTTAAAAAGAAAAGAAAAATATAAATATATAATTAAAACAACGATCTATACCAATTCAATTCTATCATTGATGTTAATATTCATTTAAATTTTAAACATTTAACACATTAGTTTTCAAATAGGTATCATGCTTCTATGGGAACGCTTATAAACTTCCCTCCCACTTCACTTGCATTTTAAAACATTATGTCATTAAAATGTTCCCATTCCTTTCTAAATTAATTCTCTCATTTAATTCATTCTATTTATTTTATTCAGAAATGTTTCACTAAATCATATGTTGTTTCCAATTTTCTAACATTATTTCTAAATACAAATATAACAATACAATCATATGTACCTTTGCAGAATTACTCTTTCAATTAAATTTTACCCATTACCTCTAAATAAGTCCTGTTTCTTTACATCTTGCTTCACACCTTTGTAGTTTCTCTTCCGTTCCCTCCTCCTTTGCTTCTTCTCTCTGCCCTTTTTACTCCTTGTCTCTCTGCCTCAGTTTCCCTTTCCTGTATTCCCTTTTTCTGTTGCTTTCTCACATTATATCCACTTTTCACCTTAGTTTTCCCTTTTTTGGTTGTTTTTTTAGGTCTCAAATTCTCCATTCTCTTTCCCCTCTTTCCCCTTTCTTCCCCAAGTAAAGTTACTTGTTCATTTAAAATGGCTTCTTCTTTGTCCCAATCTTATTGTTTTCTTGTAGTTTCTCATAGGTAAAGATCGCCATTTCTAAGAATTGAAAAATGGAACTAAGAGAGCCCTTCCCTTCTTGTTCCTCTTCTTTAAATTTTTTAAATTCTATTTTCAGTTCATCCACAAGTGATGCCATTGTAGAGTGTTTTTTTTTCTTTTAAAACAACCACCCAGGTGTTTTTAATTCTTCAAATATAATTCCAAAAGTCCCAAAGTCAGCAAGCAATCCAAATAAACAAAAGCTGTTTCTTTTGACACCTTCTTCCTTTTTTCACTTTCTCTTCCTGGGGTTAGTATTTAGTTACAAAGTTCCAGTTAAAATGTATCTTTTAGAAATCCTGTTAAAATTTAACTTTAGATCTTTGGATTCCAGGCAATCTCCTCCTTCCAAATCCTGTTCTTATTCTCTTCCTCTCCCTTCCCACTTACAGCCTAAAAAAAAAATGTTCTCTTTTTTTTTTCCTTTTATATTCAGAAATCTTTATTATCCCCTTGGCATTAAATTTTCAAGTTTAAATACCTGTTGATGCCAAAGCAGATTTTTCCGATTTCTCATTCATCTCTGTTCACTGTCAACGTAAGGAAGGAGAGTGAAAAAAAAAAACACCTTTCCCTTTTCACTTTCATTTACTGCTTCTGAATCTTCTTTGGGAGTGATGTATCTTTTTTAAAAATTTGAGTTCCAGGATGCCTTAATTGTTGCTTCTTATCCCGATCAGCCAAAACTTTCACTTCAGCACTTTCTTCCTCCTGCACATTCTTTTCTGGATGAGGGCTTCTTTGAGGCGGCAATTTCTGACCGCCGCTCTACCGCCTATGGGAAGGGGAGTTTAGCCAGCTGGGGAGGAAAGATGCGGCTTTCCTCGACCCTGCTGGAGTCTCCCCTGTCTTCACTGACCTCTACAGGGTGGCTTAGCCCCGAAGCCAGCTGGCTCGGGGCACTCCAGCGGCAATCCCAGGCAGAAACCGTGCACGATTGTGGATTCCTGCCGCCGCCGAAGCCCTGCAAACTGGAAGAGGAGTAATTTCCTGACAATGAGAAGAATAATGCAGGTTGTGGAACAGTTTGCCTTAAAAATTTGTGGGTGCTCCATCACTGGAGGCTTTTAAGAAAAGACTGGACATCAAATGGAGATTTTCCTGTGGAGATTCTCAGTCACCCAGATGATATTTGTCTCAAAAGTGATTTTTCTAAAGGCAACCAGATTTTTTAAGAAAAAGGATTCCCGATAGCAACAGCACTTAGAGTTATATGTTGCTTCACAGTGTTTTACATCTCTCTCTAAGCAGTTTACAGTGTTAGCATATTGCTCCCAATAATATGTCCTCATTTTACTGACCTTGGAAGGATGGAAGGCTGAGTCAAATGCAGAGTTAAAATATTTTCCAATCCTTGCTTGTAGTTAAGAAAGCACATAATAATTAACACTACAAAATTTACTTAACATTCCAAGTTGAAAACTCTGGATTGTGGACAGACTCTCAGATTGTTGCATTTAGGTTAAAATTAAAGTGAAAAGTTATTCATGTCAATTGATAGTCAAATGTTGCACTGTGGAATCATCTTGTTTAAGTTCTGGGCAGCCAGCACTATTGTCCCAAAAAACATATATCCAGGCTGCACATATTTTTGGATTTGGTTCTGGCCTAGTATCAGAAAGTCAGTAATGCATGCCATAACTTCCAGCATTCATACTTCTTTGAAAGGAGGAGATTTACTATTACAGGATAATGAACAAAATTTCCCACCACTATACTTATAAACCAGAAAAGCACAACATTAAAATGAAAATATTCTTTGGTTTTTTGCTTCAAACTAGGATATCCAAAGAAGTCTTTAGTTGATTAAAAATATTTTCTGCAAAGCTATTTGTGAATTCCCATTCAGAATCTCATTTTCTGTTACTTTTGCTTCTAACACAAATAGTTTCTAGTGTTGTGAGCAGGGAGCATTAGAGTCAGGAAACTGAATGAGTAAAAGATAACCATAGCTTATCACTTCCACTATTTTGTGCAGCATAGGACCATTATCAAGTCATTGAGATTCTGACTAGTATTTTAACGCTAGTGATTAAAGGTAGAAAAGGGATGTAGTGGCTCCGTGGCTCAGTAGCTAAGATGCTGAGCTTGTCAATCAGAAAGGTCAGCAGTTTGGCAGTTCAAATCCCTAGTACCACAGAGTGAGCTCCTATTACTTGTACCAACTTCTGCTAACCTAGCAATTTGAAAGCATGTAAAAAAGCAAATAGAAAAATAGGGACCACTTTGGTGAGAAGGTGACAGTGTTCCATGTACCTTCGGCATTTATTCATGCCAGCCACATCACACTGGTTCTTCAGCTTTGCAACAGAGATGAGCACTGCCCCCTAGAACCAGAAACAACTAGCACATATGTGCGAGGGGAACCTTTATCTTTAAAACTAGATAAAAATCTAAAAGATAGGTTGATGACATCAGCAAGTTTTGTTGGCCAAAATGGCAAAATAAAGGTCAGGACTGTATTAGTTGAAAACACATGGAATATTCTGCAATGAATAGACAATGGCAAAAATGATGATTATGATTTAAAGCTGGTATTTTAATGCTACCCATAGACTGTAATGACATCAGTGGGAGAAATTGGACTGTCAGCCCATCCTTGCCTGGGGTTGTCCTGTAATGCAAATGAGTGCACATCTTGTTTTGAATAATGGTGGCCTGGTCTTTGAAATCATACCAAAGATATTTCATAGATATAACTCTATATTATAGGGGATAATGATTCAAACAACTTAGAAAGTTGTGATTGAAATAAGGAACTATGCTATCAGTAATGTGTTAGTTGAGCCTAATATGTTAGATTATTTAGATTTTCTTTTCAGAATATTTATTGGGATCCTTAGTCATATTATATTATTTATATGGATTTAATTAGGTGGATTTGTTATTTGCTCTACATATTTCAATTACTATTTTTAGTTGGTGTTATCCTGTTGACATTTTTTATGTATTGTTAGCTTCCCAGACTCACTGTCTTAAGATGGACAGCCATATAAATATTTAAATAAATAAAAAATAACCATGAAGCTCGGATATAGGATATATACCAGTAAAAACAAACTAATTGCATAGTTGTAAAGAGGACAAATTGCTCCTTCATAAACCACCAGGATCAAGTGTTATTTGCATAAAAATCTTCTCAGTCTTCAAATTTCTGGGTCACTTGTGTCCATAGCAGGACAAACCCTGCAATTCTAAGGAAGACAGCAACTATGTAACTAAAGCTACAAGATTGATCTCCCAAGTTTTCATATGAGAATGAGAAAAAGAAGATATTTCCTCAATCTGTTCCAAAACAATAGCCAGAAGCCAATGTGCACCCTGATCTGGCTCCGGAAACAAGAACTGCACAGATCTGTAATTATTTGTACAGTAGTCATTAGTAACACATTAAGTGACCAGTGACATACTTGTAGTTTTGTATCTCTATTTTTTCCTATCTTTCTCACTTTTAAAAAAATGTGACTAACCATTAAACGGGAATATGAGCCTACAGGAATCCAAGTGTTTCTGTGACCCTGTCATGGAAATTCTCAGCAAACCTAGTCATCCCGAGAGACAGGATGGGAGAGGGAAGAAGTTTATCATTCTTTTCTCATAAGCGATATTTTACCATGGGAGAAGGGAGCAATGCTATGCTGCTGCTTATCGAACAAAATAGTAGATCCTTTAAACTTTCAGAGGAAGTTGAATGAGGTGTAATGGCTAAGACTAGGATGGATCTAGGCAGTATTGACTGTTGAAGCTTTTGGATTTTAATAAAGATCAATGCCAGTCAGTGTAATAGTTTCTCATTTCTATGAAGTACAGAGAGAACAACAAAATCAGTCTTTTCAATTAGCTTACACGTTAGTCTACACTCATAACAAGATAGTAAGACTTTGCTAGAAGCAGAAAGGTTTATGGATCTAATGAAAGATGCTTTATTTTAAATTGCTTTTTTCAGCTGAAAGCCTATATTCCCCTGTTATTTCCTCTGTTGATTATCAGTCAGGTAGATGAACAGAGAATGGAATGTGGCTAAAACTGTCTCATAGTAAGCAACACTTGCAAAGCTTGAGTAGAAAAAATGTTTTAATTGCTTTGCTATGCTAATAGAATGGGGGCAAGGGGAACATCCCATAAGAGGCGTTGAGTAAGTTATGTCACATCCTTCTGTGAAAAGCTCTAAGACTGTGACAAGATACTTGCTTGCTGACCCCTAAATTAATTTACTTCTGTTAAGCTGGTAATAATCAAGGTTACAATGTAATTGAAGATTTTTGAGAAATTGACTGTCTCTTAAAAAAGACTGGCCCTTTTTTTATAGGAAGTTGAAGAACACAGTCAGGCCTTTCTCAACTAGAAAGGCAAAATACTATGAAATATACAGTATTTCCCAAGACAGATAAGTAGATTTATTGTAGCAAAGCTTTGACATCATTAAGAAAGAATTGAAATGACTATTGTGGATGAAGTATGAGCTCTATTTATAACATTTATAATGTTAGTACCTCTTTCTCCTTTCTGCTGTATCTATTTCAGGATGTTTACTTTTTATCATGTCAGAAGTAACTTTCACAGATACTTCAAGAGCAGGGATGTCAAACTTGTATCATCGTGGCATCATCATGTGATGTATTGGGATTTTTTTCTCCCTTTGCTAAACCAGCCGGGGCAGGGTCAGCATATGACACATCTGGCCTACAGGCCACGAGTTTGACACCCGTGCTCAAGAGGATGCATAATAAGATGGGCTTTTTAAAAATTACCAACACTAACATGCAAGCCTGTTTCCAAAGGCTCTGAACTTTTGGAATGTTAATATACATTTAAAAATAAAAATCTATTAACATGTTTATATTCAATAAATCAAATTCATTACCATTCAGTAATAGGATGATTTTTACATATCCCAAATGCCTTTCTGAAGAGCCATATTGTACAGTTCCCCAAAACATAACGAGAAGAGGTAAGGTGTCCCAAAGGAGTCATCACCAAGATACCTGGCTCAATGGTAGTAACTATGAGAGAGATCTTGGAGTCCTAGGGGACAATCACTTAAATATGAGCCATCAGTGTGCTGCAGCTGCCAAAAAAGTCAATGCAGTCCTAGGCTACATTAACAGAGGGATAGAATCAAGATTATATGAAGTGTTAGTATCATTTTATAATGCCTTGGTAAGACCACACTTAGAATGTTGCGTCCAGTTTGGTCACCACAATATATAAAAGATGTTGAGATTCGAGGCAGATTGCAGAGAGGAACAACAAAGATGATTAGAGGACTTCATAAACATATGAAGAACAGTTAAAGAAATTGAGTATGTCTCGTTTAAAGAAAAGAAGAACTAGGGGTGACATAATAATGTTCCAATATCTAAAGGGCTGCTACAAAAAGAGGGAGTTGGTCTATGTTCCAAAGCACCAGACAAGAAGCAATGGATGGAAACTACTCAAAGAGAGAAGCAGTCTAGAACTAAGGAGAAATTTTCTGATAGTTAGAACAATTAATCAGTGGAAAATTTGCCTCAGAAAATTGTGGGTGCTCCAATACTGGAGTTTTTTAATAAGAGATTGGATAACAATTTGTCTGCAATGATATAGGGTTTCCTGCTTGAGCAGGAGGGTGGACTAGAAGATCTCCAAGGATCCTTCCAACTCTGTTTGATTTCATATATTCTAATCTATTTTGCTTTTCTTTTTATGAGCATGATTATTGATTCTAAAGTTACATTGTTAATGTTTGAATCTGTTTTTCTTGTTTCCATGGTGGGAAGCCCACCATGAGGTTGCTTTCCAGCCCCTCCTTGAGGTGACTGTCATTGTATACCTGGGCATCTGAAGATGAGCCGCTGCCTGAAACATCGATGTACATGAACTTGTAGTCAGCATCGACCATGGCGAAGAGGATGATGCTGAAGAAACCCTTGTAGTTCTGATAAGTGGACCCCGACTTGGCTGGAGCTTTGCAGGCCACATGCTTGCCATCTATGGCTCCAACGGTGTGGGGGAAGTTCCACTTCTGATACCACTGCTCTGTAACTTTCTTCCATCCTTCTTCAGTGGAAGGGCACTGGAGGAGCTCCTCCTTGTATTCTTCGATGATGGCCTGCACCACTTCTCTGATGGTGCTGGGTGGCACCCTCCAGCCGTACTGCATGCTCCTGTAGGTGATCCCTGAGGCCAGGTGGCGCAGAGTGAGTGCCACCTTGAGCCCAGGTTCCAGGCTGGGCGGGAAGTTGGTGATTGTCTTGGTCAACCTGGGTGTCAGGCACTGCACAAGTTCATCAAACATGGCTGGAGGCATCCTCATGAAGTTCTGGAATGCCTGAGGGTCTTCGCTCCTGAGCTCCACCATCAGCTTGTCGTAAAGTTCGTACTGCGCTCTTCTGGCGAACCATCTTCGGATCCAGACTTTTTTGGGGTGCCTCCTTTTCTTCCCGTAGTACTGTTCACAAAGACTGTAGATGGTTTCGCAGTGTTGCAGAAGGATGTTGGCTGCCGAAAGGATTTTGTCGCAATCCACGGTGGACATGACTAGATGCTGTGGAAGAGGAAGAGGCAGATGAAGGCTGCAGAGGTCTGCACCGCTGGGCTGCTGGTCTGAAAGTGCGAAGCAGGCAAGTTGCTCCCCCTTTTTATAGGCAGTATAGGTTTTCCGCTAGGCATCCTCTCGGCATCCTCTAGGCATCCTCTAGACATCCTTAATATCTGAGATAGATCCCCTCTGCGAACATTTTTTCCACTTTAAACGCTTTGTTTCCATTCTGCATCCGTTCCGTGTCTGTTCCGCTTCCTCCCTGCATCCGGGCGGATGCAAGTTGCGCGGATGCGCAGCGGATGCCAAGCGGATATAGCAGATGCGGAACGGATGCGGAACGGATGCATAACGGATGGGTAGCGGATGCAGAATGGACGAACTGGATACATTTTCCGCGCAAAAGTTTTAGGCAGCCTAAAACTTTTGGAGTGGATGAAACGTCCATAAACGGATGCTGGATGGATAGAGAGGAAGCAAAACGGAGGCAGTGATTACATCGAGGTTTCGAACGGATGGCAAGCTTTTTTGTCTGTTTTACTTCCTTTTTGCATCCGTTGGTGCAGTGTGACAGGGGCTTTAAATCCATTCCTCCAAGGTCAGACTAGTAGGACAGATGAGTCAACGGGACTTAGAGTGCTGCACTTCACTAATCATCAGACCGTTTCTGCAGCCTTGTTTGGTTCCCATTGGGCAAAAGGTATTAATATACCCTTCATCCCATATTCACTCATTCAGTAACTCCTTTTCTGCTCTGCAGCCTATAAATCTTAAGAGGATTTTTCTCATTTACACAAATACTTTCTCCCTCTCATTCCCCTCCAGATCCCAATTGTTTTTCCATGCAATATTCCCAAATCATTGGTCTGAGAAATTGCCTTGTTTTGGGGGAGATGGTTTGCTTCTTTTTGTTTTGTTTTGTTTTGTTTTGTTCTGGTGATGAGCAGAATCTGAAGGACAAGGCTCAGATCTCCTCAGAGGCAAATTATGTAGTCACATTTAATTTCCCTGAATTGGTGAAAATTAATTAGCATACTTTTTCTTTTCCTCTCTACTCCCCCCACACACACATCTTTTATTTGTTCAGTAATAGCCCATAGCATTTAAATGACAGATGCTATTCCCTTCAAGAACCTTCCCAATACTTTAGGATTGAGTGAGTCCACCCGAAAGGTTTCATTCTACAGACAATCTCTTTGAGGCAGGCAGTAAACAAAAACAACTTTTGAAAAAAGAGTGCTTTTCAGCTTAGGAGTCAGCTATAGATGAGTGAAGAAAGAAGCTGTTCTTGGCAGAATAGTTCTAACTACATGAAGAAACCCTATAGGCAACTTTGTAGTTCTTTAGCACCTAGCCACATTTTTTTGGCAAGAATTATTCATAGCTTCTATAAACATAAAGCATTGATTCTCCTTACTTGTAATGAAAGTTCCTTCCCTCCCCTATTCTTCAGTCTGTCTAACTGGCCCTGCTTTAGTTATCAATTTCATTTAATTCCTGATTAATAATATCCTTCTAATATTAAAGTTCTTTTCACCTTTCCTGTGTTCACTTTTAACTTCCTTCTTACTATTTTCTGAGTGATATTTCATCTCCAGTGACTCTTTATTCAGATACTGTCTCCTGACTTCCTACCCATCTGACTTATGAGACAAATTCACACTGTGCCAGAATGTCTGCTCCTTTTTATCTCCTATTCATGTGGGAATAAATGAAAGGATGAAAGACAGTGGCCAGAGGGAAGAAGTTAGAAAGACACAAATATATGAGACCAAAGGTCCTCTGTTTATATTAAGTCATTGCATACTTTGGGTATTTAGAGAATGTTTTCCCCCAGGAAGCTTCTTATTCTGAAGAGATGTTATCCCTACCAAATTGTATCGATAGACCTTTCAATCATTAGCATCTTAATTCTTATTTATTTTGCTATTAATTTCAGAGTAGTAGGAAGGCATACAAGTGGCCCTCGAATTAAGATGACAATTGAGCCCAAAATTTATGTTGTTAAGTGAGAAATTTGTTAAGTGAGTTTTGTCCCATTTTACGACTTTTCTCACCGTAGTTGTTAAGTGAATCATTGCAGTTGTTAAATTAATAACATGGTTGTTAAGTGAAACTGGTTTCCCCATTAACTTTGCTCGTCAGAAGGTTGCAAAAGGTGATCACATGACTCCTGGACACTGCAGCCATCATAAATGTGAATCAGTTGTCAAGCGTCTGGATTTTAAATCACATGACTATGGGGATGCTACAATGGTTGAATCTGTGAAAAATGGTCATAAGTCACTTTTTTCAGTGCCATTGTAACTTTGAATGGTCACTAAATGAACTGTTGTAAATTGAGGATTACCTATCCTATTTGTTTCTTAGAATGATAATCTACCTTTTATTCAGAAATTCAGGATGGTATGCATAATGCTTGCTTTTCCTGTTTTTCTCTATAATAATCCAGTGAGAGTAATCTATATCAGTGTTTCTCAACCTCAGCAACTTCTGCTTCCAGAATGCCCAGGTAACATGGGAATTGAAGTCTTGAGGTTGCTGAGGTTGAAAAACACTAGTGTATATCATTAAAGTTGCTCAAGCAAAAATTGAGCTTCACTGTAAAATCCTTTAATGAAGCATTTCCATAATCTGTATTTATTTAACCATTTTTAAAACCATCTTCTCATCCACAACTCATTATAAAAATACAAGCAGACCTAATATCCCATATCTTAGATGGAATATAATACTAAAAGATATGGATATTTGTTTTGGCAATTGATCAATCACACCCAGAATTGTTTATTTGTACACTGAACAATTTTGTTTCTCACATACATTCAACTCTGAACAAACAGGCAATAAAAAAATAAACAAGTTATTCCATTGAGATCTTCACGTCTCAGCAAAAGAGCACAAGTTGTTTGAAGGCTGAAATGCAGAAAAGAGCTTATCGCAAATTCCAAAGTCAGCTCTGAGCTTTCACAAATCAGTGAATCCATTTTCTTCCCATTTGCTAGCTTACCAGCTTCCTGTTTGATGTTATGATGCAACATTTGTCATAGCTTATTTACCCAGAACTGGAACCTAATCTTTTGCATGAGTTTCTATAAAGCTTCTTTATAAAACCAAACATAAATCTAAACATAAACTGCATGCAAATTAAGTTTGTACCACATGCTTGGAGAATAAATGCAGGAACAACAAATAAAATAGGCAACAATTACAGATATAAATGTGTGGTGGGGGAAGACTCATCAAAGATGTGGAGAGGTTGGGGTTTTTTTAGTGTTGCATATAGTAATGATTTAGGATTTAGCATCAAGGTTTGATGAATAAGACCCTTATGGCTTGTTCAGCACACTATAATTAAAAATACAGCTCACAAAGTTCAAACAAATAGTCAATGTTTGTGATGACAGTAGATATGGACAAACTATGACTATCCCCATTCCCCTATGCAGTTTTTATTTTTGCTCCCTTTTCTCTTCAGTACATATTCTCAAGACGTAAATCCTAAAATAAATTAACTGGAGATGAAGTAGTGCTTCCACCTGGTTATCCACATTCAACTGGAAGGCTACTCATTTGTGTACAAGTAGTACTGGTTCTAGTTTAATTCAGAATGTAGCTGGGTAGTATGCTGAAAACAGTGATCAAAGGATGTTGATGTGGATGTTCTAAAGTTTCCATTTATATACTAACAAAGACTACTGTATTCTTGGAATTTTGGGGAGGCTAGAAAGCAGCAAATATAAATTGTGGCTCCTTGCAAAACAAAATGAAAGTTTTAGAGTCAATATCGAATAGCTTCTTATTTGGGCACATGTTCTCATTTCTCTTTTTACTGAGCAAAGGGTTTGTCACACTTACACAAAGGGAAAGGAAAGGGACATTTGCACATCATTTATAAACAGAGATGAGTCCTCAGATTAATCAAACTATGTTTTTTTTATGTTTTCAACATTTAATATAAATGTTGAAATATGTTAAGCTAGAAAACCAGACAGTTAATAAAACTATTCAAAATTTAAGCTGTGATCTTTGATCAATCAGCTAATTGGATTCAGTAATGTAAAATCCAACGAAATAGGCTGGTCACATATTATAGTATTGAAGTCACAAACAAATGTTAATAATGACGAATCACTTAAAATCATCACTTAATTGTTTTTGCTTTTCTGAGTGGAATGACAAAACTGAGAAAGATATAGAGGAGTTCACATTAAAATTTTAAGTGGGCCAGGCTCCCAATTATATTATTATCACTGATCATCATTTATTTATCAAATGTATATAGCTGCCAGAAGTCTTACCAGAAGTGACTCTTGGCAGAATACAACCAAATATTGTCCTCATCACTTCAGTACTTCTTCATAATTTTTAAAGTAATAATTCCCATATTTTTTGCTGTTGACCTTACTCATAGTTTGCATCTATTTATGTGGATGTCAGGCAAGTGCAATAGGCTACTATTTTCAGAAGTGCCCAGTCAGGAGCCACATTCTTTTCAAGGCTCTCTGGAATCACCTTTTCTCAGAAAAGAGTTAGGACTGTGTGCCAACAATGTACAAATATCCTAAAATGGAGAAAAAGGAAGCTGTTAATTGTGACTTGCTTTAGAAGACACTTTTTGCATGCCAGTCTGGCAAGCAGAGGGAAGTAGGTGGACAGAGCAGTGGGTAGGTGTGATGTAATTAATTAAGCCATGATGAAAGAACCACTAGTAATTCAAGCTGTGTGAGAGCATGGTATGCTACATGTAGGTACATTGGAGGCCCAATGGTGATCAAACAATGATCTGCCCTCATCAAAATACCTGCTTTTTCCAATTGAAAGAACTATTCTCAAAGCCTAGTGATAGAGTTAATTATTACCTCATGTGAATCACACTGTATGGAAGCATTGTTTTCACAGCCAAACTGTGTAATGTTCTACCAGCTCTTACTAGAATTCCAGATATATGGCAATGGCTTTTATTTTTCAGCCAGAATAGCTGGTCAGGGAACAGAATAGGACATGCCTGGAAAAAAATACAGTCTTATTTTGAGGGGGGAAACTTTTTCAGTTATTTTAAGATGGACAAATTAACACTTGTTTCAAATGTAATAGTCATAATTATCCAACCTTTGCCAATACATCTATAGAATGGTCCATATCCTATGTTGTACTTCAGTAACATTTATGCAGTGTTTTTTCTAGATCCAGCTTTATAATTTCAGCAAGGTTTAGAAAAATTAAAAAGCATGAAGTTATTCATGGTTTCTATTCTCAGTTTGATGTTTATCTATTTATACTTATTGGATACGCAATTTAGTGTCCTAGAAAAGACATGCAACACACATTTTAAAACATGGATTGTTTGAATTATTGCAATGAAATTTAACTATGTTTTCTGTCTGTAAAATGTTTTAAAGAATTTCCATCCATTATGGAAGGAAGGAATTCAGGTTTTGCATTCAATTTGCATTCCATGTATGTTCATTTCCATGTTAGAAAAATCACAAAGATGCTCACATTCTGATCTTCACGTTATCTTTTAGGAGACACACATACTGATACAGCAGGAATGTTTGTTTCATGTGTGCTTATGTGGTGTTTCATTTGTATTTGGCAACTTGTTCTGGTATATGTCCATGGGAACCAGATTTACAAAACATTCAAAACCAAAGCAATGTTTGAATGCATTACAGTTCTTCCAGTAGTTAATAGGACAATAGATATATCTGTGGTAACTTTGTTTCAGAGTGGAATATAGAAAATAAAAAAGAATAAAACAATATCTTGTTATAAAGTATTTGACAGTAATCTAAAATGTTTTCATCCAAAAATATGAGATTTCAGCCATTTCATTTTAAAATAAATCACTTCATTAATTATCTAATTTTGAGGGAGCACGCATACCAAATCTATATAAGGTTCCATTTTACTTGCAATGGCCAAATACAATTTACTTTGTGAAAAATTGCCAACTATACCTTAGAGAAATACATAAGTAGTGGGAATGAATTTATTCTTAAAAGTTAATACCTATTCTTGAACTCCTATACCAAGAAATCATTCTGCTTCTCACAGCTTTATATCAGCGCCCACAGCAGCAGGTAAATGATACAATATTTTATGATTTGTTATTTTTTGAAAAAATGAAATAAAATCATTTTCATTTATTAATTAAATTAAGCTTATATTTGTGTACACTAGGAAAGGATGGAGGTATTTTTCCATTTGCATTTTTGTGAACAGAATAAAATGAAGAAATCTACATTAAAATCAGCCTCCAAACTGGATCAAAATCTATTAAACAAAGTTTACTTTTCCTTCATATAGTCATAACACCTTTTTAACAGCTATGATGCACCTATCATTGAGTATATCGTCAAATAACTTCTACTTATGGTACAGAAAATATTTTCACATACTATCTTTTAGTGAAACAGATGAGGTATAGACTAGGTTACAAGAACTGTATCACAAACTATTTATCTACAGGATCTTATTCTATAGCTACCAATACTTTATGCAGAAATACAAAAAGCAATTGTGGAACAAAAAAAAATCCTAAAACTGACTGACTTCAGGCCAGTCACATTTTCTCAGCCCAACTCACCCACTTCTTGTTGGAAAGAAGAGAATTTGTTTGCTGCCTTTAGGTATTTATAAAAATAATTTTAAAACTCTCCCTTTTTTTGACCTTTTAATCCCTTAATTTGGGGTAGAGTTGAGGTGACTGGATGGGGCTAAGCATTTACTGGACTTCCTGATGCCATCCAGAATTCACAGCAGACAAATTAGGATTGCCCTCTCAATCTTTCAAGTGGGAGGCAAGTGTCTTCACCACTCAGCCACCATGCCACTATTTATAAAAAATGAAAGCACAATATAAATAATAAAGCTAGCAAGCTTGCTAGCCCACTAGTTTCTATTGCAGATTTAATTCCTCCAAAATTCTTAAAAATAAATCTATCATGGTGGGCTTCAGTGTTAGCCTCATTTTTCACTGCTATAAAGTCTTCAATGATAAACTGTAAAAACTGGCTCGATTCAATTATTCATCCAATGTATAAGGAAGGAGACAAGATTCTGCCAACTACCATCCAATTATTCTTTCTATAATATTTCTCTACCACAAATTACAGGATTTAATGTTTTCTAAAAACACTATAAAGCCAGACTAGGCAGGTTTGGGTATAAAAATCCTTGGCAATAAAATCCTTGGCATGACGCTATATGGATATCATAAAAAATTCTCAATCCTTGAACAAATACAAAACCAGCATCCCATATTCTTTCCCCAACTTCTTATGTCATCATCAGATTAGAGCTGGGGTGTACTTCATTCAAGGACCCAGAAAGAATATGTCAGCTAAGAGTCTGAGCAAAACAAATTATCTGAGCAACCTCACTGACATATCTCATTCTATATGATATATTACTCGACTGTGAAAAATAAATAGTCCAAGATCTTAGACCAGGGGTCTTCAAACTTGACAGCTTTAAGACTTGTGGACTTCAACTTCCAGAATTCTTTCTCCAGTCATGTTAACTCAGGAATTCTGGGAGTTGAAGTCCACAAGTATTAAACTTGCCAAGTTTAAAGACCCTTGGTAAAACTTAAACAGAGAGGTCAGGGATGGACATTGAGCTAGACAGGGCCAAACTTTCCCATCTCCCTTATAGACTAATAAAACAGATTGTTTTTGCATCGAAGTGAATTCCATGGGCCTGAGTGCATGTCTGTAAATTATTTCTTTTATGATAATACTGAAATCCTGTGTACTTGATGGAATGGTAGAATCAGCCTAACTCATATTTGCTGCATTCCAGATTATACTTTACAACATTGGTCCTGAGAGCTAGACTATCAGTTTAATTATTATGAGCTATAAATAATGATTTACAGATTTTTGCTTATCAGTTGTTTCTTGCAGTAAGTCCCTCAGTTACGTTCTTATATCCCTTCTCCCAAATGGTCACATAACAAAGATTATAGCATAAAGTAGTAATTACCAGGGTATGGCTCATCATGAAACAGAGTGATGAATTATAGTTGCTGAACTTCAATGCATCTGCGGGTAAATAGTGAAAACTGAAGTCCCCCTTATCTACACTTTCACTGGAACAGAATAGCCTTTATTCATTTTACCTTTCCTAATCCAACACATTATCTCATCCACAGTAATTTCCTGAACAAAATTGTCCTGTTTTAACAGAAAATACTTTCTTAATGATATATAACATTTATTTTGGATGTGACTTGTTTCTGTGGCCACTTTTTTTAAAAAAATCATTCTAAAAAAATAGCACCCCCAAAACTTCTTTACTTACCCCCAGCTGCAAATATTCCAGAATGGAATTCATTTATTCTATATATTTAATCACTTGTCCCTTTACACAAGCAATTTTCTCAACAGGAATCTTCTTTCATTCTTATTAAGTAAGAAACAAGCTCAATTTCATTCCCACTGCCTTCAGCCTGACAATGCAAATGCTTATCTGCTGGCTTTTTAAAAAACCAGCTCCATAAATTCCAGTCCAGACTGCACTCAGTTAGCATTGGAACTGGATTATTGCTTAGAGTAGGCTGTAGCAACCATAGGGCCTGATCTCTTTTCTCTCGTGTTGCTACACTTTTCCCAGCCACTGTAGAACACAGGCTCTGGCACATGGGGTGTAATCGTGGAGATCATGTGATGTACAGGGTTGTGGTAGCAGGGTGCAGTTTAATAGGTGTTCCATTGTCTGGGGAGCCTCCCCGCAGTCGTATTCTGTGGATCCATCATGGTTGTATCCCCATTTCTGCATCAGGGCTTTGCACCTCCCAACTCCAGTTCTAAGGCGATTCAGGCAGCGCCAATTTTGCCATGGCTCACTGGCACCTGTTGGGAGGGATCCCTTTGGCTCAAAAAAGAGGTTATGGGGTTTCTCCTGTAGATGTTTTGACCAGGCTTCTATCCTGCAGCTCTGGGGATTGCCATCCAGGGGTTGTACTAAGTGTAGAAAACTCTTCCTGGATTTTAGCCTTTTTGGTGGAGGAACATGCTGGAAAAGTGGATGGCGACTGTCATCTTCCTGTTTTGTGCGTTCCACTCTTGAAGATACATCTCTTCTGACTGTAGGAGGGGCAATTCCACACAGCAGGTAGAGGTCATCAATTCGGGTAGGCTTGAGACAACCAGAGATGGCCCTACAAGCTGTATTTAGAACAGGGTCCAGCTTCTTGGCATGTGAGGAACGTCCCCAGACAGGGCATGCATATTCGGCTGCGGAGTAACACAGGGCAAGGGCAGTGCTGAGGATGGTTCCTGGGTCTGTTCCCCACTTGGAGTTTGCCAGCTTTCTCAAGATGTTATTCCTGGCTCCCACCTTTGCCTTTGTCTTGCTGACGTGGTCCTTGAAACTGAGAGTGCGGTCTAGAGTGACTCCTAGATACACTGGTTTGTCTATGTATTCTAGTCTCTTGCCATACCAGTGGACCTTCAGTTTGCGGTTTGCATTGCGACCCTTGAGATGGAAAGCACTGACTTGAGTCTTATCTGGATTTGCCCGAAGATGGTTTACAGCATAGTAGGTGGTCAGGCCCTCTAGTGCTTCACTTAGCATTCTTTCAAGATCCAGAAATGACTGGGACTGAGAGGCTATGCACAGGTCGTCTGTATACAGGAAGCTCCTGGTGTTCTGGTGGATGGGTTGATCGTTTGTGAGATGTTGAACAAGAGTGGAGCAAGAACCCTGCTTTGCGGAAGCCCATTTTTCTGTCTGCACCATCTGCTTCGATCTCCACTGAGATCAACAAAGAAATGTCTGTTCTCCAGCATGTTTTGGATCAGAGAGGTCAGGCTGGCATCATGTGTAATCTTGTACAGCTTCTGCACAAGTACTCTGTGGTTGACTGTATCGTAAGCTGCAGACAAGTCAACAAAAACAGCACCAGTTATGAGTCCCTTCTCATAACCATCCTCAATAAATTGAGTTAGGTTAAGGAGTTGGCTTGTGCAGGACTTTCCAGGTCTGAAACCCACTTGCTCAGGAATCAGCTGCTGATCAATAATGGGCGCCATGCGATTCAGGAGTAGTCTCTCAAACAGTTTGTATGTATGACAGAGCAGGGAGATGGGTCGGAAGTTCTTCGGGATGGCAGGATCTTTGCCAGGCTTCAGGATAGCCACAATCTTTGTCCGCCTCCATATCTTAGGTAGCTTGTTGGTTATCAGACAACTGTTGAACAGGTCTAGAAGCCACTTGAGAGCCACTGGTCCTAGGTGTTTAACTTGTTCACACAAGATGTCATCAAGACCAGCTGCTTTGTTGTTTTTCATTGTCTTGATGCCAACAATTAGCTCGTTCATTGTGAAGGCTCTGGTGAGGTCAGAACATTCCTTGTTTTCTTCAGATGGCTTTGGTAGTTTAGTTCTCCAAGGATGATGGTTTGGGTTTCCCCAGCTATTCAAAAGGAGTTGATGAGCGACTTGATCTGCTGTGACTTCAGAGCGTGGTTGGGCTTTCGTGTTGTCATTTCCCAGCTTCCTAACTGTCTTCCACGCTTTCCTGCTACTGTGAGTCATATTAGTAGACTCAATCAATTCTTGCCAGCTCCTTCGCCTCTCTGACGACACTGCATCGATAAGACTTCCCCCAACTTCCAAAGTATCATCTCCAAAGGGATTTGGCTGGAAGAGATTGATATACTCCTTGTAGAGTTGCTTTGCTTCAGTTGTTAAGCCAGGGATGTAGTTTTTCCGGCATCCTCTAGGGATGTTGTTTCTGGAGGACTTTTTCACCTTTTCTACAAAGATATCATAGTTGGCTGGGGTTGCTGGAAGGTCATTGATTGCAGTGTCCAGCTTTTCTGAGAATTTCTCCCAAGTTGCCTTCCTCAAGTTAAAGCGGCATCTGAAGAGGACTGGACGGGGAGTTATGGCTGCACTGATTTTAATCCCGATGTTGAGAGTGAGGGATTGGGTCGAGGACGATTTTCTCACACTGGTTAGCAATGCTGTTCGTAGCGAACACCAAATCAGGGTTATAGCCACGCCTCCATCTGCCACTGTTGAAGGAGCTTGGTAGTTTGGGATCGTGGATGAGGGAAAGCTCATTTGCATCAGACCAACTATCAACTAGTTCTCCATCATTGTTTGTCTCAGAGTATCCCCATAGGGCATTGTGACTGTTGAAATCCCCTATGACTACATTCACTATGTTGTCAGTGAATATCTCTGGGAAGGCAAATTCCTCATTAGGTGGCTTGTAGACAGAAGTCAGAGAAATTCCCATGAGCTGGATGTTCATCACTTCCACGTGGTTGAGATACGACACTGTGGATTTGTCAATGCTTATTCCGCTGCGGGTGAAAATGGCACTCCCATACTTATCATGAGGTCTTTCAGCTACAAGAGTCATGCCTGGGATTCTTGGACGAATGTTAGTGTCTCCTCGATGTGTCTCTTGTAGGCACAGTACATCACATTGATTTCTGGTACAGATATCAGCCAGGAGATGTTGCTTGGCTCCTGAAAGGCCTTCAATGTTGGCGGATATGATTGTCAGTGCTGGTCCTGAAAAGGACCCATTCTTACGACACTGACTTCTACCGACATCTTGAGCCAGATTACGTGTCTCCATGTTTGGTGATAGGATTGGTAGGTTGGTGTAGCGTGGTAGAAGGATTTGCAGGTAAACAGATACCTGATAGGGGCCGCAACGTGAACGCTCCTTCTATGGCCCCCAGGGCCTGATTGGCCATTTCACTGCTTCTTGTCTCTCCCATCTGCACAGGGAAGAAAAGTCTTACTGGCTGTGTCAACTTGTCTTCTATTGCATGTTTTTTCCTTCTTGATAATTCCCAAACCTTCCCTTTGTTGACTCATGTTAGCACATACAGTTGCCTTTATATCCCTTCCAACATCATGTCCTTTGACACCAATGCATAGTCTCTTTGTTTGTTTGTTTGTTTGTTTGTTTGCCTTATGGTACTATTGGTATTCTGATGATATATTAATAAAAGCAACAGTAAGAGAAATCATTATTTGATTCAACCTCCCTATATAGGTCCATAGGGGGAGAGCAAGACCATTCTTCATACAGCCTAGATAGAAACAAAAAAAGTTATCTATCAGAACACAGAATTAAATGGAAAGATGGGGAAACACAGGCTGAGGAATATTCAGTGACTTGTTTGTTTATTATTTAAAAGATTTTTTGGGACAGGCAGATCCCTAGAGAGAGGTGGTCCTGCAAACATCCTGGTCCTGTGCCTATATGTCTTTAAGGTAATAATCACCACTTTGAATTACACCCAGAACGAGACTGAGAGCCAGTGCATTTCAACCAACAGAAGTTCAATATGAGAAAATCTAGGGGCACCCAGGACTGTGCATGCCCTTGCATTCTGAATCTGTTGTAAATTCCAAATTGTATTCAAGGACAGTCTCATGTAGATTGTAATAATCCAAACAGGAAGTGACAAAAGTATGAATGACTGTGAGCAAGGTCTCCATTTCTGCACTGCCCTAAATTAATGCAGCTTTATTTTTTCTATATAAAACAATATTCCAGGAAGGGATTAGAACGAGATATGCAGTGCATGTTTTGATAACAATAAGAGCCTAAAACTTCAACCATGAGATTTTTCTGCTACACAGCAACACACAATAACTGTCTCTGCTATAAATAAATGCTAAGAAAAGTAAATGTGACGCTTGAAAAAACTGCATTCTTGATTATATGTTATTGCTATAGGAAGATTAATTTGTTTCTTCTAAATGGTCACCTTTAATTGACCATGGGAAGAGAAGTCTACAAAGTAATGAAGATGCATTAACTATAAACTGTTAATGTGTTATGATTATATCAGGCTACAATTTATTTTCCATCATACTCAGAGAGATAGCAGCAAAGACCCTGTAAGCCATCCATGTGTGCTATATACTGTATTTTATCATCTGATTCCACATTCCAAATAGTTGGGAGGAAATTGCTTAGAAGCAAGCATCCAGTTATCTTACATCTCTAAATTGGCACCTCTGTCAAATTGTAAAGATATCCTTTGATTCCTTCTGTGGAGAAGTAAATGAATTTGCTTGAATTTTGTAACTTGTAAATGTTCAAAAGTTGTTCTTGTTAAAATGTTATCTTTAAATATCTTCGTAAGTACATTTTGCTTTGTCAATTAGCAATGAAGGAACCTCATGGAAAAAATCTGATTTGCTAATCCAGATCAGCTTTTCTTCCTCTTTTAAGAACAGTATTGCACGTGTACAGTAATGGGTTTAGGAAGCCTTGGAGACATCTCAGATCAAAGATGAATGGAAAGTTAGATAAAATAAATATCCTTTCATTTCAGCATACCCAGTTCTAGTTCTGGTAGCCATGTGGCAATTATGAGTACCCATTTCCCAATTATAAGATAAATATTTGATCAGGGAGAGCCATAAAATTTACTAAATTGGCTTGACTGTCACAAAGAAATACTATACAACTTCAACTCAACATATGAATTCAGTTTTGTTATTATTGCTCTTGTTTTCATGCTAAAACAAAAAGCCAATGCTATGAGCAATACCTTTACAGTCATGCTGCAATATGCCATTGAACCTAACAATCAGAATGTCTATTAGATTTGATTGATTATGTGCCATCAATTCTTCTGTTGACTTAACACCACATACTGTAGATAGACTGTCTTCATGAAAATAATGGAAGGATTATTATTTATCTTCTGTGGTTGAATTCTGTGTTGTCTGTCTTCATTGCATCAACACATTTCGTTCTAAACCTTTAAGATAAGCAGAAGTACAGATTAGCATTTGCTGTGTATGAATGTTTAATTGAGTTTGATTTATGCCTTTGGCGCTAAAATAAAACCCTAACGTATTTGGCAGTGATGAATTATTTAACTGTTCAACTAGATTCCAGTGCTCTAGAATCCTGTTTCTTTATGTATTAATTAATCTTTTTAAGCTATCTTAGCTTAATGCCTTCACATCTTAGACCAGACCAGACCAGGCAAGGTCGTTATTTGGCTAAGTCTGATTAGACACATAAGGAGATTGCTTCTGGTGCAGAAGCTCACGATGTACATATAATATTGATTCTTATTTAGGGTATAACTCTATAACTAATTTAGTTCACAACTCTATCCTTTCCTAATTATTATCAGGGTTGTACTTTTTTTTTGTTGGTATGACTAGATATAACAAAGATCAAAAATATATTAGTCAATATTGTAAAACTGTAAAGGAGGTAGTAATTACATACTCGCATTAAGATTTACTTGTAAATATGACACCAATAATGATAACAAATGAGGAACCACAAACTGTTGATAGCGGAATTGCTTGATTTTATTTGTTTATTTTTTTGGTGGTTTTTTTTTTTCTTTTCCACTTTTTTTCTCTGTTGTGTATGTGTTTGTTCATTATTTCAGTGGTATATTCAATAAAGTTTGTTTTTTTTAAATAGGGTTGTACTTCTTTTAAGCCCATGTCACACTGCACCAACAGATGGAAACAGGATGTAAAACGGAGAGAAACACTTGCCATCCGTTGGTTAACACGATCCTTCTGTTCTGTACTCACTGCCTCCGTTTTTCATCCTCTCTATCCGTCCAGCATTCGTCAACTGAGGTTCCCTCCACTCAAAAAGTTTTGAGCTGCTCAAAACTTTTTGAGTGGAAAATGCATCTATTCTGCATCCGCAACGTATACGGGCAACATCTGTTCTACATCCGTTGTCATCCGTGACACATCCGCTATATCCGCTAGGCATCCACTATGCATCCGCACAACTGAAATCCACTCCAGCGGAAAACGGGCACAGGGAGGAAGTGAAACGGACGTGGAACGGATGCGCAGCATTAGTAGCACAGACAGAGAAAGGATGAAAGCAGATGCAGCTCGCATACAAAGCATTAAAACGGAAAAAACGTTCGCAGAGGGGACATATCTCGGATATTTAGGATGTATGCAGGATGCCTAGAGGATGCAAAAGGACACCGAGTGAAAAAATGATATTTCCAATAAAAAGGGGGAGGAACTCACCTGGATCTCACTTTCAGTCCAGCAGCCCTGCTGTGCAGACCTCTTCAGCCTTCATCTTGCTCTTGCTCTTCCACAGCCTCCAGTCATCTCCACCATGGATTGTAACACACTCCTTTTGGTAGCCACCATCATTCTACAACAGTGCGAAGCCACCTACAGGCTCTTTCACCTGATCTACGCAAAGAAAAGGAGGCGGCCAAGAAGTGTCTCGGTCCAAAGATGGATCAGGAGAAGAGCAGACTATGGACTGTACAACAAGCTGATGGTGGAGCTGAGGAACGAAGACACTCGTGCATTCCAGAACTTCATTAGGATGCCACCAGCCATGTTTGACGAAGTTGTGGAGCGGCTGAGACCCAGGTTGACCAAGGCAAACACCAACTTCCGGCCCAGCCTGGACCCTGGACTCAAGGTGGCACTGACTCTATGCCACCTGGCCTCAGGGACCACCTACAGGAGCATGCAGTACGGCTGGAGGGTGCCACACAACACCATCAGCATTGTGGTCAGAGAAGTGGTGCAGGCCATCATCGAAGAATACAAGGAGGAGCTCCTCCAGTGCCCCTCCACTGAAGAAGGCTGGAAGAAAGTTGCAGAGCATTGGTATGAGAAGTGAACTTCCCCCACACCGTTGGAGCGATAGATGGCAAGCACATGGCCTGCAAAGCTCCAGCCAAGTCAGGATCCACTTACTTCAACTACAAGGGCTTCTTCAGCATCATCCTCTTCGCCATGGTCGATGCTGACTACAATTTCATGTACATCGATGCTTCAGGCAACGGTTCATCTTTAGATGCCCACGTATACAACGCCAGTCACCTCAAGGAGGGGCTGGAATGCAACCTCATCATGGGCTTCCCAGATCCAGACTCCCTGCCCAATGACACACAAGATGTGCCCTACTTCATCGTGGAGGATGACGCTTTCTCCCTCAGAACCTACCTCATGAAGGCCTACACCTCCAGATGCCTCACCCGTGAAGAGAGGATCTTCAACTACAGGCTTTCCAGGGCAAGACGGGTGGTGGAGAATGCCTTTGGCATCCTGGCCAACAGGTTCCAGGTACTTCTCACCACCATGCAGCATTGCCCAGAGACCGTGAGGAGGATCGTGGAAGTTTGCTGCATCCTGCACAATCTCATGCGCACCCGCGACCCAGTCTTGCAGAACAGGCTCATGGACCTCCAACAAGGCAATGGGGACATGGAGCCTGGGTAATGGAGGCAAGGGCAAAACCTGATCAACACTGAGGATGTGCAAGGCCCCAACAGAGCCTCACGTGAAGTGAAGAAGCAGCGCAACCTCCTGAAACACTGGTGCAACTCCCCAGCTGGAGCAGTGGAGTGGCAAGACAGGATGGTAGATGCTTAATGGATGCTTCCTTCAGCCTGTCTCATCACACGGATGAGATTGGGCCATGTATGTTTGGTTGGCCTACAATGAACAGGGCATTTAATAAAGAGTTGTATTTGTGTTGACATGTGTGGATAATTATTACATTATTATTGATAATAAAGGGCCATAGGTGTGGCACCTGGGAGGGTGGATCATACAGTCCCACTATGCTTGCACTGGAGGTTTATCTATCCCATAGCTATTACCCATCTCACAGGTATCCCTGCCCATCCCACAGCTATCTTAACCCATCCCACAAGCATGCAAAGGCTTAAACCATTTCTAAAAGTTTCCAGCAAGACTTTATTTAAAAAAATGAACAGCTATTACCCATCCCAAAGGTATCCCTGCCCATCCCACAGCTATTACCCATCCCAAAGGTATCCCTGCCCATCCCACAGCCCTTACCCATCCCAAAGGTATCCCTGCCCATCCCACTGCTATCTTAACCCATCCCACAAGCATGCAAAGGCTTAAACCATTTCTAAAAGTTTCCACCAAGACTTTATTTACAAAAATAAATGAAGCAAGTGTGTGAAGCAAAGATAATCTTTATTAATAACAAGCTGTAAAAGAAAAATGACCCAAGTCAAGTGTCCAAAGCAAAAATAAAGTCAACAGGTAGCCACCCAGTCTCTGGCACTCTTCTTGGTCACTCTGAGGCGTGCCCAGTCTCAGGGGTGAAGGGTCCAGGTGCTGTGAAGGTGGCTGCTTTTGGAGTGCTTGTCTGAGGCACCATTGGGGTGCCTGGCCCTGAGAGGACAACAGGGGACCGCATGGAGGAAGCTCTCAGACAGCTGGCTCAGTCCCGTGATGTTGAGAGCCTCTTCCTCCATGACATGGGGTGTCAGCCCCAAAACCGATGACAGATGTTCTGAGGCCGGGCTTGGCTGTGGGGTGGAGGAAGAAGCAGTGTTGTGGGGATGTCTGGTCTGCAGCTGAGCGAGGTGAGGCGTCGGTGGCATCTGTGGCATGGCTGGCATCTGTGGCATGGGTGGCATTGGTGGCATGGGTGGCATCGGTGGCATCAGCGGCACTGGTGGCGTACGATGTACCTGTGCCTGGACTGGGAAGGGCTGCCTGTGCTGCTGGACCTCCTGGTAGCCGTAGCCTTGGTAGGTGAGGGCCTGTGGAAAGCCTTGGAATGGGAGTGACATCACCTGTGGTGGAGGAGCAGACCTGGAGTGGGTGGGAGCAGGTTCAGCTGGGTCTGGAGGGTTGGGAAGGAGACCGGTGATCCTGTCCTTTATCACCTGGTACTGTGATTCAGACATGTCCATGAGGGTCTGGTTGATGTAGGTGAGGAAGGGCTTGCGGTTGGAGGATGATATGTCGGTGTGTACCAGCTGAGAGAGGAGATCTATGCTGCTCCTGATGGTGTCCCTGATCTCCAGCAGGACAGTGTGGCTCTGCCCCTCCGGTCTGCCTCTCTGCCTTTCGGTGGAGGTGGAGCTGGGGGTGGATGCATGTTGGACTGTGGTGGAAGTGCCATCTCCTTTCTCCCACTGCATCAGGGGATCCTCCATGCGCTCTGCCATGGGTAGTACACCTACCCATGGGTAGTATGGGGGGGTCTCTATCGTGGCACGCTCCACAGATACCTGCCTGGACACAGGAGCTGACTCTTTGCCAGAAGAGGACTGGTTCTCAGCAGGCTGCCTGAGAGAGAGGGTTTTGAGAGGGGCTGCTCCTCGGTGGCGGATCTCACTCTCCAAGAAGCTGCACTTGGCCATCACATCGGTCTCCCAGTCGGTGAGCTTGACCGTGGCCTGGCCAGACTTCTTGAGGTTTCATCTTCCCGTACCAGGTGTGCATGTGCTTCCACCAGCCGAGGAGCACCTCCGAAGTGTAGCCCAGGCTCTCTCTCCAAACAGCCTGCTTCCTCTTGGTGTCTTGATAGATCCTGTGTCCCTTCCACCAAAGATATTCATTCTCCCTTAGCCACTCCAGCACCTCCTCCTCATGTTCCTCTTCGATTGTGTATTGCCTCCTCTCCTGTTCACATGTCTGCCTCTTCCTCCCTTTGGCAGGGCCATATGGGCCCAAATCAGAAGGACTTCAAGTTTGTACGGGCTGCTCCTCCACACCACCAGCAGCAGCAGCAGCAGCAACAATATCAGTAGCAGCAAAAGCAGGACCAGCAGGACCAGCAGCCGCAGCACCAGCACCAGCAGGACCTGGAGCAGCACCAGCAGAGTAAGCACCAGCAGCCCCAGCAGGACCAGCAGGACCAGGATCTGCAGCAGCAGAGTAAGCACCAGCAGCCCCAGCAGGACCAGCAGGACCAGCAGGACCAGGAGCACCAGGAGCACCAGGAGCACCAGCAGGACCAGGAGCAGTGCCAGCAGAGTAAGCACCAGCAGAAGCCCCAGCACCAGGATCAGGACCAGCAGAGTAAGCACCAGCAGAAACACCACCACCAGAAGCAGCATCAGCAGAGTAAGCACCAGCAGAAGCACCACCACCAGAAGCAGCATCAGCAGAAGCACCACCTCCAGAAGCAGCATCAGCAGAAGCCCCAGCACCAGAAGAGCGAGCCCGGGCAGCAGAAGCCGCAGCAGAAGCAGAGTCAGGGCCAGGGGGTGGGAGGGTGGCTCTGTCCCTCTTCCCAGGGCTGGCAGCAGATGGCAGAGGCTACCTTTTCTTCGCCATGGTTGTTGGGTTGCTGGCTGGCTGGCTGGCTGGCTGGCTGGCTGGCTGGCTGGAGAGTTGTATCTGGAAGTAGGTCTTTCTTCTGAATGGTGACCTGCTTGCAAGCTGCTTCCCTTTATATGCACGGGGCTGACGCAATGCATCCTCCCCGCATCCGCAATGAATGCTAGGCATCCGCTAGGCTTCCGCTAGGCTTCCGCTAGGCCACCGCTCTGCATCCACTTCATCTGCTCGGCATTCGCTCTGCATCCGCTCTTTCTGTTCTGCGTCCGCTTTGCTGTGCTTCCCCAGAAGCCTTGCGGATGTGCCATCTGCTCCCATCTGCTTCCATCTGCTAGGCTTCCATGGAGCATCCGCTTTCCATCTGCCCTTCATCCTCCCCCTGTCCATTCCTTTCCGTCTTGTCAGCTCTGGTTATGCAAATTCGGGGCACTTTTCAGAGTGGATAAAACCGGATGGAACATTTTGCTCGTCTGCTGTGTTCTTTTTACAAATGTTTTGCATCCATCGGCCAGTGTGACAGGGCCTTTAACAATTTAAAAATTGTACAAGAGAAATGCCAGGATATTCTCTTAAACAATGACAAGTGAAGTTTTGAGTATTTTCTTCAGTCTTCAAGTTTATCTCTAAGAAAAGCCAAGGGAAAAGTAGCAAAGCCTTGCCCTCTAGAGGAAGCCTTTTGTTGACAATATTGGCACTGCAGCTGTGTTCTGTTACGAGAAAACTGATAAGCTCACTATGACACCATCCTCATTTGTACCAATGGAACACTAGCTCTGTCAAAGTTGTATAAATATTTAGGAAGCATTTATCATTGTAAATTCAATCTGGAAGTGATCCTTTATTTATTTTATTTATTTATTTTTATTTGTCAACTACTTACAAGATAATAGGTATAAGAAAAAACATAATGAATACATGGATACATATAAGAAAAATTTCTTAGGTTTTCGCGGGTACTTACATGTGTGCTGTTTAGCTTCCTTCGGGTTCCACCAGACTGTCAATCATTTGGAAGCCTGCACTCTCAAATAGAA